>JAWNNX010000601.1:0-446250 GCA_035044505.1 Zaprionus lineosus | reverse complement strand
AGTACTTAGATGGGGGACCGCTTGGGGACACCGCGTGTTGTTGGCATCGTCCACAACTTTTTTTTTATTTACTATTTATTATTTTTCTTCTGGAGTGCAGAGTAACTGAAAGCCCGCGGCTCGAATCTCAGTTCTGTTTCTCAGTCATACACCATACGCCATACGCCATGGTTACCACCTTACATCTTATAATATTTTTCATTTAATATATATTATATATTATTTTTCTTTTTTCCATTGGTTTTTCTATTCAAGATATGTTTTATTTTGCATTATGCATTATGTTGATATTGAAAATTCAACAAACATAATTATAATGGAGCTGGGAACGTATTGAATTTTAGATCTCAAATATTTTATTATTTAGTTGTATTTCATATTTTCACCATTTCTTTTAGTTCTCTGTACCCAAAATGATTTGCACTAGAAGAGTTCAGTTTGTTATAAATTCAGGGGGCTATAAACGCAAATTTCAACTATTTTTCTATGAATAATCAATATTAAGTATATAAATACAAGTTTCAACTGGACGACTTTCGCCAACGACCATACCACGCTGAATACATCGGTTCTCGTCCGATCACCGAAATTAAGCAGCGTCGGGCGCGGTTAGTACTTAGATGGGGGACCGCTTGGGAACACCGCGTGTTGTTGGCATCGTCCACAACTTTTTTTTTATTTACTATTTATTATTTTTCTTCTGGAGTGCAGAGTAACTGAAAGCCCGCGGCTCGAATCTCAGTTCTGTTTCTCAGTCATACACCATACGCCATACGCCATGGTTACCACCTTACATCTTATAATATTTTTCATTTAATATATATTATATATTATTTTTCTTTTTTCCATTGGTTTTTCTATTCAAGATATGTTTTATTTTGCATTATGCATTATGTTGATATTGAAAATTCAACAAACATAATTATAATGGAGCTGGGAACGTATTGAATTTTAGATCTCAAATATTTTATTATTTAGTTGTATTTCATATTTTCACCATTTCTTTTAGTTGTCTGTACCCAAAATTATTTGCACTAGAACAGTTCAGTTTGTTATAAATTCAGGGGGCTATAAACGCAAATTTCAACTATTTTTCTATGAATAATCAATATTAAGTATATAAATACAAGTTTCAACTGGACGACTTTCGCCAACGACCATACCACGCTGAATACATCGGTTCTCGTCCGATCACCGAAATTAAGCAGCGTCGGGCGCGGTTAGTACTTAGATGGGGGACCGCTTGGGAACACCGCGTGTTGTTGGCATCGTCCACAACTTTTTTTTTATTTACTATTTATTATTTTTCTTCTGGAGTGCAGAGTAACTGAAAGCCCGCGGCTCGAATCTCAGTTCTGTTCCTCAGTCATACACCATACGCCATACGCCATACGCCATGGTTACCACCTTACATCTTATAATATTTTTCATTTAATATATATTATATATTATTTTTCTTTTTTCCATTGGTTTTTCTATTCAAGATATGTTTTATATTGCATTATGCATTATGTTGATATTGAAAATTCAACAAACATAATTATAATGGAGCTGGGAACGTATTGAATTTTTTTTTTTTTTTTTTTTTTTTTTTTTTTTTATTTCATATTTTCACCATTTCTTTTAGTTCTCTGTACCCAAAATGATTTGCACTAGAAGAGTTCAGTTTGTTATAAATTCAGGGGGCTATAAACGCAAATTTCAACTATTTTTCTATGAATAATCAATATTAAGTATATAAATACAAGTTTCAACTGGACGACTTTCGCCAACGACCATACCACGCTGAATACATCGGTTCTCGTCCGATCACCGAAATTAAGCAGCGTCGGGCGCGGTTAGTACTTAGATGGGGGACCGCTTGGGAACACCGCGTGTTGTTGGCATCGTCCACAACTTTTTTTTTATTTACTATTTATTATTTTTCTTCTGGAGTGCAGAGTAACTGAAAGCCCGCGGCTCGAATCTCAGTTCTGTTCCTCAGTCATACACCATACGCCATACGCCATACGCCATGGTTACCACCTTACATCTTATAATATTTTTCATTTAATATATATTATATATTATTTTTCTTTTTTCCATTGGTTTTTCTATTCAAGATATGTTTTATTTTGCATTATGCATTATGTTGATATTGAAAATTCAACAAACATAATTATAATGGAGCTGGGAACGTATTGAATTTTAGATCTCAAATATTTTATTATTTAGTTGTATTTCATATTTTCACCATTTCTTTTAGTTGTCTGTACCCAAAATGATTTGCACTAGAACAGTTCAGTTTGTTATAAATTCAGGGGGCTATAAACGCAAATTTCAACTATTTTTCTATGAATAATCAATATTAAGTATATAAATACAAGTTTCAACTGGACGACTTTCGCCAACGACCATACCACGCTGAATACATCGGTTCTCGTCCGATCACCGAAATTAAGCAGCGTCGGGGGCGGTTAGTACTTAGATGGGGGACCGCTTGGGAACACCGCGTGTTGTTGGCATCGTCCACAACTTTTTTTTTATTTACTATTTATTATTTTTCTTCTGGAGTGCAGAGTAACTGAAAGCCCGCGGCTCGAATCTCAGTTCTGTTTCTCAGTCATACACCATACGCCATACGCCATGGTTACCACCTTACATCTTATAATATTTTTCATTTAATATATATTATATATTATTTTTCTTTTTTCCATTGGTTTTTCTATTCAAGATATGTTTTATTTTGCATTATGCATTATGTTGATATTGAAAATTCAACAAACATAATTATAATGGAGCTGGGAACGTATTGAATTTTAGATCTCAAATATTTTATTATTTAGTTGTATTTCATATTTTCACCATTTCTTTTAGTTGTCTGTACCCAAAATTATTTGCACTAGAACAGTTCAGTTTGTTATAAATTCAGGGGGCTATAAACGCAAATTTCAACTATTTTTCTATGAATAATCAATATTAAGTATATAAATACAAGTTTCAACTGGACGACTTTCGCCAACGACCATACCACGCTGAATACATCGGTTCTCGTCCGATCACCGAAATTAAGCAGCGTCGGGCGCGGTTAGTACTTAGATGGGGGACCGCTTGGGAACACCGCGTGTTGTTGGCATCGTCCACAACTTTTTTTTTATTTACTATTTATTATTTTTCTTCTGGAGTGCAGAGTAACTGAAAGCCCGCGGCTCGAATCTCAGTTCTGTTCCTCAGTCATACACCATACGCCATACGCCATACGCCATGGTTACCACCTTACATCTTATAATATTTTTCATTTAATATATATTATATATTATTTTTCTTTTTTCCATTGGTTTTTCTATTCAAGATATGTTTTATTTTGCATTATGCATTATGTTGATATTGAAAATTCAACAAACATAATTATAATGGAGCTGGGAACGTATTGAATTTTAGATCTCAAATATTTTATTATTTAGTTGTATTTCATATTTTCACCATTTCTTTTAGTTCTCTGTACCCAAAATGATTTGCACTAGAAGAGTTCAGTTTGTTATAAATTCAGGGGGCTATAAACGCAAATTTCAACTATTTTTCTATGAATAATCAATATTAAGTATATAAATACAAGTTTCAACTGGACGACTTTCGCCAACGACCATACCACGCTGAATACATCGGTTCTCGTCCGATCACCGAAATTAAGCAGCGTCGGGCGCGGTTAGTACTTAGATGGGGGACCGCTTGGGAACACCGCGTGTTGTTGGCATCGTCCACAACTTTTTTTTTATTTACTATTTATTATTTTTCTTCTGGAGTGCAGAGTAACTGAAAGCCCGCGGCTCGAATCTCAGTTCTGTTCCTCAGTCATACACCATACGCCATACGCCATACGCCATGGTTACCACCTTACATCTTATAATATTTTTCATTTAATATATATTATATATTATTTTTCTTTTTTCCATTGGTTTTTCTATTCAAGATATGTTTTATTTTGCATTATGCATTATGTTGATATTGAAAATTCAACAAACATAATTATAATGGAGCTGGGAACGTATTGAATTTTAGATCTCAAATATTTTATTATTTAGTTGTATTTCATATTTTCACCATTTCTTTTAGTTGTCTGTACCCAAAATGATTTGCACTAGAACAGTTCAGTTTGTTATAAATTCAGGGGGCTATAAACGCAAATTTCAACTATTTTTCTATGAATAATCAATATTAAGTATATAAATACAAGTTTCAACTGGACGACTTTCGCCAACGACCATACCACGCTGAATACATCGGTTCTCGTCCGATCACCGAAATTAAGCAGCGTCGGGCGCGGTTAGTACTTAGATGGGGGACCGCTTGGGAACACCGCGTGTTGTTGGCATCGTCCACAACTTTTTTTTTATTTACTATTTATTATTTTTCTTCTGGAGTGCAGAGTAACTGAAAGCCCGCGGCTCGAATCTCAGTTCTGTTTCTCAGTCATACACCATACGCCATACGCCATACGCCATGGTTACCACCTTACATCTTATAATATTTTTCATTTAATATATATTATATATTATTTTTCTTTTTTCCATTGGTTTTTCTATTCAAGATATGTTTTATTTTGCATTATGCATTATGTTGATATTGAAAATTCAACAAACATAATTATAATGGAGCTGGGAACGTATTGAATTTTAGATCTCAAATATTTTATTATTTAGTTGTATTTCATATTTTCACCATTTCTTTTAGTTGTCTGTACCCAAAATTATTTGCACTAGAACAGTTCAGTTTGTTATAAATTCAGGGGGCTATAAACGCAAATTTCAACTATTTTTCTATGAATAATCAATATTAAGTATATAAATACAAGTTTCAACTGGACGACTTTCGCCAACGACCATACCACGCTGAATACATCGGTTCTCGTCCGATCACCGAAATTAAGCAGCGTCGGGGGCGGTTAGTACTTAGATGGGGGACCGCTTGGGAACACCGCGTGTTGTTGGCATCGTCCACAACTTTTTTTTTATTTACTATTTATTATTTTTCTTCTGGAGTGCAGAGTAACTGAAAGCCCGCGGCTCGAATCTCAGTTCTGTTCCTCAGTCATACACCATACGCCATACGCCATACGCCATGGTTACCACCTTACATCTTATAATATTTTTTATTTAATATATATTATATATTATTTTTCTTTTTTCCATTGGTTTTTCTATTCAAGATATGTTTTATTTTGCATTATGCATTATGTTGATATTGAAAATTCAACAAACATAATTATAATGGAGCTGGGAACGTATTGAATTTTAGATCTCAAATATTTTATTATTTAGTTGTATTTCATATTTTCACCATTTCTTTTAGTTGTCTGTACCCAAAATTATTTGCACTAGAACAGTTCAGTTTGTTATAAATTCAGGGGGCTATAAACGCAAATTTCAACTATTTTTCTATGAATAATCAATATTAAGTATATAAATACAAGTTTCAACTGGACGACTTTCGCCAACGACCATACCACGCTGAATACATCGGTTCTCGTCCGATCACCGAAATTAAGCAGCGTCGGGCGCGGTTAGTACTTAGATGGGGGACCGCTTGGGAACACCGCGTGTTGTTGGCATCGTCCACAACTTTTTTTTTATTTACTATTTATTATTTTTCTTCTGGAGTGCAGAGTAACTGAAAGCCCGCGGCTCGAATCTCAGTTCTGTTTCTCAGTCATACACCATACGCCATACGCCATGGTTACCACCTTACATCTTATAATATTTTTCATTTAATATATATTATATATTATTTTTCTTTTTTCCATTGGTTTTTCTATTCAAGATATGTTTTATTTTGCATTATGCATTATGTTGATATTGAAAATTCAACAAACATAATTATAATGGAGCTGGGAACGTATTGAATTTTAGATCTCAAATATTTTATTATTTAGTTGTATTTCATATTTTCACCATTTCTTTTAGTTGTCTGTACCCAAAATTATTTGCACTAGAACAGTTCAGTTTGTTATAAATTCAGGGGGCTATAAACGCAAATTTCAACTATTTTTCTATGAATAATCAATATTAAGTATATAAATACAAGTTTCAACTGGACGACTTTCGCCAACGACCATACCACGCTGAATACATCGGTTCTCGTCCGATCACCGAAATTAAGCAGCGTCGGGCGCGGTTAGTACTTAGATGGGGGACCGCTTGGGAACACCGCGTGTTGTTGGCATCGTCCACAACTTTTTTTTTATTTACTATTTATTATTTTTCTTCTGGAGTGCAGAGTAACTGAAAGCCCGCGGCTCGAATCTCAGTTCTGTTTCTCAGTCATACACCATACGCCATACGCCATGGTTACCACCTTACATCTTATAATATTTTTCATTTAATATATATTATATATTATTTTTCTTTTTTCCATTGGTTTTTCTATTCAAGATATGTTTTATTTTGCATTATGCATTATGTTGATATTGAAAATTCAACAAACATAATTATAATGGAGCTGGGAACGTATTGAATTTTAGATCTCAAATATTTTATTATTTAGTTGTATTTCATATTTTCACCATTTCTTTTAGTTGTCTGTACCCAAAATTATTTGCACTAGAACAGTTCAGTTTGTTATAAATTCAGGGGGCTATAAACGCAAATTTCAACTATTTTTCTATGAATAATCAATATTAAGTATATAAATACAAGTTTCAACTGGACGACTTTCGCCAACGACCATACCACGCTGAATACATCGGTTCTCGTCCGATCACCGAAATTAAGCAGCGTCGGGCGCGGTTAGTACTTAGATGGGGGACCGCTTGGGAACACCGCGTGTTGTTGGCATCGTCCACAACTTTTTTTTTATTTACTATTTATTATTTTTCTTCTGGAGTGCAGAGTAACTGAAAGCCCGCGGCTCGAATCTCAGTTCTGTTCCTCAGTCATACACCATACGCCATACGCCATACGCCATGGTTACCACCTTACATCTTATAATATTTTTCATTTAATATATATTATATATTATTTTTCTTTTTTCCATTGGTTTTTCTATTCAAGATATGTTTTATTTTGCATTATGCATTATGTTGATATTGAAAATTCAACAAACATAATTATAATGGAGCTGGGAACGTATTGAATTTTAGATCTCAAATATTTTATTATTTAGTTGTATTTCATATTTTCACCATTTCTTTTAGTTCTCTGTACCCAAAATGATTTGCACTAGAAGAGTTCAGTTTGTTATAAATTCAGGGGGCTATAAACGCAAATTTCAACTATTTTTCTATGAATAATCAATATTAAGTATATAAATACAAGTTTCAACTGGACGACTTTCGCCAACGACCATACCACGCTGAATACATCGGTTCTCGTCCGATCACCGAAATTAAGCAGCGTCGGGCGCGGTTAGTACTTAGATGGGGGACCGCTTGGGAACACCGCGTGTTGTTGGCATCGTCCACAACTTTTTTTTTATTTACTATTTATTATTTTTCTTCTGGAGTGCAGAGTAACTGAAAGCCCGCGGCTCGAATCTCAGTTCTGTTCCTCAGTCATACACCATACGCCATACGCCATACGCCATGGTTACCACCTTACATCTTATAATATTTTTTATTTAATATATATTATATATTATTTTTCTTTTTTCCATTGGTTTTTCTATTCAAGATATGTTTTATTTTGCATTATGCATTATGTTGATATTGAAAATTCAACAAACATAATTATAATGGAGCTGGGAACGTATTGAATTTTAGATCTCAAATATTTTATTATTTAGTTGTATTTCATATTTTCACCATTTCTTTTAGTTGTCTGTACCCAAAATTATTTGCACTAGAACAGTTCAGTTTGTTATAAATTCAGGGGGCTATAAACGCAAATTTCAACTATTTTTCTATGAATAATCAATATTAAGTATATAAATACAAGTTTCAACTGGACGACTTTCGCCAACGACCATACCACGCTGAATACATCGGTTCTCGTCCGATCACCGAAATTAAGCAGCGTCGGGCGCGGTTAGTACTTAGATGGGGGACCGCTTGGGAACACCGCGTGTTGTTGGCATCGTCCACAACTTTTTTTTTATTTACTATTTATTATTTTTCTTCTGGAGTGCAGAGTAACTGAAAGCCCGCGGCTCGAATCTCAGTTCTGTTCCTCAGTCATACACCATACGCCATACGCCATACGCCATACGCCATGGTTACCACCTTACATCTTATAATATTTTTCATTTAATATATATTATATATTATTTTTCTTTTTTCCATTGGTTTTTCTATTCAAGATATGTTTTATTTTGCATTATGCATTATGTTGATATTGAAAATTCAACAAACATAATTATAATGGAGCTGGGAACGTATTGAATTTTAGATTTCAAATATTTTATTATTTAGTTGTATTTCATATTTTCACCATTTCTTTTAGTTGTCTGTACCCAAAATTATTTGCACTAGAACAGTTCAGTTTGTTATAAATTCAGGGGGCTATAAACGCAAATTTCAACTATTTTTCTATGAATAATCAATATTAAGTATATAAATACAAGTTTCAACTGGACGACTTTCGCCAACGACCATACCACGCTGAATACATCGGTTCTCGTCCGATCACCGAAATTAAGCAGCGTCGGGCGCGGTTAGTACTTAGATGGGGGACCGCTTGGGAACACCGCGTGTTGTTGGCATCGTCCACAACTTTTTTTTTATTTACTATTTATTATTTTTCTTCTGGAGTGCAGAGTAACTGAAAGCCCGCGGCTCGAATCTCAGTTCTGTTCCTCAGTCATACACCATACGCCATACGCCATACGCCATACGCCATGGTTACCACCTTACATCTTATAATATTTTTCATTTAATATATATTATATATTATTTTTCTTTTTTCCATTGGTTTTTCTATTCAAGATATGTTTTATTTTGCATTATGCATTATGTTGATATTGAAAATTCAACAAACATAATTATAATGGAGCTGGGAACGTATTGAATTTTAGATTTCAAATATTTTATTATTTAGTTGTATTTCATATTTTCACCATTTCTTTTAGTTGTCTGTACCCAAAATTATTTGCACTAGAACAGTTCAGTTTGTTATAAATTCAGGGGGCTATAAACGCAAATTTCAACTATTTTTCTATGAATAATCAATATTAAGTATATAAATACAAGTTTCAACTGGACGACTTTCGCCAACGACCATACCACGCTGAATACATCGGTTCTCGTCCGATCACCGAAATTAAGCAGCGTCGGGCGCGGTTAGTACTTAGATGGGGGACCGCTTGGGAACACCGCGTGTTGTTGGCATTGTCCACAACTTTTTTTTTATTTACTATTTATTATTTTTCTTCTGGAGTGCAGAGTAACTGAAAGCCAGCGGCTCGAATCTCAGTTCTGTTTCTCAGTCATACACCATACGCCATACGCCATGGTTACCACCTTACATCTTATAATATTTTTCATTTAATATATATTATATATTATTTTTCTTTTTTCCATTGGTTTTTCTATTCAAGATATGTTTTATTTTGCATTATGCATTATGTTGATATTGAAAATTCAACAAACATAATTATAATGGAGCTGGGAACGTATTGAATTTTAGATCTCAAATATTTTATTATTTAGTTGTATTTCATATTTTCACCATTTCTTTTAGTTGTCTGTACCCAAAATTATTTGCACTAGAACAGTTCAGTTTGTTATAAATTCAGGGGGCTATAAACGCAAATTTCAACTATTTTTCTATGAATAATCAATATTAAGTATATAAATACAAGTTTCAACTGGACGACTTTCGCCAACGACCATACCACGCTGAATACATCGGTTCTCGTCCGATCACCGAAATTAAGCAGCGTCGGGCGCGGTTAGTACTTAGATGGGGGACCGCTTGGGAACACCGCGTGTTGTTGGCATCGTCCACAACTTTTTTTTTATTTACTATTTATTATTTTTCTTCTGGAGTGCAGAGTAACTGAAAGCCCGCGGCTCGAATCTCAGTTCTGTTTCTCAGTCATACACCATACGCCATACGCCATGGTTACCACCTTACATCTTATAATATTTTTCATTTAATATATATTATATATTATTTTTCTTTTTTCCATTGGTTTTTCTATTCAAGATATGTTTTATTTTGCATTATGCATTATGTTGATATTGAAAATTCAACAAACATAATTATAATGGAGCTGGGAACGTATTGAATTTTAGATTTCAAATATTTTATTATTTAGTTGTATTTCATATTTTCACCATTTCTTTTAGTTGTCTGTACCCAAAATTATTTGCACTAGAACAGTTCAGTTTGTTATAAATTCAGGGGGCTATAAACGCAAATTTCAACTATTTTTCTATGAATAATCAATATTAAGTATATAAATACAAGTTTCAACTGGACGACTTTCGCCAACGACCATACCACGCTGAATACATCGGTTCTCGTCCGATCACCGAAATTAAGCAGCGTCGGGCGCGGTTAGTACTTAGATGGGGGACCGCTTGGGAACACCGCGTGTTGTTGGCATCGTCCACAACTTTTTTTTTATTTACTATTTATTATTTTTCTTCTGGAGTGCAGAGTAACTGAAAGCCCGCGGCTCGAATCTCAGTTCTGTTCCTCAGTCATACACCATACGCCATACGCCATACGCCATGGTTACCACCTTACATCTTATAATATTTTTCATTTAATATATATTATATATTATTTTTCTTTTTTCCATTGGTTTTTCTATTCAAGATATGTTTTATTTTGCATTATGCATTATGTTGATATTGAAAATTCAACAAACATAATTATAATGGAGCTGGGAACGTATTGAATTTTAGATTTCAAATATTTTATTATTTAGTTGTATTTCATATTTTCACCATTTCTTTTAGTTGTCTGTACCCAAAATTATTTGCACTAGAACAGTTCAGTTTGTTATAAATTCAGGGGGCTATAAACGCAAATTTCAACTATTTTTCTATGAATAATCAATATTAAGTATATAAATACAAGTTTCAACTGGACGACTTTCGCCAACGACCATACCACGCTGAATACATCGGTTCTCGTCCGATCACCGAAATTAAGCAGCGTCGGGCGCGGTTAGTACTTAGATGGGGGACCGCTTGGGAACACCGCGTGTTGTTGGCATCGTCCACAACTTTTTTTTTATTTACTATTTATTATTTTTCTTCTGGAGTGCAGAGTAACTGAAAGCCAGCGGCTCGAATCTCAGTTCTGTTTCTCAGTCATACACCATACGCCATACGCCATGGTTACCACCTTACATCTTATAATATTTTTCATTTAATATATATTATATATTATTTTTCTTTTTTCCATTGGTTTTTCTATTCAAGATATGTTTTATTTTGCATTATGCATTATGTTGATATTGAAAATTCAACAAACATAATTATAATGGAGCTGGGAACGTATTGAATTTTAGATCTCAAATATTTTATTATTTAGTTGTATTTCATATTTTCACCATTTCTTTTAGTTCTCTGTACCCAAAATGATTTGCACTAGAAGAGTTCAGTTTGTTATAAATTCAGGGGGCTATAAACGCAAATTTCAACTATTTTTCTATGAATAATCAATATTAAGTATATAAATACAAGTTTCAACTGGACGACTTTCGCCAACGACCATACCACGCTGAATACATCGGTTCTCGTCCGATCACCGAAATTAAGCAGCGTCGGGCGCGGTTAGTACTTAGATGGGGGACCGCTTGGGAACACCGCGTGTTGTTGGCATCGTCCACAACTTTTTTTTTATTTACTATTTATTATTTTTCTTCTGGAGTGCAGAGTAACTGAAAGCCCGCGGCTCGAATCTCAGTTCTGTTTCTCAGTCATACACCATACGCCATACGCCATGGTTACCACCTTACATCTTATAATATTTTTCATTTAATATATATTATATATTATTTTTCTTTTTTCCATTGGTTTTTCTATTCAAGATATGTTTTATTTTGCATTATGCATTATGTTGATATTGAAAATTCAACAAACATAATTATAATGGAGCTGGGAACGTATTGAATTTTAGATCTCAAATATTTTATTATTTAGTTGTATTTCATATTTTCACCATTTCTTTTAGTTCTCTGTACCCAAAATGATTTGCACTAGAAGAGTTCAGTTTGTTATAAATTCAGGGGGCTATAAACGCAAATTTCAACTATTTTTCTATGAATAATCAATATTAAGTATATAAATACAAGTTTCAACTGGACGACTTTCGCCAACGACCATACCACGCTGAATACATCGGTTCTCGTCCGATCACCGAAATTAAGCAGCGTCGGGCGCGGTTAGTACTTAGATGGGGGACCGCTTGGGAACACCGCGTGTTGTTGGCATCGTCCACAACTTTTTTTTTATTTACTATTTATTATTTTTCTTCTGGAGTGCAGAGTAACTGAAAGCCCGCGGCTCGAATCTCAGTTCTGTTCCTCAGTCATACACCATACGCCATACGCCATACGCCATGGTTACCACCTTACATCTTATAATATTTTTCATTTAATATATATTATATATTATTTTTCTTTTTTCCATTGGTTTTTCTATTCAAGATATGTTTTATTTTGCATTATGCATTATGTTGATATTGAAAATTCAACAAACATAATTATAATGGAGCTGGGAACGTATTGAATTTTAGATCTCAAATATTTTATTATTTAGTTGTATTTCATATTTTCACCATTTCTTTTAGTTGTCTGTACCCAAAATTATTTGCACTAGAACAGTTCAGTTTGTTATAAATTCAGGGGGCTATAAACGCAAATTTCAACTATTTTTCTATGAATAATCAATATTAAGTATATAAATACAAGTTTCAACTGGACGACTTTCGCCAACGACCATACCACGCTGAATACATCGGTTCTCGTCCGATCACCGAAATTAAGCAGCGTCGGGCGCGGTTAGTACTTAGATGGGGGACCGCTTGGGAACACCGCGTGTTGTTGGCATCGTCCACAACTTTTTTTTTATTTACTATTTATTATTTTTCTTCTGGAGTGCAGAGTAACTGAAAGCCCGCGGCTCGAATCTCAGTTCTGTTCCTCAGTCATACACCATACGCCATACGCCATACGCCATGGTTACCACCTTACATCTTATAATATTTTTCATTTAATATATATTATATATTATTTTTCTTTTTTCCATTGGTTTTTCTATTCAAGATATGTTTTATTTTGCATTATGCATTATGTTGATATTGAAAATTCAACAAACATAATTATAATGGAGCTGGGAACGTATTGAATTTTAGATTTCAAATATTTTATTATTTAGTTGTATTTCATATTTTCACCATTTCTTTTAGTTGTCTGTACCCAAAATTATTTGCACTAGAACAGTTCAGTTTGTTATAAATTCAGGGGGCTATAAACGCAAATTTCAACTATTTTTCTATGAATAATCAATATTAAGTATATAAATACAAGTTTCAACTGGACGACTTTCGCCAACGACCATACCACGCTGAATACATCGGTTCTCGTCCGATCACCGAAATTAAGCAGCGTCGGGCGCGGTTAGTACTTAGATGGGGGACCGCTTGGGAACACCGCGTGTTGTTGGCATCGTCCACAACTTTTTTTTTATTTACTATTTATTATTTTTCTTCTGGAGTGCAGAGTAACTGAAAGCCCGCGGCTCGAATCTCAGTTCTGTTCCTCAGTCATACACCATACGCCATACGCCATACGCCATGGTTACCACCTTACATCTTATAATATTTTTCATTTAATATATATTATATATTATTTTTCTTTTTTCCATTGGTTTTTCTATTCAAGATATGTTTTATTTTGCATTATGCATTATGTTGATATTGAAAATTCAACAAACATAATTATAATGGAGCTGGGAACGTATTGAATTTTAGATCTCAAATATTTTATTATTTAGTTGTATTTCATATTTTCACCATTTCTTTTAGTTCTCTGTACCCAAAATGATTTGCACTAGAAGAGTTCAGTTTGTTATAAATTCAGGGGGCTATAAACGCAAATTTCAACTATTTTTCTATGAATAATCAATATTAAGTATATAAATACAAGTTTCAACTGGACGACTTTCGCCAACGACCATACCACGCTGAATACATCGGTTCTCGTCCGATCACCGAAATTAAGCAGCGTCGGGCGCGGTTAGTACTTAGATGGGGGACCGCTTGGGAACACCGCGTGTTGTTGGCATCGTCCACAACTTTTTTTTTATTTACTATTTATTATTTTTCTTCTGGAGTGCAGAGTAACTGAAAGCCCGCGGCTCGAATCTCAGTTCTGTTCCTCAGTCATACACCATACGCCATACGCCATACGCCATGGTTACCACCTTACATCTTATAATATTTTTCATTTAATATATATTATATATTATTTTTCTTTTTTCCATTGGTTTTTCTATTCAAGATATGTTTTATTTTGCATTATGCATTATGTTGATATTGAAAATTCAACAAACATAATTATAATGGAGCTGGGAACGTATTGAATTTTAGATCTCAAATATTTTATTATTTAGTTGTATTTCATATTTTCACCATTTCTTTTAGTTGTCTGTACCCAAAATTATTTGCACTAGAACAGTTCAGTTTGTTATAAATTCAGGGGGCTATAAACGCAAATTTCAACTATTTTTCTATGAATAATCAATATTAAGTATATAAATACAAGTTTCAACTGGACGACTTTCGCCAACGACCATACCACGCTGAATACATCGGTTCTCGTCCGATCACCGAAATTAAGCAGCGTCGGGCGCGGTTAGTACTTAGATGGGGGACCGCTTGGGAACACCGCGTGTTGTTGGCATCGTCCACAACTTTTTTTTATTTACTATTTATTATTTTTCTTCTGGAGTGCAGAGTAACTGAAAGCCCGCGGCTCGAATCTCAGTTCTGTTCCTCAGTCATACACCATACGCCATACGCCATACGCCATGGTTACCACCTTACATCTTATAATATTTTTTATTTAATATATATTATATATTATTTTTCTTTTTTCCATTGGTTTTTCTATTCAAGATATGTTTTATTTTGCATTATGCATTATGTTGATATTGAAAATTCAACAAACATAATTATAATGGAGCTGGGAACGTATTGAATTTTAGATCTCAAATATTTTATTATTTAGTTGTATTTCATATTTTCACCATTTCTTTTAGTTGTCTGTACCCAAAATGATTTGCACTAGAACAGTTCAGTTTGTTATAAATTCAGGGGGCTATAAACGCAAATTTCAACTATTTTTCTATGAATAATCAATATTAAGTATATAAATACAAGTTTCAACTGGACGACTTTCGCCAACGACCATACCACGCTGAATACATCGGTTCTCGTCCGATCACCGAAATTAAGCAGCGTCGGGCGCGGTTAGTACTTAGATGGGGGACCGCTTGGGAACACCGCGTGTTGTTGGCATCGTCCACAACTTTTTTTTTATTTACTATTTATTATTTTTCTTCTGGAGTGCAGAGTAACTGAAAGCCCGCGGCTCGAATCTCAGTTCTGTTCCTCAGTCATACACCATACGCCATACGCCATACGCCATGGTTACCACCTTACATCTTATAATATTTTTCATTTAATATATATTATATATTATTTTTCTTTTTTCCATTGGTTTTTCTATTCAAGATATGTTTTATTTTGCATTATGCATTATGTTGATATTGAAAATTCAACAAACATAATTATAATGGAGCTGGGAACGTATTGAATTTTAGATCTCAAATATTTTATTATTTAGTTGTATTTCATATTTTCACCATTTCTTTTAGTTGTCTGTACCCAAAATTATTTGCACTAGAACAGTTCAGTTTGTTATAAATTCAGGGGGCTATAAACGCAAATTTCAACTATTTTTCTATGAATAATCAATATTAAGTATATAAATACAAGTTTCAACTGGACGACTTTCGCCAACGACCATACCACGCTGAATACATCGGTTCTCGTCCGATCACCGAAATTAAGCAGCGTCGGGCGCGGTTAGTACTTAGATGGGGGACCGCTTGGGAACACCGCGTGTTGTTGGCATCGTCCACAACTTTTTTTTTATTTACTATTTATTATTTTTCTTCTGGAGTGCAGAGTAACTGAAAGCCCGCGGCTCGAATCTCAGTTCTGTTCCTCAGTCATACACCATACGCCATACGCCATACGCCATGGTTACCACCTTACATCTTATAATATTTTTCATTTAATATATATTATATATTATTTTTCTTTTTTCCATTGGTTTTTCTATTCAAGATATGTTTTATTTTGCATTATGCATTATGTTGATATTGAAAATTCAACAAACATAATTATAATGGAGCTGGGAACGTATTGAATTTTAGATCTCAAATATTTTATTATTTAGTTGTATTTCATATTTTCACCATTTCTTTTAGTTCTCTGTACCCAAAATGATTTGCACTAGAAGAGTTCAGTTTGTTATAAATTCAGGGGGCTATAAACGCAAATTTCAACTATTTTTCTATGAATAATCAATATTAAGTATATAAATACAAGTTTCAACTGGACGACTTTCGCCAACGACCATACCACGCTGAATACATCGGTTCTCGTCCGATCACCGAAATTAAGCAGCGTCGGGCGCGGTTAGTACTTAGATGGGGGACCGCTTGGGAACACCGCGTGTTGTTGGCATCGTCCACAACTTTTTTTTTATTTACTATTTATTATTTTTCTTCTGGAGTGCAGAGTAACTGAAAGCCCGCGGCTCGAATCTCAGTTCTGTTCCTCAGTCATACACCATACGCCATACGCCATACGCCATGGTTACCACCTTACATCTTATAATATTTTTCATTTAATATATATTATATATTATTTTTCTTTTTTCCATTGGTTTTTCTATTCAAGATATGTTTTATTTTGCATTATGCATTATGTTGATATTGAAAATTCAACAAACATAATTATAATGGAGCTGGGAACGTATTGAATTTTAGATCTCAAATATTTTATTATTTAGTTGTATTTCATATTTTCACCATTTCTTTTAGTTGTCTGTACCCAAAATTATTTGCACTAGAACAGTTCAGTTTGTTATAAATTCAGGGGGCTATAAACGCAAATTTCAACTATTTTTCTATGAATAATCAATATTAAGTATATAAATACAAGTTTCAACTGGACGACTTTCGCCAACGACCATACCACGCTGAATACATCGGTTCTCGTCCGATCACCGAAATTAAGCAGCGTCGGGCGCGGTTAGTACTTAGATGGGGGACCGCTTGGGAACACCGCGTGTTGTTGGCATCGTCCACAACTTTTTTTTTATTTACTATTTATTATTTTTCTTCTGGAGTGCAGAGTAACTGAAAGCCCGCGGCTCGAATCTCAGTTCTGTTCCTCAGTCATACACCATACGCCATACGCCATACGCCATGGTTACCACCTTACATCTTATAATATTTTTCATTTAATATATATTATATATTATTTTTCTTTTTTCCATTGGTTTTTCTATTCAAGATATGTTTTATTTTGCATTATGCATTATGTTGATATTGAAAATTCAACAAACATAATTATAATGGAGCTGGGAACGTATTGAATTTTAGATTTCAAATATTTTATTATTTAGTTGTATTTCATATTTTCACCATTTCTTTTAGTTGTCTGTACCCAAAATTATTTGCACTAGAACAGTTCAGTTTGTTATAAATTCAGGGGGCTATAAACGCAAATTTCAACTATTTTTCTATGAATAATCAATATTAAGTATATAAATACAAGTTTCAACTGGACGACTTTCGCCAACGACCATACCACGCTGAATACATCGGTTCTCGTCCGATCACCGAAATTAAGCAGCGTCGGGCGCGGTTAGTACTTAGATGGGGGACCGCTTGGGAACACCGCGTGTTGTTGGCATCGTCCACAACTTTTTTTTTATTTACTATTTATTATTTTTCTTCTGGAGTGCAGAGTAACTGAAAGCCCGCGGCTCGAATCTCAGTTCTGTTCCTCAGTCATACACCATACGCCATACGCCATACGCCATGGTTACCACCTTACATCTTATAATATTTTTCATTTAATATATATTATATATTATTTTTCTTTTTTCCATTGGTTTTTCTATTCAAGATATGTTTTATTTTGCATTATGCATTATGTTGATATTGAAAATTCAACAAACATAATTATAATGGAGCTGGGAACGTATTGAATTTTAGATCTCAAATATTTTATTATTTAGTTGTATTTCATATTTTCACCATTTCTTTTAGTTCTCTGTACCCAAAATGATTTGCACTAGAAGAGTTCAGTTTGTTATAAATTCAGGGGGCTATAAACGCAAATTTCAACTATTTTTCTATGAATAATCAATATTAAGTATATAAATACAAGTTTCAACTGGACGACTTTCGCCAACGACCATACCACGCTGAATACATCGGTTCTCGTCCGATCACCGAAATTAAGCAGCGTCGGGCGCGGTTAGTACTTAGATGGGGGACCGCTTGGGAACACCGCGTGTTGTTGGCATCGTCCACAACTTTTTTTTTATTTACTATTTATTATTTTTCTTCTGGAGTGCAGAGTAACTGAAAGCCCGCGGCTCGAATCTCAGTTCTGTTCCTCAGTCATACACCATACGCCATACGCCATACGCCATGGTTACCACCTTACATCTTATAATATTTTTCATTTAATATATATTATATATTATTTTTCTTTTTTCCATTGGTTTTTCTATTCAAGATATGTTTTATTTTGCATTATGCATTATGTTGATATTGAAAATTCAACAAACATAATTATAATGGAGCTGGGAACGTATTGAATTTTAGATCTCAAATATTTTATTATTTAGTTGTATTTCATATTTTCACCATTTCTTTTAGTTCTCTGTACCCAAAATGATTTGCACTAGAAGAGTTCAGTTTGTTATAAATTCAGGGGGCTATAAACGCAAATTTCAACTATTTTTCTATGAATAATCAATATTAAGTATATAAATACAAGTTTCAACTGGACGACTTTCGCCAACGACCATACCACGCTGAATACATCGGTTCTCGTCCGATCACCGAAATTAAGCAGCGTCGGGCGCGGTTAGTACTTAGATGGGGGACCGCTTGGGAACACCGCGTGTTGTTGGCATCGTCCACAACTTTTTTTTTATTTACTATTTATTATTTTTCTTCTGGAGTGCAGAGTAACTGAAAGCCCGCGGCTCGAATCTCAGTTCTGTTTCTCAGTCATTGCATACACCATACACCATACACCATACACCATACACCATACACCATACGCCATACGCCATGGTTACCACCTTACACCTTATAATATTTTTTATTTAATATACATATTTTTTTTTTGTGTCTGTCTCTTTGTGCTTTCCTTAAGGTATTCTGATTTGGATAGTCACAGAATCGAGTGATTAATTTAATAAATCACTTATCATTTATAACTAATAAATATAGTCTATAACATATATAGTCTAGGCTATAGTCTATAACAAATATAGTCTTCATATCTTAGTCATATTACAATAAATAAATATATTAACTTTATAAGTCTCAGAACTGATTTTAAGAATCTGTAAAGATATTAAAATTTTTTATAATATGATCTTCCAGTTATTCTTCTTTCTTTATAGTAATATGTCCTTAAATGTATCAAACCTTAGCTTGAATTAAAATGTACCGCTATTTTACTGTACATCTTAGTATCACAATTAATGCATTTAGTCCTTTCATTACACTATCGATACGCTCTTTCTCGCTCAAGGAATACTTATATAATTTATTTAAATCCTTCATAAACAACTAAAATGCATATATTTAATCCTTCAATAAAAATGGTGGAATTTCCAAAAATTTAAATACTATTCCAGTCTGAGATTTCAATAAGCAAGGATAATAAATATTCCTACCAATAAGGAAATAGCGATGGGAACGAAGACATCCTTTACGAAACTTCTTCCCAAGGAATGCAACAATTTTAAACCTGCTGCAGGAATATATTTATATATATAGGAATATATCCGCAGTCGACTTTACATAACATTTGGGCAGATATAAAGATTGAATAACTCTACTCTCTCTAGACATAATCCGAGTTGGGACTCTCACACAAAAGGATTTGGCCACAAGTCGCCTAGCTCACATCCCTTCAGAAAAGCCACCATCATTTTCATCCGTGGCTTTCCTTTTGTTTAAACTACATTCGTTAGTTATAAAATAGTTATAAACTTTTTAAAAAAAACTTTATAAACTTTTTATTTTTGAATTAAAACACATGCTCGGTTAACCTGCAAGGATTTTGGCTATGCTCAAAGGACATTCTCCCTCTGACTGAAATCCAGTTTTTCCATATGCAGATTTTTCCGGCTTATGACCAACCGCAAGGTTAAAGTACACAAAAATGAGACTTTGCTCATTACTACCTAATGTAATTAAATACTTAATTAAAATTTAAAAAAAAGTAAAAATAATTCAAAATTCAAAATTAAATAATTTTATTGACTAATATATAAATTAATTATTATTATTATTAACTGATAACCTATAGTTATTTTTATTTATAATTATGGAACTTGCTTTCAATAAATTTTTAAATTTAATAAATAAATTTATATATATATGTATACATGTATATATTCTTTTACATACATATATTAACAACTTTAAATAATAATATTTTATTTTGCTATTGTCTCTCAAGTTTTACTAAGACTTTGTTTTAAGCTTTGCGTCGTTATAAATCGAAAAAAAGTATCGTCCATCAAATATTTACGAGCTGAAGGAAACGCTTAAAAAGTAATAGAGGGGAGTCTGAACCCCCGCTCCCCCCTCTTACACATACACATATCAAGACTGGGAAGCAATTATCATATTTGTATTTTTATACATATATATGTGTGCATGTGTGTGCGTGTGTGTGTGTGTGGTACATGGGAACGCTCTTTGGGCGGATGTATCTCTGTCGCTGTTGATTTTCATTGGCGCAGATAAACAAAACAAGATCCTAAGTAAACAACGAGCGGTCTTCCAGCCAAAATAAGAATAAAATTAAAAGTTCGCCGCAGACTGGAAAAACGAGTTGCTTTTAATTGAAAAATAGCAAAAATCCCATTGGCAACACGACACAAAATAAATTGACAATTGGCTGAGGTCCAAATAGAAACCTTATATGTTTTATAAGCAAAAGCAGTCCGAGGCTATAAGAAGGTGTTCTATGTGGCGATTTATTTATTTGTTTATTATATTTAATTAATTAATTATATTTATATTTCCTTTAACTTTTAAAAATATATAATTGAGTATTTATCTTTTTTAATTGTTCTTTCTCTAAAGTCGAAGTTAATCCTATTATTTTATTTAGTTACTTAGTTTATATTATTTATTTATTTACCTACAAAATATTTGTTTATTTATTTTAAATTATATTCTTATTTTATTTTGATTTTATGTTTATTTCTTTTAATTATTTTTTTAATTAATAAATTAATAAATTATTTATAAATAATAATTTATTAATTTACTTTCTATTTCTATTTTTATCTTATTTCAGAAATTTATATAAAATATATAAATGATTATTTATTTCTTTCTTAATTGCTCTTCCTCTAAAGTCAAAGTTTTTGAAAATTATTCCTATTTACGTTCCAACACTTCCTTCATCAAGTTCAGGACCTTCACTGAAAGGCCATTAGCTGCTCGCAGAACAAAAAACACAAACAATTTTTACATTTCACGTGCCAAAAGCAACAAACACAAAGTGAAAAGTGCAAAGGGTACACAATCAGATACCCTACACTTAGAATAAAAAATAAATAACTTAAATATTTATTTGGGAGGAAAAAATAAAACAAAATAAAAAAAAAATTATTTAAAATATGAAAACTCTTGGAATTAGGGTAAAAGCTCCATCCAATTAAAAGGAATAACTTTTCACGGATTACATTATTTAAATTAAAAAATTAAAAGTAAATTATAAAATTTATGAAATAAAAATTTAAAATTAAAGCTATTAAAATTAAGAGAATTAACATTCTATGAGTTGAGGAGAAAGTATCAACCAAAAATAAAAATAACTTGTCTCAGTTTTCATAATGAAAATAAAAGTATAAAAAATAAAAGATTAAAAATTAAAAATTCTTTTAAAAGTAAAAAAATATTTTCTCTGATTTTGTTAGAAAGATAAAGGTATTTAAAATAAAATATGGAAATTCTGGGTATTCTGGAAATAAAGGTGGAAGTTCCATCCAAAAATGGGAATAGTTTTTCTCTGGTAAATAAAATTACCCTTTCTCTTGGCAGGGGACTCAGAGAATAAAAACAAACTAACTCAAAAATAGCAACCACAACAAATACAGCAGCAACAGCAACATCATCATCATCATTATCATTATCATCATCAACTACAACAACAACAATATAAAATAGAATTTTCTTTTATTTATTTTTTCAAGAACTTTTTACCTTTTTTCGAACTCATTTTCAAGTGTTTCGCCACTTAGTTTGTTGTTACGCTTTTTGTTGTTGTTGTTGTTGTTGTTACTATTGTTTTTGTTGTTGTTTTAGATGTTGTTGCTTGGGAAAAACCATTAGGAAAAGGCAGCTCTTGAGAGTTAAATGTGTTTGGGTCCAAGGACTTGGGACGGTGCTTCCATTGTTTTTGTTCGACTGAGTCAACAAGGTCGAGGGTTAATGAAAGTTCGTGGGTGGCTCGTGGGTGGCTCGTGGGTGGTTCGTGGGTGGTTCGTGTTTCCGGCTACTTTTGGTCCTGTTTATTTATCACTGGGTTGCTGGGTGGGTGGTGTTATAAGTGGGGAAATAGTGAGCCAATATTATATAAAATTCCTATACACCTTGTAATTTTAATTTTTAATATTATTTTTATTTATTTTTATTTTTTAACATATATAATTTTTTAATATATATAATTATATATTTTTTTTATAGCAAATGTAGAGAGATTGAAATCATATTTTATTACTCAGAGATAACATTTAAAAGAGTGGAACGTTAAGTTAAATAATCAGATTGACTTGTGGGGATATTAATTAATTAATAAATATCGTAATATATTTTATTTTATATAATTTAAAAAATATATAAGAAATACTGCTCTATTTTAATTTACTACTATTACTTTAAAAATGAGTTTATTAATTTATGTATTGAAAGATATTTACATAGTTTAAAAATATTTAATTATTGTATATAATATTATTAGTATTGCAAAAAGGATATATAGTTTAATGTAAAAGGATATATATATATCGTTAAAAAAATATATTTCAGATTATATTATTTAAAATAGTATTTAAAATTAAGGATTGGTTTTAAGTACACAATTCCACGAGTTTTATAAAGCTTATAGATACAAAGTTATTATTTTTAAGTTAAAAGAAAATATTTATATTAAATACATAAAAAAAATATTCAGAAAATGTTTAATAAAATTAAAAAAATAATTACATTCAATAAACAATTTCCTTCCTAAATCAGCAGGTCATAATCTAAATTTGGCACCTTCGGGGCACTTCTTAGAGAATTCTCGGATCGGAAGTGCCATAATTAATAATTAATGACCTCCCATAAAAGACCCAAAGACCGATAGACCGAACATAGAAGTCCCCGGATAAGAGTGGATCTCCAGATAACATCAAAGATCGATTTATTTTTGCAAGTCTACGAAGTGTGCGAATTTCTAATCTCGATGCAGATTTCGTCATCGCTTAACATTCAATTCAAGAAGTGATAAGACGTCCCACCGACACAGTTATAATCGAGACGCTTATCAATAAATTAATCCGTTAACATTTTGATTTCCAGTTTCATATAAAAGATTGCGGTGTCTGGGCCAAAGCAGAATCAGTTGGTCGATCAAAGAGAAAACATGTTCCTGAAAGTGTTCACTGTGTTGCTGGTGATTGGCACATCCTTGGCCCTGGTGCCGTTGCGTCCCAGGATAATCATTGAACGCAACCTACTGGACCTGATCGCCCAGTCCCGTGGGGCGCCTAATGGCAACCCTGCACACACCCAGTACTGCATGAGCCGCTACCTCCCCCTGCTGAAGGGATGCGCCGATAAGTTCGAGGAGAAGTACAATGGATGCATGGACACCTACAACTTGGAACTGGCTGCCGTCAATGCCAAGTACTCCAAGAGTCATGGAGAGACTGTGCAGACGGGTCGGACCACCTGTGCATCGCTCAGTGCGTGTGAGGCTATTCAGTCCTACAGAGAGTCCTTTGATTGCTACGCAACTACTGTAAGTCCACTTATATCCTTTGAGGTAGTCGCCTTTTTAATTCCCTTCTTTCTGAATCCGTAGGGTGCCAAGGAATCGAAACTACTCCTCAGCATGTCCTCCCGAGCTAGCGACTTCGCACGGGCCATTGGATTTGAATATCAACAAATCGAGAGTGTTGCCCAGGACTGCACCAGCAAGGCCAATCAGGAGTACCTGGAGAACTCCGACGCCATCTACGCGGAGATGCAGGACTGCCTCGATGGCATCATTGTTGAGGAGTCAACCTGGAAGCCAGTGACATCGTCGAAGCCACCGACAACCCCGAAGCCATAGACAGCCCCGAAGCCGGTGACAGCTCTGAAGCCGGTGACAGTCCCGAAGCCAGTGACAGCCCTGAAGCCGGTGACAACCCTGAAGCCAACGATAGCCCCGATGCCATAGAAAATTCAAAAGTTTATTTAAATGCAGAAATGATTAATCCTTAAAATCTTTAAATAAAAATGATTTACATTTAAAAACTTTATTTATTTTAAAAATAAAAATTTTTTTAAAATTTGCTTAAAATTAATTTTTTGTTTTTGTTTTAGTTAGTGAAACTTTTCTTCACTTATAATTTTCAACACATAAAATAGAAGGCTGAGTAGAGGGAAAAGATCTCCATATTTTGAATATCCCTTAAGAAATTTATTTAAACTTTTATTTAGTTATTTTTGTTAATTTTATTTATATTTAAAATATTTTATTTTCTTTTGTATAAAATATATTTTCATTACTTCATTCATTCATTACTTATTATATTATAATATAATATAACATTATATTCAAAAAAAAATTTTTTTTTATTAAAAAAAGTAGAGAACTTTTTAAATATTATTTTTTTTTTAATTCAAAGAAATGGGTTTATATTAAAAAAATTAAAAAAAATATAAATATAATTATATACATGTTTATACAGTGGCTTTGTTTAAATCTTTTAAAAATGAGTTATATAAAAATAAATATAAAAAATTCAATATAAAAAATAATCTATTAGAATTAATTAATTATTAAATTATATTATATTATATTATAATATATTATTAACTAGACGTTTATATTATATTAACTATTATAATAACTAAAATTACTAACTAGAATATTTAACCCCTTTCGCACTCCAATTTCATCATAGCATCGAACTTGAGTCTTTGTCTCCTTTTCAAATTCTCGTGTTTCTTTCGCTCGGAGTTTTTCAGGAGGTACTCCTGGAACTTGCGGCGCATGTCGAGGGATAATCCTGTGTTGCGTAGATCCAAGTGCTCCAACATTTTGTTGCAGTTGATAATCTTGAGTAAGTGCTGTCCAAAATCCTTAAAAATAACAGGATAAACTAAATAATTATTATAAAGATAAGCGAAAGGCTCACCTCCCCGAGGAAATTATTGGACATGTCGATGCTCAGGATTGATTTTTGCTGGCAGATCAGAATCATAAATAGCTTGGTGATGGTCTCGGTGATCGAACAACTGCCTATATCCAGTGTCCTAATGGGCATCTGCTGCAGCGTCTGGAATATGGCAGCAGCGCCTTCACTTTGAATGGGATTCAGACGGAGTACCAGACGCTGGAGAGGCACACGTGTCAAAGTCCGACTGAGGGTGTAGGCACCTTCCTCCGCTGGATTAGAGAAGGCAAATTTTAGATACGGAAGATAGATAAGGATAGATAAGGAAGCTGATGACTCACTGATTTTATTGTTGGTTAGATCCAGTACAGTCAGCGTGGTAAAGGATTCCTTGGAACACGTTTCGAGGAAACATTGTATGCCCGCATCTGTGACGGCACAATGCTGGAAGGATAACTCCTTCAGGTGATGACAGCCCTTGTCCAGACTGTGGGCCAGGAAACGAAGCTGATAGGGCACCAGCTTCGTGTTGTGAAGGCTGTCAAGCGTGTGGAAACATAAACGCTGTTAATCTTCAGATGCTCTGCTCCTGGAAAACGTAGTCCTTACCAGAACTTGCGCAACTCATAGCACTGGCTGAGTCCTTTGGTCAGGAGCAGGACGTCCCGTGGCGTTAGTTGGTTGCAGCCTAGTTGGTAATTGGTGCTCGCTGTCTTGGTGCTATAGCTCAGCCGCAGTCGCCGTAAGTCCGGCAGATTGCTCAGAAGGTAATCAAGCGGAATGTGATCTGTGGTTGGGTAGACTCATTATGCTCTATAATTAAGGTATTCATATTTATTTAATTCTCTTTGTGACAACTAAAAATAACACATGATTTTCCGTTCAAAAGTTCAAACTGTATATTTAATACTTTTTTGCTGTTTTAATATATAAAACCAATAAACAATCCGAAAATAATTCTGATAGTTTATTTTCTGTAATTTATTTGGCAGCGCCATCTATCGGACTTTCTTGTGCTTATCGAGCAGTTTTACCTTTAATTTATTTTTGATTGCAATTTAACTTCAATTTATCTAAACTTTTGATTGTTAAAAACTATTTCAAAGCTGATCATCTTTATAAAATAAATATATATTTAAAAATTTAAAATTTACTGTAATTACAAATTGTACTAAAATTCCCAATAAACTATAGAAAAATGCTCCATTCACGTTCTAAAATAAGACTGCCTTTGGGTTCTCATAGTTAATAAATTAGAAAGAATTTAAATTTTATTTATTTATGTTTCTAAAGACTTTCAAAAAGTTAAATTAAATTTATGTACAAGAAATTTTGTTTTTTAATTTTATATATATATTTAGTTAACGAGCTTGAGATACCTTTTCTCCTGGTTTTAAAAATTATTTCCCTTTTCTATGTATTTAAAAATAATTTAAAAACGAAAGTGTGGTTTAAATAATAATAATAACAATAATAATATAAAGAATAAATAATATTTTTTATTTATATATATACTTAATACTTTAAAATATAATTTTATTTTTATTTTTATTTTTACATTATAATTATTTAAATATAACTGTTAAGTTTATTTGTATTTAATATTTTATGTAGATATTAACTTCATACAAATTAATTCAAAAATTAAGATATATTAAAAATAAATAAAAATATATTTAACTATAAAATAAATAGTTAAGACTTATGATGAGCAAGTTGTTATTTAATACAATAATTGAAGCCTTTTTTGATTTTATTGCAATCTCTAATTTAATTAAGTTTTTAAAGAAGGTCCATAGGAAAAGCTGAAGGCATATTATGCCGAATAAAATTATAGTATATTTATAGTATATTTATAGTATATTTATAATTATTATACTGCTCCTCCAATACATGGGATATATACAATTGTCAGGATATTTTAAATTCGTTAAGTTAACAACTGAAGGACCAAGGAACAAAGGCTTTGGCAGGCTTTAGTGTATGGAAAATTCGTCAAGCTAAGGGCTGACAGATGGACTTACCGTTGGTCTCGCTGCCGGGCGGTGGGGGCTGTAGGAGATTTATCTCCAATTGATTTATGAACGCCGCACAGATGTCCAAGGTGGCCTGCACATTGCCCTCCTGCTCGTAGTCGCCGGTTTGCATATTTTCAATAAACTCCTGCACATGTCGCTCCATGTAAATGTTAATCCAGCGCCGTTCCTTGCCGCGCGCCTGGAACGGGGCCAGGCGCCAGCGCAGCTCGTAGCAGCGCCGCCAGAAGAAGTCATCGCGGATGTGGGCGCTGAGCAACTGCAGCGGCAGCTGTGTATCCAGCTGGCTGAGTAGGTAGTTACGGTCCTGGCGACTACGCACTTGACGGTAGAGCGGCAGCTCTGCAAGCAAATACACAGACAGTTGTCATCTTGGGTCGTCTCCTGCGATGGTTATATGACCTACCACTCCAGTTGCTCACGATGGAATCGAGTACAAGATGTCGCAGACTTTTCGCTTGATTTGCTTGGCCCTCACCCGCTGGCGGCTGGAACTGGTCCAATGATTTACAGTTGACTTTGGGCAGCTTCACATTCTGGGGATTGAAGTAGGCCTTGAAGGTGTCAACGGACACGGTGCTGGGAAACTCACAATACGTGAAATCCATTCCAAATCCTTTATCAAATAAATACTCTACCGGCAGTAGTTGCTCCTTCTCAATATTTGTTTTCCATAAGATAATAGACGTGGTTACCCCATCGACGGCGGTTGTCAAGGCAGTTATTTGTTTCTTGGGTTCATTGTTTTATTTATCAGTGTTGGTAAACGATAAATATTTCAACTTCTGCGGCGACTTTGGGAATGTTATTTGAGAGTCTTAGCCAAATGATGATCAAAACAATGCTATTTATTTGGAGATTTATTTTATACATTTTGACGAGACATGAAAATGGTCAATTAAAAAATTTTCACTTTCTTTAGTCCTTTAAATTAAATTTTAAAAAAAAGATTCAGTAAAGAACAAATCACCAATAATGAGTTAGAAGTAAGATAATTTTATTTGCCTATTTAATTATCATTCCCAACTTTATATGTTAGTATATGTAATATTTATAAAAGTAATTAGTACATATAATACATTTAATACATTAAAGATTAACTTAACTTGTGTAAATATAATTATTCATTTTAAAGACAAATCATTTATTTAATTAATAAGTGTGGTATTTTATTTACTTAGACCTAATTAAGTTTGCTCAACAAAACTGAGAGTAACGCTTCATTTCTGCATATGACTGAATTTTATGGACACCATTGTTTAAGTATTTTCATTGCTGCTTGCCAATTGTGTGCCTATATCTTATTCACTCACACTCACTATTAGCTATCGATAAGTAACTACAGTTGCGCTTCTAATCAGTTGATCATCTTGCCAAGCCGAGAGACAACAACAAAAGCTTTTCGACAAGTGCGTGGAAGAGAGCACACACACACACACACACTTGCACACATATATCGACATGCATATGCATGCTTTATTCTGACCAAAATAACTTTACCAATACATGTGTACGAAGTATTTGATATTTTTTTTTATTTTTATTTATTTATCCATTTGTATTTGACAGTCTATTTTTACCAGCTTTGAACCTTGGATAATCGCCTATTTATAAATGACATTATTTTAGTGCGTTAAATAAATAAAATGAACTTGAAATAAGTTAAGAGGCACTTAAAAGTTATAAACTTTGAAAGGTAAAGAAATAAAAATAATATATAAATAATTAATTAGATTGCCCTTTAAGCATTAATTACATTTAATTATATTTTTCAATCTGATTTCGTTCTGTTTTAATGCTTTAAGCTGGCTGATTCGAAGTCATGTGAAGGAGTCTTTTAAGTAAATCATTCCAAAATCCTTGAATCCTTGAACCGTCAGGTTCACGTAGTGAAAAGTATTCCAAAGCAGGATTTAGATATGAAGAACTGAATCCTCTTCCTTCCAAACACCTTCAGGTGTGTCACGTGGCAGTCATTATTCATTATTAAAAACAAAAAACTTACCTGCTTTTTGACTTTTGTTGCTTGATTTTGTTTTGTCACATTATGTTGCACGGTCGCCTAAGAGCGAACAACAACAATAAAAAACCATTCTGAGTTATGGGCTCTGCGTGTCAGGTGTACTAAGAATCGTTGAAGGACTTGCCCGTAGTAGATACCGATAGGAGAAATATCCTGGATGGTTTACAGTTGGAAAACAATAAAAATATAAAATAAAAATATAATTATTTATATTTATTTTTATTGGCGCTTTTAATATTTCTAGCTTTTTATCAATTATATTTTTATTTTATATATTTTTAAGGATAAAAGCTCCCCATTATCCTTCCTTCTTTTCAGCTCATATTTATATATTATTTACCTTCCGCATTCCCTAGAGCAAAGCTAATACGGGGTATTTTAAAAATCAGGTGACAACAATAATGTGTAGGTGGGCGTGGCAGGGGAGTTTCATCCGTTTTTTGTAAAAGAAAAAACAAAAACAAAAACAAATTCAGAAATTCGGAAATTCAAGGGCTGTGAAAATTCGCGCGGCCGTGAAAATTTCGCACGTTTTTATTGCCCGTCCATGAAGCCTTCATGACCCTGGGGTAAAGTTGGGGAAATGGTTTCAGAGATTAGCCTTCCCTTCCCTCCCCGACCAGACTGGGAGACTGTGAGTCAAGCAAGGACATTGATTTCTCTGGCCACTCGCTTTTAATTAAAAAAATATGCAAAGTCGACAGAAAACTAAAACCAAATTACGCACTGGAAGTTGTTGTTGGCAAGGAAACTTTTGATAAACTTTGTTGCTATAAAAACAATAAAAACCGCAATCCTCCCCAGCTTGGGCATTGTTATCGAAATAAGCGGCAGGACTCGAAGCGGACAATGGCCGAGTGTCCTTTTTTACGACAAAGCTAAATCCGGCGGAACCACATAAATTATGTTAATGCTTATGGTATTTACACGCCCACCATGTGTGTGGCTATGCTCCTCTCGTCCTGTCCTGTCCTGTCCAGGATAATCACAAAAATACACAGCAACACCCAGAACACCAGGCATTGTCTGACCAAATAACATTTGCCGACTCCTCCACCCCCTCCCCACCCCTGCCCACTTTCATCGGATAGTTTTTGTCCTGCATTGAGAAAAGTGCTGACAATTGCTAAAAACTGCTTAAGGACGAGGTCCCCAAAGGAGACGAGCTGTTGGCTCCTTCTGTATACGGAAACGGGGAGCTCGAGGCTGCGGGCGTGGCAATTACCAACATACAACAAGCTTCAAGGCAGTGTAAATGATATATGAGTGGATTGGAAGCACATGTATTGAGATTGGAGCATATTTCGAAGGATCGCAAAGCGGGCAGGGGAAGGGGAGGAGGGGAGGGAAGGAGCAGTGTGTCTTGTATTAAATTTAAATAATTCCTAAAACGAGTTAGGTACTTAACTCGTACCTCTAAAGAGGTATTTAATAATAATAGTTTCTATAAGCATCTGATTATTTTATTTTCTTATTTATTTTATATTTTTATTTTTATTTTATTAATACTTTTAAATGTTACATAACATCAGTTTAATACCAATAGCATAAAGTTTCATATATTAAACGAATTTATTAATTATTAAATATTAAAAAACATTTTAAAAAATAAACTGAAAAATAACATATGTTTATTATAAAATAATATATATAATGTCTTAAATATTAAATTAATAAATAAATAATTTTTATATTATCCACTAATATATAGTTAATTTAGTTTAAAATAAAATTGTGTTTAATTTTTTCTTTATATTTTATTTTATTTTATTTGTTTAGTTTATTTTATTTTTTTATTTCGGGGAATTTTTATAAATAATAAATAATAAAGGCTTCATTTAATAAAAGGTAAAAAATAAATTAAGGATATTTAAATACAAGTCTTCTCTCTAACAAACTACCTACACTTCCTAAATAAGTCTGAAATTAATAAATAATTTATAATAAATAGAAAATAGTTATAATGAAATAAATAAAAAAATAATAATTAATATAGTAAATAAAGTTAATAAGGGAAATAATATCAGTTGAGTCCGATACATTTAATAAACACTTAACCTCAACAAATGGCGACGTTGTGTGAAGATCATAAGGAAATTAGAAGAGGACATTGCTGTATCCGACAAACAAGGATGCGAGAGCGAAGCCACAAACAAAAGGAAGGACATTGTAAATGAAATCCATAAAAATGATTATGCGACACGTCGTACATAATTATGGAACAAAGTTGGCTCTGACAATGGCCAAGCTATTGTTTTGGTGTGTCCCGTGTGTGATGTGTGTACATATTATATTTAAACCATTGTCCTGATATATAAGTATGTGGACAGAGGCCCCAACGGAGTTAATCCCTACTGTGCGTTTGAGTATAAAAAGTAAAGATAAGCCAACAACAGCAAATAAATCGAAACAAATAGAGCTGCAGCTGGCTAATTGCAGCCTCCCCTTTGGGGAAATAATTGAATGGCCGTCGAGGACGACATGTCGTACATTTGCAAAGCAAATGGTCTCCAGGAACCCCAACACGGATGCCAGCAATGCCACGACTGGCCAACTGTCCAGCAACTGTGTTCACACAACATGTTGTCAATCACATCCGTCGCTTCGCAGTGTGGGCTTCCGCCGTGCAACACGGAGTGTGCAACGACAACAGGTGGGAGTTGAAAGGATAACGTTTCGTGTGGGGTTTGAGATGAGATGACATGCGTGTCCAGGCGGATGGTCACAATGGCGACAATGAATGCGTCTCCACTGTTTACAGTGGGCAAACTTTTTGTCAGCTGTCAGCTGTGTAGACACACAAAAGCAAAATATAAAAACTTTGTCTCAGTTCAAAAAAAACACACACACACAAACAAAATAGGCCTGGGTACGAGATTAGGTAATAGAAAAATGTTAAAAACAATCACCACCACAGGAAAATTTTTTTTTTTTTATTTTTTTATTTTAAAACATTCAAGAAACTTAAAAACCTCTGTGTTACCTTTTTTCACTACTCATTCAGCCCAGAATGGGCGCGCCGGCAAACCGAGGTTAGCTTTAACAACTTTTAAATACTAATTAACAATTAACTATTAAGAAATGATTATAATCTTCTGCTAGTTCTTTTTTTGCAGATCTAAGTATGAGATCCTTGGGCTCTCTCCTTTTCAACCTTCCCGGGGGCCGTGCTGTTGAGAGGACATGTGCCAGGCGATTTTTGTGCTTTAGGAGTCTGTCCTGATATCGACTGGAGTGCCTGTTGATCCCGTCAAAGACCTTAGTGAGCTTCAGGTCTTTATGCAGGGTAGTGTTTCTAACATTCCACTCACACCCAGTGATTATTCTCATAGCTCTATTTTGTGCAGCCTGTATTTTTGCGATCTGCTTGTCGCATGCAAGTCCCCAGATTTGGCATCCATATTTGCATATTGGTGATATTATTTGCTTGTAGATTGTCACCTTCTTAGAGAGTGACAATTTACTAGTCGCACGGACTAACCAATAGTGCTTAGCAACTGCCGCACAAACACGGATCCTTATTGTTGTCACGTTTTCGAAAAAAGTCAGCCTGCGATCTGACGTTACTCCAAGGTATAAAAAATAATAGGAAAATTAATAAAAAAAAAAGAAATTCTATACGAACTCCAAACGTGTTGAAGTCGAAGGCCCCGGCGAGATTCGAACTCACGATCTCCTGTTTACTAGACAGGCGCTTTAACCAACTAAGCCACGGCGCCAACTGCGTTGCGACCAAAAACTTCAAAGTTTTTTTTTAAAAGTAATTAGAACTATTCTTCTGTGAAATATCATGTTGATTTATTTATAACTCCGTTATATATTCCCAGCGCCGCAGCTTCAAGTTTATTGTTTATATTTGTTTAATAGTCATCAAAGATAACTGCTTTTATACAATATGTAAGTGTTATCTGCAGACACAACCTACCACATGGTTAGTTGTCTTTGTATCAGTGGTAAGCAGTAATTCAACACTTCTTACTTACTCCACGGCGCATTGTGCTGCTGATTTAGCGTCCAGGTCACTGACTTCGCCACTCGCAGAGGCAAAATGCATAATTTGCAATATTTACAGTTAGTTTTGGTGTTAAGAATTTGTTGTGTATAAAGAGTTTTACCACGACGATCACTTGGTCAAAAAAAATATATGATAATGATTATATTTTTATTGAAAAAGTTATACAGTATATATCAGTTATATGCAAATATTGCTTAAATGCAAAATAATTTTATTTTTAAACATCATCATCGTAACATCATAATTCTTAATTATAATTGCTTAAAAGGAAATATCGCGTATATGCAAAATTTTATCTGCATTGTTGGGTTTGCATATAAATGGTACGTACTGTATTCTCTGTTTGCACAACCGCACCTATCATTTGGCCTAAGATATTTAAATTTTTATATTTTGTTTTATCTAGATATCATAGTTATACGAACAATATATAATATGCTGTACTTGTAAATACTTAAAACTATTAGTTATATAATAAATTGAGCTATTATCTAAGTATAATAAATTAAATAACTTAAATCAAATTACAATTCTAATATTTATAAGATAAAGCCTTGCGATTTCTTATCACACGAGAAATTAGTAAATAACAAGTAAGCCAGTACTTAAGATATTTAATATAAACTAAATAAATTTAATATACAGTCACAAATGATTGTTAATGCATTTTTATACATAAATATTGGCATGCAACCATCTTTATACTTATTAAGGGTTAAAAAAAAAAATCCGACTGCAAGTTTCACCTTACATAGGCCCCGGCGAGATTCGAACTCACGATCTCCTGTTTACTAGACAGGCGCTTTAACCAACTAAGCCACGGCGCCACCTATCCGCAATTTTCCAAACTTCTTATATGTAGTTCACGTTATGCAGGCAATACAAAATATTCATGTTTTCAGATAAACGATAATTTCACAATGTTTATTAATATCTAAGATATTTAAATATATTATGATTAATGAAATTTACTTATTTAATTTATATATTGTGTATAAATTGATTTAATGTTGAATAATATTTTTTTAATTTATTAAATTATGATTTTCCTTATTTTTTGCCTTTGTTTTAGAACAGATGGTCAATAAAATTTTGAAATATCGTCATATTAAAGGGGACATTTATTCTTTCTGTGTGTGACAAATAAATGCAGTCATTTTTTGATAGGTGCCCTTGCCTAGGGGACATTTCTGTGTGTTTATTTTTAATAAAAATTTATCATTTTCAGTTTATTGTTTGTAGGGGAAGCCCGAGAATGTGAAATACTTGAAGCTCTTGCAGATTTCTTTTGGGAAAGTACCGATGTTCCGGTCCATATAAAAGGCAGATCGCAGAGCTGACTGCAATCAGAGAAGAATTCGTTCTTGAAGCATTAACAGCTAAGAAGTAAATCATTTCCAATGGAGTGTCAAGCAAGTGGTGATCCAAAGACCGGAGCTGCATCCGCTAGAATTGGGGTGATGGCTGGTGACGGGGACAACAATGCACGGGCTGGAGTATTTGCATCGACTAACGGCGGCGGAGGACCCGTGACGAAGGGCGTGTATGGAGCAATTAATGAGTAAGAAAACACATAACATTTATTGGGAAATCTTGTACTGTAACTTTGATGCAAATTACAGAAATGGCCATGGACTATCAGTGCAACATGGACACACCCAAGGATTCGGTAGCAGCACAACTGTTGCTGGCCAGGCCAGCCTCAGTGGGCGTTTCCCATATACCACAATACAACATGACCACCATGCAAGCCGCTGGAACCGCCAATCTCTACACCTCCCCAAGTGGAAACCTCAATTTGGGCGCCAACGCAAATGCCAACCGCCACTTGAGCGGCCCCTTCAGGGGAAAAACTGACTTTGGAGGCGGAGTCTCCATGCGGTACAACTTCTAAAGCAAAACAACTTGTTTAAAATATCTATATTATCTATATATTTTATACACTTTTTATAATTAAATAACCTATATATTATTTTGTACTCAAATGTTATAATTTATCTCAATAAATGTATTTTATATAAAAAATAAATAAATATTTAAATAATTATATTTATCTACCTTAAGCTGACTCAGATTTAATATTCAATTTGATTATTTTCTTAAGCAAAGTTTAAAAATTAAATATTATTAGTTATTATTAAATATTATTATTAGTAAATATTATTTTTTAAAATTTCACAATTTTGTCAACATATTTTTCCAAAGCTTTATATACAGTAGTAGCCCGGTACAAGGGTAAACAAACAAATGTGTAAATGTAAGCAAAAGAAAATCTTTAAAAATAAAAATAATAAAATTAAATTATAATATATGATTTTCTTGAATTTCTTAAAATGCAGTAAATAATCTTAAATAAATATATAGTTTTATTAAAATTGATAGCGACCCACCATTTCTCATCCTATCATCATAACAGAAATAGTATAAAAAATGATCTTTAAAACAAAATGAGTTTTCAATTCGATACAGTATTAAAACGACCTAACAAACAGAAGTTTTACAGTATGAAGCTTTACTGTAGAACTCTAATACAAGAAATCAGAAGTCAATAATTTTATTGTGTAATATTAATAATACATAATAATAAAATATTTAATATACTCAATCAATATCCATAGGTGTCGCCTAGTTCTGTGAAATACATAAATGCAATATTCTTAAAAAACAAAAATAATAATAAATAAATAAACAAAAATAGTGTACTTTAAATATTTAGTAACTTATTTATTTTATTTATTATTTTTTTATTAAGTAATTTGCATCTCAAGAACATCATATAGCCAAGTAATACCTTAGGTGTTTACTATAAATAAATATAATTTAAGTTCCATAATTCTTTCCATTTTGCTATAAAGATAAGAATGAAGTATCTATTAGCTATATGATTTTCCTCAGATATGTAATGAATCCCAGATTAATAAATGTAAATCAAGTAAAATAGTTTTTTTTAATATATTTATAAATTAAATGCTAGCTACTAATTTACTTAAATAAATAACAAATTTAGATAATTTCAGCATTCACTGTTAGAAATTTAACGATTATATCATCTTGTCTTGGGATTAGTGATCGAAAAATTAATAAGATTTCAAATATATAAAACTTGACCTTTTTGAAATTTATTTTGTTTTTAATTTTGTATTTCACAAATAAAGAAAGACACAAAAATCACACTTCACAAAACCGCAAGTAAAATATATTTTTTTATTGTTTTGTTTATGACAAATAAAATGTGTTTGCCTGAAACGACGACAGAGGTCGCTGTGGCTGCGTTGCTGAATGTCGCTATTAGCTCGCTGTTAATTAGTCGATCCCAGAGATAACCTAACTCCGCGATCGGTTGCCTTGCTGCTTATATTTTTCAGAATAATATAATTATTTTTATTAGGTATATAAATACATAACACATATTAATAAACGAAATATACACTAATATATTTTTTTTTTTTTTTTTTTTTTTTTTGCGCATAAGGGATATGTATTTAAAATCTGTCCGAAAATAGACAATAATTAAATTTTAGAACTAAACATTAACAATTTTGTATTTCATTGGTCTGTTGTTGTTGTTTTTTTTTTTTTGTTTTAAGTGGTTATTGTCATTAATGTGTGTGTGTAAGGGATATTGAAACATTAATCATCTTCCAGTGGAAGGTCCAAGGGGTGAGCTCTCTTCAGTCTTCTTGTGGTTAGGCTGTTGTCTAATAGATTAATCGCCAGCGCATTGGGATGGTTGTGTAATCTCTCAATGTATCTCGTGCTAATTTTACAAATTTCGTCCTTAACCCAGGGCATACCTAGCTCCTTGTGTATTGTAGTGTTGTCATGGAAAGGATGAGCTCCTGAAATCATACGCAACATCTTATTTTGGAACCGCTGTATGATTCCGCAGTTTGATGTACTGGCAGTTCCCCACAGCTGGATGCCATAAGTCCATACAGGTTTAATAATTGTCTTGTAAATCTGTAACTTAATTCTAGTTTTTAGCTTGGAGCGCCTTCCAATGAGCCATAGGTATTTTTTCACCCTTTCTTCTGCATGTTTTCTTTTGTGCACGATGTGGGTACGCCACGTTAGCCGCCTATCGAGTGTCATGGCCCAGGTATTTAGGTGTTTCCTCTCGTGGAATGGCAACCCCATTAAGTGTGACCGGCGGGCAGGTTCCGTTACGCAATGCAAAAGTTGTCTGTGTAGATTTGTTTTCGTTTATTGTGATGTTCCATCTGCGTAACCATGGATCAATGGCGTCCAACTGTCGCTGTAGGATGTCTGAAGCTTCTTGTGGGGTGTCGGCAGTTGTCAGGAAGGCTGTGTCGTCGGCGTAAGTGGCGACCCTTAGGTTTCTGTCGGCGAGAACAGGAATGTCAGCTGTGTAAATTGTGTACAGGATAGGGCCTAAAACACTGCCTTGCGGTACGCCAGCCCTAATCGATCTCGCAGCCGACCTTGCTTGCCCACATCTCACGAAAAACGTTCTATCATTAAGGTAGGCCTGGAGGACATCATAGTGAGAGGTGGGTAGGCTGCTGCGAACCTTTTGTAGCAATCCTGCGTGCCAGACCCTGTCGAACGCCTGCTTCACATCTAGCAGTACGGCGCAGCAGTATTTCTTGTTCTCAAACGCGTCAAGAATGGCTTCAACCAAGCGATGACATTGCTCTGGTGTGGAGTGTGAGCGCCTAAAGCCAAACCTGGTGGTCAGGGATCAAACCAGCCTCGTCCTCGTATTGCCAGTAAACTGATCGGACGGTAAGAGGCAAGATTGGCTTCAGGCTTGCCTGGCTTCGCTATCATAATGACCTCTGCAGTTTTCCATGGTTTTGGGAAGTGTCCAATTTCAAGGCATCTGTTAAAAATGTTCGTCAATAATTTCGTACAGGGAGGAGGGAGAAGTTTTATAGCTAGGGCATCAATGCCGTCAGCTCCTGGCGATTTACTGATTTTTAGACGTTTAATTTCCTGCTCAACCTCCTCCACTGTGGTCGGTTCTATGGTCATAAGATTGGTACTGGGCGCGCGTAGTGCGTATTGAGTAGCCTCATTCTCCAAATTGGTGCACCTCATGATGGGTGTAAAAGTTTCGTTGAGGTGATTGGCGAACGCCTCAGCTCTGTCCTGCTCGGTGCGACACCAGGTCCCGTCGGCCCGCTGGATGGCAGCCGTTCTCTTAATGGGTCGTTTGATGTGGCGGGTGACTTGCCAGAGGTTGTGCTGTGGATCACCAGGCTCGAGGTTGCCGAGGAAATGCTCAAGCGCGCTGGTTTTTAGCTTACACAGAAGCTCCTTCAGCTGTTTCGTGGCTCTGTTAAACGAATTTTTGTCTCTTGGGTTACGCGAGAGGAACCAAATTCTCCTGAGTCGCCTTTTTTCGCTAACCAGAGCTGCAACTTCCGGAGACCAGAGATGCATTTCCCTTGATGGAGGCTTTGGTGTGGGTGCAACTCTCGGGGATGCATGTGTAGCAGCGTTGTGCATTTCTTGTGTAAGTTCCTCAACGGCGGCATCAATTTGCTCGGGGGTGGTGAGATTTATGTTGGGGTTGACCTTATCGCTCATCCAGTTGACGTATGCGTCCCTTCTTGTACTGCTTCTGATCATTTTTAATTTAGCAGCTTTTTTAAGCACCGGAACACTAATATATAGATAGAAAATTGTAGCTGGTTGAACTACATTTAAGACTTTAAACTCAAAGGTAAACGGAAAATGTGTCGTAATATTAAATAAACTTTATAAATAAAATAAAAGGAAACTTTAAAAGAAAATAGTGAATTATATTTTAGGAGAGTCTTTCGCATTTGTGAAAATTAGAATAATTATTTCACAACTCTCCTTTATGTTAAATAAAAGCTCAGTTAAAGAGCAAGGATATTAAAGGCGTTGCTTATCATTTCTAGCGCAACTCGCAGAAATTTACCTCTTCACAAGGACGCCAAATTTGTTTATCGGTCAATTGGGGCAAGATTTGCATAATAAAGTGGCTTTGGTTGGGGCTAATAACATCCCAAGTAGCAAGCCGATTATGACCATAATTACACGTCATTACAACGCGTTTAATCTGCTGACTCACCGAATCGTCCTGTCCAGGCAGTCCTTGCTCCCCCGTTCCCTTTTCAAGGTTGGCTAATATTATTGACTTGGCATCTTTTATTGAAGCCAATCTACCTGCGGCTTAGGCCACAATCCGCTGGCTGACATGACTGGGCTTCTTGACTCTTAGCCGCCCTCAGAGTCGTGTAATTTTTACGGCTTAGTGCTGAGGCGCCTGTAAATATGCAAAGTATTTCGTATAAAACGCGTTATTTATGCCCTGCGTCGGCGTCTTTAGAAAATCCAGCGGCAAAATTAATAACCAAGCTATATGTAAGCCGCATCTGTGTGTGTGTGATGCTCTAAGTGTGTGTGTGTGTATGTGTGCTTTGAGTTTTCATGATGCGCATTATTATGGCCAAATTATACACCTTATAAAACACTTGCGCTTTTTCCCTTCACCCAAGATGCGAACCAATTTTTATGTTTCGCAATTTATTTTGAATTATTTTTATGGCACTTAACGTTGCGCTCGGCCACATTTCAAGTATTTGCCCAGTCACTGGGCTATTTGCGAGCGCGTGGTGGTGGGTTATGTGTGTGGTAGATGGGCACTTATGTGGTGGGTAGTGATTGGGTGCTGTCTTGTCTAGCCACCCAATTTGGTACGTTGTTGGGGAATAAGATGGATTCTCCCCCATTATATCATTGTCATTTATTTCTTTTTCTATATATTTTGAATCTGACATTCCTCTAAATCTTAAAGGATATAGATATATAATTGAAATAGGTGAAATATGTATTAATTGTCTTTTAAATATGGTTAAATAGTTGCTTTATGGTTATCAACATAAAATAAACACTATAAAAATTATCTGTGTTACGTAATTCGTATTGTCAATATTATAACTAATATAAATAAATATATTAAAAATATAAAGCAACTTACAGGTATCATTTTTTTTTTTATTATAACTTGGTGTAATTATATTTAAAATCCGTACAATTCACGGCGGGAGGTGGCAGGCTATTTTTTGTTGTTATTAGATGACGGGAGTACTACCTGGGGCGATCTCCTCATGCACCCATGGGACACCAAGCTGGCTGTGTATTATGGAGTTTTCATGCAACATGTGTGCTTCACTTATACATCTTAGCCATTAATATTATATCCTTTGGATACAGGCATCATGAGCTTCGATTATTTTTTTATTGGACCCCCTATAAGTCAACGCTCTGGAAATAATGTCAAAAAACCATTTAATGAATTTATTTAAATAAATTTATTTATTTCAGTTTTTTAGCTTCAGATAGTAACTAATGAAATATATAAGATAAATTAATATTTATTTATAACGTCGATTATGCTTCTCATTTCAAAGTAAAACGTAAAAAATAAATTACGAAAATAAAATAAAAAAAATAAATAAATAATTCTAAATTATTTATAGCTCACAAAATGAAGCCAACAAAAATTGTATTTCTCTCTAGTTAAAATTAATAATAAGAAAAATTAAAATTTATTAGTTATTATTTAGTTATTAGTACATAATTATAATATTAGTATATAATTTAGTTATTAATTAAAACGTTTATAAATAATTTAATTCAATGGATACCTTCCTTTGAAAGTGTTGCATGAATGAAACTCGGGTGTTTAATTTTCCATTTGCCAATCTGAAAGTCTTTTATAAAAATTATGAAATAATAAAACGTATAATTAATCATTTTAATAAAAATAAAGAAAATAAATAATAAATGAATTTCATACTTAATAATTTAAACTTAATAAGTTTTCTTATAATTTCATTTTCTTTTACATCATAAGTGAAGTCTCCACAGTTTCCACTTTGATATCGACAAATTTTGGGCAACGTCAAGTGTCGTGGGACGATCTTTCAACATTCGCGCTCTGAAACGTTGCACGCTCCGTTAGTGGAGGTATCACGGGTTGCAAGATCAGTGGCTACAGAGACTTCATTACAAGCCTCATTAATCGGCCTCATCTCGTGGCATGAGTGCCACATTTCATTGGGGCTGCATGTGGCAGGTGGGCACAGTTCAGCCGGAGACTCCGAGCCGCACAGTTCCAAAGATGAGCACGATCCTGGGTGGCAGTACAGGAATTTCTATGCCGACGCTTCAAATAAGTCTGCTGGTGCTGCTGGTGACAGTCGTGCAGTGTGCGGATATGGAACAGGATACGGATCCCAAGTACGAGCCACAGCCCGAAGAAGAAGTAGTTCAAATGGACGGACGCTCGTTCTTCTTTCTGGGCGCCCTGTTCCGCAGGTGGCGCGATCGTTGGTTGGCTTTCCACAATTCCGCTCCGCTTTATGCAGGCGCCGCCTTTCCCATCAACGGATACTTCAACTGTCCACCCTTCGGCTGCAACCCCGCCACCATCGGGCCGCAGCCTGGATTCTATCCCACCTACTACTACTCACCACTGCAGCAGCCACAGGCACAGGCACAGACACAGGCACAGGGACAACAGGCACAGGGCAATAGCAACGTGTACATCTATCACACCGATCAAAACAGCGCGACTTCTGGGGGGATTCCAATATCACCATACAACACTGGCTACTTTCAACCTGTAAGACCGGGAACACCGCTGGGACTTCCTCCGCCGCTGGGTCTTAATCCGCCCCTGGGTCTTCCACCTCCTGCGCTGGTGTCCCCAGCGTCCACATCGCCTCAAGCGAGCGCCAGCAGCCTTGGACTTGCCACTGGAGCGATGGCTGCTGTTCCACGTCCTGTCCCCACTTGCGGACTGGACCCGCACTCCTGTGTCCTTGGTTAAGCAGCAACGCCTAAGTAAACAACACAGACAAAGTAAAAGAAAACAATACAATTTTAATTGAAAGCTTACAAAAAGCAAAAAAAAAAACAACAAACCAAAAATCACAAGATAATAAACTTTATATACGATTATGTCGACCATCTGATACTCTACCCAAGTGATGTTAAATTTAGATTTGGAATTGAATACCGTAGAATAAAGTCTTGTATGATTTATAAATATAAAGAATTTAATATGAAATAAAAAATAAAAAATATAAAAAAATATTTCGATTAAAAATTTTAATATACAAAAAAGAAAATATTTCAGTTAAATTTAAATTCTTATATACAGTATATAATTTTAAAAACATTAAATATTTATGATTTTTCAAAATTATTATAATTTAATAAAATTTAAGCAGTCTCTAAAAGTAATATAAAAGTCAAGTAAAACAACAAAGTGCAAAAAATTCGAAAATCTTAACTTACAATTAAATTAATAAATTAAAAAAAAAAATAAATAATAATTTTTTTGTAATTTTTTTCACATTACATAAATATGATATTATATTATAATTTATATATAAATTTATAAATACAAGCAAAAATAACCAAATTTAATTTTAAACTTAATTTAAAAGATTCTTACCTCTGCTTCCGCACCGCTCAGCTTGTGGTTACGAGGGGCTCATCACTTAGAAATTTAGTATTTTTTATATTTATATATATTTTAACCATGGAAATACCTATTAAAAATCCGTCGACATCAACAGTTGCTTAAGCCTAAGCTAAAAGTCCTCGGACTCATTTGTGAAGATCCTTAAAAAGGGTTACGTGTAAAAATGAGATCGAAAATGAGGGCAGAATCGCTGTGAAAGTCTGTCGCACACACACCCATAGCACCCATATTCGCACACACACACGCACACCCTTACACATACATGTTGGCCAAAACACACATGCACACTTATCCATTAACGCCGAAGAACTGCAAACCCAATCTGCATAAACAAACTCATCAAGAGCAGGCGAAGCGCCAGCATTTGTTTTGATTCCATCATAAACCATAAGATGGCTCCAGACATTTGCTTGGTCCGATGCCAATGCCGATGCAGACGCTGGAGCCCAGTTGCTGGATACTGGCTACTGGCTACTTGTGACTTGAAACTGGATGCTGCTGATGAAGTGGTTGCTACTGTTTCTGCTGCTGCTGCTGCCGCTGTCCAAGGAGCAGACGTCGACGCAGACCCAAAGCGACGCTGAATTGTTTGGCAAATAAATGCCCGGCAGCATAATGGATGGCCATGGATAGCAGGAGCGGCTTTGGTCAACTCCGGTCCGGTCTGGTCCGGTGCGGTACTGTTATTATTTTTATATAACTTGTGAAAATAATAATAGAACTCGACGGGGGCGTGTCGGGGCGTGGCTCATTGGAGGGCGGGCAAACAAATACGCCAGCGAGCGACAGTTGTATAAACACAAGTGTGAAAGTGCAGATAGTAACGACTGATGGAAGATGCTCGACGGCAGAGGATGCTCGGCGGCATCGTGGAAGGGACTCCAGCTGTAACTCCATGTCCATACATACCACACATAGAGAAGGACTCTGTCTCCAGCTCCATTCTCATTCCTCATATGCAATTGTCCGCGCGTTTATTTGTGTTTGTGCTATGACAACAATGGAGCATCAAAGGAAAACGAGTTGAGGTCCACTTTGGGAGTCCATGGCCTGGCAGGTGTTATGGTTGTTGTTCCTCCTTTCTTTTGGATAACTTTCACTGACCGGAAACGGAAATTAAATGCATAAGTTTATTCAAGTTGTCAAGACTGCGCCATTTACTTCACTCCTTATCAGGTCTCAAGCTGTTGGTCCATAAACTTACACCACATGTGAGGGCTGTGAAAATATCTTATGGAATTTCTTTGATTGAAAGCTTTAATTTAAATAATTGATTTTCTAATGTTTTGCTTTTTGCTTGCTTTTTTACTTATCTAATCTTACTTTCAATTGTACAAAATTCTGCCAATATTTTGAAGGTCTTTTAATACTAATTTTTTATTTTAAAAGTAAACCAAACTACATTTCCATTCACTTTAATTCACCTTGAGGCTCAAAATAAAAGACAAACTCAGTAACAAGCAGAGATAAAAAATGACGCGACCAACAAAATGGTCAATAGTTGTGAATGGCGTCAGATGGGGATGTAGCTCAGATGGTAGAGCGCTCGCTTAGCATGTGAGAGGTACGGGGATCGATGCCCCGCATCTCCAAGTGGAAAATTTTTTTTTATATTTGTTTTTTTTTTACATTTCTTAAAGTTTTTAATTTTTTTTTATTTTTACGACATAAACTAAATGTATAACTGAAATTTCTGTCTTTCTATTCTTTTTCTATTACTATCTATATACGTAAAAATACTCTGTACGTATAGGATTCGCCTATGGATTTAAAAAGTTCTGACCCAACTGACGCCAAATTTTGACACAACATATGGATCTAAGGATCTGGTATTCTTTTTATATACTTTTTATGTGCATAGCATACCCAAATATTTTATTAGTTTCCCTTTGCGTTTCCCAGTGCCTCAAACAAACTGAATAACAAACTATTCAGTTATTCATTGATATCATTGTCAATCCTACGACGTAACTGGTAATTCTGTAATTAAGAAGTATCGAAGAAAGAACTTATCGGAAAAGTGTTACCGAATATCCAAATCAATTATAGGAATAACGATTGGCTTAGTGAACGAGCTATTCTTGTAATCATGTAATCCAATCCAGCATAGAAATAACAGGAAATAACATATAAGTTAATAGACGCCGTTGTGGAGGCAGAGGAAGCAGTCTATTACCCTACGGAATTTCTGAACTAACTTGATCTGCCTGGAATGCCAAAACACATATTGAAATTTAAAATAGGCGTGGCAATTATAATGATCCGGAATATCAAACAGCCGAAAGTCTGCAACGTCAGACACGCGACTCGCGGTCAAGAAATTGACACGATGTGGTAGAAGCAACAATCCTAACTGGTCCGTTCAAAAGTGAAGATGTCCACATTCCTAGGATTCCTATGATCCCCACTGAAATACAGCTTCAATTCAAGAGATTGCAGTTTCCCATTGGCTTGGCGTTTGAATGTAAATTAATAAATCTCAAGGGAATTTCTGGAATTGTCTGGTCTAGATTTCGATGAAGTGTTGGTAAACCAGATAATCTTTATATTTACGCGGAGAATAAAGAAACGAAAAATATTGTATACCCACAAGTATTACGTAATTGAAGGTATTTGAAATTTACTTATTTCTTATGTGTGTAACCACAATATGCCACAGCGCAACGTGGCAGGGTGCGGCTAGTACAGTATAACCCAGTTATTGTGACCTTTGAAAACCAAATCTAAAAAACCATGTGGTCAGTCTCCCATTTTAGTTTTGCATCAAAGGTTTTGCCTCACACATTTAATAATTATTGATATAAAAATTCATCGGTAATATAAGGTCTATAAATGGATTTCAAAAATTCTTGATCTTTACTCATGATGCAAACTACATTCTATTTATGTCCACTTCCAACGTCACAGATTTACTTCCTTCAGATATTAAGTTTTATTAATTCATTGCCAGGTAATATGGGCATGGGTTCCTTACCAAACTTTTTAGCTACTAGTTACTTCCTTTATTTCATTATAGGCTGTTTAAAATTCGAAATTCATAATTTTACAAAATCATACCAATCTCATAATCCTTAAATATTATAAATTATTAATAAATTTATACGGCATTTAACATAAATTATTTTATTACAACGAATCTTAGCTCTGAGACAACAAGAAGAAGATAAATAATTATAAGCTTCCTTAAATGTTAGAAAATGTATTTATATTAATAAGAGAGAAATATAGAAAAACCTACTTAAAAAAAAAAAAATTTTTTTAAAACTGATCTACATAGAGTAAAAAAACACAAAAAAGTTAATCAGGGCTCAACCGGGATTTGAACCCGGGACCTCTCGCACCCAAAGCGAGAATCATACCCCTAGACCATTGAGCCGCTTACAATAATTTGTGCTGTTACCAGTTTTATTCTCAAGTCACGAATACTAAGTGAATATTTTAAGAAACTAATAAACTACACGTTGCAAAGTATGTCAATAGTTTTTTAAAAATAAAAAAAGAAACTATAAATTTATATAAGCTCACATTTGAAAGTTGCTTGTGAGCTTCATGAACAATATATTCAATTTCATTGTATTATTTTAAAGCCTTTTACTGGTTGAAGGGTAGAAGGTGTAAACGGGTATATGTAAAAGGCTATCATTAGGCCGATCTTGATGTACGTCATCCAACTCTGTGGCACCGCCTGCAAATCCAATGTCCGTTCGTTACAGATATTTAAATATAAAGCGCTCTGAATCGTCACAAACGCCCACATATTCCACAATAACGCCACCATACACAAGATCCTTAAGTTCCCTTGGGTGAAGGACGAAATTACTAAAAACAGCTGACGCTATTTGAAGCGTTTGCACAGCAACCCAAACACCCTAGCCATTTGTCTGCTGTATAACAGTCCATAAAGAAGGCTATGTAGAAACCCCCCGCAACATCTCTCCTGAGAACGTCCTGCCATTTGACTTGATCTTTTTCTCTTATTAATTTTTCTGATAGCATTATTTTAGACTGAAACCTGAAAAATCATGTGTTAAGTTTAGATCATAAAATTTAATGGTTGTTCAAGGAGGACAATTTTTAATAAAAACTTACAAAGCAAAAAAAAAACATTTTGTTATATACAGTCGTGCAACCCTGGAATTAGAATTTAAATTTACTGTAAAAAATAAAAAACAAAAAAAAAACATTTGTCAATAAAAAAATTAACCTTGGAGATGCGGGGCATCGATCCCCGTACCTCTCACATGCTAAGCGAGCGCTCTACCATCTGAGCTACATCCCCTTTATGACTAATGCTCTCATAACAGCCCATAAATTGAACGTATTGGATTTATGTGTTTCAGTTTTGTATGTATTTTGATTAACAATCTTAAAATATACCAATATAACATTAATTATTTAAATAATACTATTGTTGTCTATTGCAGACACATTATAGACTCCACAGGCCTAGCCATAGTAGTTTCCACCATAGCCTCCATAGCCGCCGTAAGGGTTAGTGTAGGGGCTGTATGCACCAGCGTATCCAGTGCCTAGGGCTCCGTCATATCCATAGTTGGGATAATAGGAGGGATATGGCTGGTAGGAGGGGTAGGGCTGTCCAAAGGGTGGGCGACGACCACCTCCAACTCCACCGCCTAATAAACTACCAACTAAATTGCCGAATATACCTCCTCCTCCTCCCAGGATGCGATTATTGACGCCGCCAACAGCGCCCGCTCCCTGCTGTGGAAATTGGACTTGTGCATAGCAAGTTCCAAGGAGTGCCAGCATAAGTAACTGTAAAAGAATCGATGAGAATCAATCGAATCAACCTGAAGTTGAGCTACTTACGCCGCAAGTTATTTTCATCATGTTTGGTTCTTGTCTTCAAAGTGACTGTTTCTCTGCCAGACGGAAGATTCGGTTTTTATAATGAATTCTCTGAAGCGTCGCCCACATTGGCCCGGAACTGTGCGATGACCTTAAACCCGTCTTCTGAACGGCTTCAATGCTTTTCACACGATTTGTTATAATTTTTGCATTAGTTACTGCGACTAAATAATGCGCGACACATATAGCCGACTTAAGCTTAGGCTTAGCATTAAACTGGTTGTACCTGATTGAGTCTAGCGTTCGACTCGGAGTTCTTTGAACTTGTTCGATAGTTAGGAAGTTCAGGAAGTAACATGGATTACTATAAAAGTAAGAACTTGTGTGTCTTTCGATTGTTTAGAAGTTGTCGTAAACATGGTACAAATCACGGTGAGCTCCGAATTCATCCTTCAGAATTCCCCGAATTCAAATTTATCTTGTTTCAGAAACTCTGCGCGTCGCTTGTTTTCCTTTTCTGCTTAACGATCAAAGCCACTGAGGCGCATGGCTTTGGCGGGAGGAAGTTTGGTGGAGTCGGAGTTGGGTATCCGGTGCCTTATCCTGTAGCCCAGCCAATCCCAGTTGTTCAGCCGATTCCTGTTCCTCAGCCCGTGCCTGTGCCAGTAGCAGTTCCTCATCCAGTGCCGGTCGCCGTTCCCTATAAGCATGGCTGGAAGGGCGGCTTTGGTGGCTTTGGAGGCGGTGGCTTCGGTGGATATGGTGGATACGGTGGCTATGGAGGATATCAAAGCTACTCATCATATGGAGGCTCATATGGTTACGGGGGAGGATACGGTGGAGGCTACGGTGGAGGTTACGGTGGAGGCTTTGGTGGTTTCAGAAAGCGACGATAGAAAACTGAAGAATTTTTAGTTAGATTTTAAGTTAGTCGTATTGAAATATTTGTAAGATGATCTTCCTGTGGATTATAATAATTTGTAAGTAAACAAGAGCGAAATTAAAATTTATGGTTTTTGTGAATTAGACTTTTTTTTTTTTATGTCAAAATTTAATAAGTAAAACATTCAAATTATCGCATATCTAAAATAGCAAATATTCTACTGTCGAATAATACATAAATTTCATAGGTCGCTACAACGCAATACATATGCAGGTATTTTGCATCCAAACAAATCATAATAAGATTTAGGGTAACATAGTAATTAACTAAATATTAATTTAAGTTATGAGCATATTTTATTTGGTATATATATTGAGAAGTAAAAAAAAAGTTCGTGAAGAAGAAGAGGCAAAAAGATTGTTCCCGCCCGGGTTCGAACCGGGGACCTTGTGCGTGTGAAGCACACGTGATAACCACTACACTACGGAAACGTACAAATATCGGTGTGATACAATAGGAATACAAGCTTGAATGCAGCGCCATCTATGTGTCGTATGCTCACATATGAATTTGCAAGGTCTTAATAAACGTATAAATTTATCGAATTCAAATATTGAGTTACTTATTATTAATATAATTATTGTAACTATCATTATTATTATTATTATTATTATTATTATTATTATTATTATTATTATTGTTATTATTATTATTATTTTAATTTATTTAACTATTTTTTTATTATATATATTACCTATTTGCCTCAACTATGCTACTCTTTCTATCATTTTGAGTTTTTATCGTTGCATACGAATAATTGGAAAGTATTAAATTATTATAAAAATAAAATTAGTGAAGTTATTATTTCTATAAAACATATTTATTATCGTAAATGGAAAATATTTAAAACTAAATAACAATAATAATGACTTATGTAACAAGTAGTTGTATGAGCGAAATTTAATTTAATGAAACTAACTCTTTTTACTTTCCCCAAAAGCCTCCTCCATAGCCACCTCCACTGCTGTGGTGACTTTCATGATGTTCCTCGTGGTGCTCATAGCTGTGATGTTCATGTCCTCCAAAGCCACCACCGTATCCTCCGCCATAACCACCGCCGTAGCCCCCACCAAAGCCTCCGCCGATGTTAACTCCTCCATGAAATCCTAGACCAGCACCGAGTCCACCCCCAAGTCCCCCTCCAAGTGCATGCTTAAGGCCCAACAGTTTCGGGGAGCGCACCTTCAGCTTAACGAATCCCGCATGGGGACCCTTGAAGGCGAGCAGCTTCAGTTTCCCCGCCGCGACATCCTGCAACAAAACCGCCAGGCAGATGACCAACAGCAGAATCAGATTTTTTGAAAGACGCTGTAATAAATAATGTAAATTTATTTATTAGAAAAAGTTAATTTTAAATATAAATATATTTTTAATTTATGTATAAATAATTCTTAAATATTATTACTTATTTACTTGGTTATATTGTTTTATTTTGTTTAAGAAAGGAAATCTTTAAAGAGGAAACTGAATTGGGAAATATAAAAAGATTGAAGCTTATGGATCTTAGGGCTAAATATATGTTTAAGTTTTGGGATTAAAATTAATATTAAAATTATAATGGGTATCTATTTATAATATTAAAAATAAAAAGACACACCAATTTGTCAGCTTTCCCTTAAGGGAAAATAAACCTTAAAATAAAATATTATGAATATGTTTTCTTTCACGTTTACTTATTAAATAAAATAATTAAGGGATAAATAAGAAAGATAAATATTGAAGAGAAAAATATCGAAATTTGAATAAACAAATTAATTAAATTTTCTATATTCATTTCTAACATATAATATATAATAATATAATATAATATATATATAATCAATAAATAATAGTATTTAAAATTTAAAACATATATTAAAACTGTCAGATTTCTCAATAATCTAAGTTTATTTTTTAAATTATTTAAATTTAAATTTATTTTCCGTGAGACACTTATCAATTATGAATATCTTTCCATAGGATTATCTAGATTTTAATATATTAAATTGATTATTATTTAATGTTGCATTTAAAAGTTGTAGACACGTTTGTTTTTCACATTTATAAAAAAAATTAATTTTTAATATTTATTTAAAAATAATTTTAAATATTTTTTTAAAAATTATTTTTAAATATTTGTATAATATATTTTTAAATATTTATTTAAAGATGATTTAATATTTTATTTAAAGATAATTTAATATTTTATTTAAAAATAATTTAATATTTTATTTAAAAATAATTTAATATTTTATTTAAAAATAATTTAATATTTTATTTAAAAATAATTTAATATATTTTTTAAAAATAATATAATATTTTATTTAAAAATAATTTAATATTTTATTTAAAAATAATTTTATATTTTATTTAAAAATAATTAAATTTTTTAATGAAACTTTAATTTATTTTATTTATTTATGTTACACTTTCAAGCCATATTTTATTTTACTCACAATGATTTGCATTTTTCACCGGTTGACACTTTGAATTGGCTATTTATTTTTTTTTTATGGCTTGCGATTTGCTTTATCAGTTAACGGTATTGGCAACCCAGGTATCTGGCCTCCAGGCTCGAATCGTAATCGAATTAAAAGTCTTCAAGTTCAAATCTTTTATTCCTCACACTTTGAGTTTCTGCATGGACCGCGATGCGCGTGCAATTGAAGCGGCGGCGCGATGAACGATGACTTTTTATGTCATCGGCGCGTTTTCTGCGCGCTTTTGTTTTGCCTTTGTTTTGCCTTTGTTTTGCTTTTGTTTTGTTTTTGTTTTGCTTTTGTTTTCCATCTTTTTTAAGCCCTTATGCAATCGCCTCCCGGCGATATCTCGTTTATCTGTGTTACTTTTGTTGTTGTTGCGGTGAACTTCAATCTTGTTGCGTGTGTGTGTGTGTGTGTGTGCGTACGTGTGATTTGTGTACACATTTATGTTGGCGTCTTTGTCTTGGGCATAGAAATTGACCCTGAAAAATTCAGGTTTCAAACTCGAATAGGAGCAAAAGTTCGAGAAAAAGGCAGATGAAGTGCATATTCATACATCGATATATATGTATAAGTAAATATGTGAGTATGTGTGTGTGTGTGTTGGTGTGTGTGAAAGAGGGGCATATGGGAACAAGTCTTTTGATTAGCAAGTGTTAATAACGGTCACTACTTATCGACCTAGTCAATTCAGGGCATTTCCTGTCCAAGGGAAAAACCACAGGCTATTCTATAATTAAATTACAAATTATTTTATTTTAGGTAAATATAAAAGGAAAAATAATTTATGCGACTATTAAATACCCTGGATTATGCTCATCTAATTTCCATCAGTTTCATCCTCGCACTGAGATGATTTTCAGAAAATTTTTGATTCTTCGAGGGATTCTCTTTGCCTTTCATCGCGAGTTACTGATTCGCAGAGGGGAAACTTAAATAACGGTAAATGTAATAGATTAAGGGCAACATTGACTAGATTTAATAAGCCAATTAGTAACCACGTTTAAGCCTTATTGTAAACCTTTGTCAATCAAGATCATAGCATCCACGGGCAGCCTCAATGAGTCACTCCTCATGTTTGGGTATTTACGTTTTATTGACCTCCAAAAAGCGAAATCCAACAAAATGGAAATCAAACAAAATTAAATCAGAAATTTCCAGCATTTAAAAAAATCAACAACACACATACACACACACGCACACACACACAGACAACACACTTATCACTTATTTATGCATCTTATTTGCCATAGCCAAATGGATACCCAAATCCGTTCCCAGATCCGTAGCTGTGGTGGCGATTGTATTGAAAATGATTTTGTTGCCGATAGCCGCTCCAGGAGTTGCCGTATCCATATCCTTGCCAGCCATTGCCATAGCCATATCCTGGCCAACCATTGCCATAGCCGTATCCTGGCCATCCTCCGTAGCTGCTCTGGTAGCCACTGGCGCTGCTGCTTGCCGCGGCGCTGGAGCTAGACGACGCGTAGTTGCCATATCCTCCCCAGGGCGCGAATCCGTAGCCCGAATAGCCAGGTGACTGCCACTGAGGAGCAGCCAGGACTTGGGCGATCAGGAAGCACAGTATGCAGACCAACAGGAAATTCTAAGGAGAAGAGTAAAGATTTTAGTGAGTGATTGACCTGCCACTTGACCACCTACCTTCATGGCTGGTGGCCAACTCTATCTGGGGTTCCCATTGGGATGGGGTTTTTATTGTCCGCAATCCAAAACGGAAGGCAGTTACAATCCAGTGACCGACCCGCAGAAGTGTAATTAACATTAGTCAAATATTCATACTTGAGTAAAGATTGACAAATACAACAAATTCGGTTCTAAATCACCATTCGGAGTCCAAGGTGAGGCCCACTTGTGTCCAGCCAACTGAGGAGGTTGCCAGTTCAATGGAATTCCCAGAGTGCGTCAACTTCAGAATTTCAAGTCACTTTGTGGGAGGAGTGATTTGAATTCAAATTAGAGCTCTGATTTTCTAAGGCAAATACTGAGGTGAAATAAGAAGACAATAAATAAATTATTTAATCTAGTATCTAGTATTTATTCTTTAACATATATTGTTTAATTTTATAATAATTATTTTATAATTTAGAGAAATAAATTAAAATGTAAACTCAACGTAAAGTAGAAGCTGTAATGAATGGCGGGAGGGGAAAGGGAAGGAAATTCTGTTATTTGTATGAAAATAAGGGAAATTGAATAAAACATTTTAATGTTAGAATAAATAAATGCTTAATTATATTTATATTTATATAAGAAGTACCACAATAATAAATAAATTCATTTAATTAATAAATTAATAAAATATTCAAGTCAAACCCCTGGATCAGCCAAGTGGCTACTATTTGCTTTATATTAATTAAAACCATTAAATATTAAGTACAACAAACATATGAAAATATTAATAACATTATATTTTAAGCTAAGACTTCAATAAAAAAAAATACAAAATTTAAAAATGATCTTAATATACGTATAATATATAAAATGTAGCTATAAAAATACAATCTCTTAATAAACAGATGTAAATTATATAATAATTATATATTGTTATATTTATATATAACAATTATATTTAATTATATTTTTTTGTTCCTCTTAAGTTTAGTAGAATTATTTTTTAGAGCACCTTAAAATATAAAAATAAATAATATATATAATAAATAATAAATAAAAAATAAATAAAAACTAATAAATAATAAATAAATAATAAATGAATAATAAATAAATAAATAATAAAAAATAAATAAATAATTAATAAATAATGAATAAATAATAACTAATAAATGTTAAATAAATAATAAATAAATAATAAATAAATAATAAATAAATAATAAATAAATAATAAATAAATAAAAAAATAATAAAAAAATAAATAAAATAAAGGGCGAATCTACTTACAATTTTAAGCTTATACACAATGATGTAACCAATATATAATAATATAATAATTAAAAATAATACAAAAACATCCTTAAAGATTTCCTTACAGATCACGAATCCATGATGTTTAGGGACTTAAAGTTTTCTTATCCATCAATTATTTAGACTTTAATAAATAAAATAAATAATAAATAAATAAAAATGGTTAATAAAATAAAATCTTTAAAATAAAAATATTTTCCATAATTTGACACACTCCTCACCTTTTCCAATCACCTGAAAGTCAATGCCGCACGCGTCGGTCGTCGGTTGGCAACCTCATTGATCCGAGTATCAAATCGGAAAGGGATTAAAATTATTCAATAGTCAGAAAAAGTCAATGGTAAATTGGGAGCTGGGAATTTGAAAAAAATACTAAAAAAAAATAAAAAAAAATTAAAAAAAATAAAGAAAAAATAAAAACAAAAATAAATAATAAATAATAAGCAGACTTAAGACAATAACTTCCACAATCGATTGGAAGTTGAGGAAGATTAAATTTATCTGCGATCATCAAGTGCTGAAGTCGATCCGATATAACCACTTCCTCCTCATAATGTGGGTGGTTTCCGCAACTCTGCTGATCTCAGTTGGGTAATCAGACGCCGAGTTGAACGAACGGCCAACGAAAGCGAAGGCGTAACAATTTTTGTGGTACTCAGAATAAACACCTCAAGAAGTACTAACTATATCCACATACAAACACCGAGCTGTACATCATCGTCTATATAAATCATAAACAACGCATCGTTAGATCTCCAACAACAACAACAACAGCAACAGCAACAACAGCAACAGCAAACATGAAGTGCTAATCAGTCAAAGCGTCGACACTTTGCGGCTCGTCGCTGTTTCCCACTTCCCACTTCTCACCTCTCGTCATCCACGCCTTTGGTTCGCTGCACGTTCTGTGTAAAGTTCGTTGCCTAAGTCTTTCGTCTAAGCATGTTGTTATGTCTCACTGACAGTTAATACCCTCACCGTGGGTATATACCCTATATGGGGCATTATGTAAGACAGAGTGTGTGAGGCTTCCCTTTACTCCTGCTTCTTTTTTTTAACTTAATATCAAGGGATTCCCCCCCATCAGGCGGTCTACTTAGATCTCAACAGGGTCCTTCCATTTTCATGGGATTCATCGTTTATTTTAATTGGAGTCGAAGTGGAGCTACATGAGCCGAACTGGTTACTGGTCGCTGGTTACTGGTCGCTGGTTACTGGTCGCCGGTTAATGGTCGCCGGTCGCCAGTCGCCGGCCATCAAAACTAGATCCACAAGAGTATTCAAGCTTCGGGGCACTTGAAGGTTCTGATACGCGATCCGTAAAGTGATTATTTTTATTGGGGTTTTTTTTCGTTTTTCTTGTGATCTTGATCTTCCTCTGCGGTGGGTTGGCGGTGCGTCGGGGCGAGGGTGGGCCAATTGCCTTAACCCTCAGACAAACTATGTATGCTTTCGGATTTTGACAATCAACACAATTAACGCATTCTGAACACCATTGGCCGGCCAAGATTGTCTCTACCGGGGGGTATTCCGCGATTTCGTCACTGACTGGTTCTCGCTTCGGATTCGGACTCAGATTCGGAATCGGAGTCGAAGTCGGTTTCAGTCGCGGTGGCGCTTTCGGTTTCAGTTTCAGTTTCAATATCGCTGCGCTCCTCTGTTTGTTCTGCAATTCGCGTAGAATCCATTGGCAATGCGTGGCGCGTAGCTGACCTCTCCTCCCGCGAGTGCGGAGGGTATATAAAAGGCGCGCACTTCACAATTGCAATTCAGTTTCGAAAACGATTCGGAGTGCGACAGATCATTGATTCGGAATGGCGCGGTTCTGTTGTGTAGGTCTTGGTGGGTCCACTTGTTGATGCACTTGCTCATACATCGGTTGTCTCTTTGCAGTTGTTGGTTGTCCTGGCGGTAGCCGGATGTGGATTCGCAGCTCCGGCACCTGGCAAGGCGGAGGGACGCAGCTTTGGACTGCTTGGCGGTGGATTCGGAGGCGGCGTTGGACTGAGCGCAGGTGTTGGCATCAATGCAGGTCTCTATAGTGGCTTGGGAGGCGGCTACGGCGGTGGCTACGGCGGTGGCTATGGCGGTGGCTACGGCGGTGGCCACTATCCTGGCGGTGGCTACTACCCTGGCGGTGGCTATCATCACCATCACGGCGGTCATGGTGGTCACGGCGGTTACGGTGGATACTATCCTGGTGGCGGCCATGGCGGCTTCGGACACAATCCCTACGGTGGCGGTGGCTTCTATCCCAGCGGTGGTCACTACAGCAACTACGGCGGCTCCTCCGGCGGACACTACAGTCAGTCCCAGTCGCAGTACTACAACAACTACCACAACGGCGGATACGGCGGTTTCTTTGGTCGCTAACCAGCCCCAAACAATTGTGATCCTTAAGTTTAATTAGCCTTACGTTTTGTACTGAAGACCGAGATTAAAAGGAAGAGACGATGATAAAAAACTGGTAAATCCCCCGACTTGAATTACAAATCCGGTTTCATTTATGCATGGGTTGTCCTTGTGGTTGTTGTTAGCTTAATGAGTATTATTACTATTGTTGTTGTTGTTGTTGTTGCTGGTGGTGTTCTTGTTGCCTTCTTTATGAACAAAACGCGACGTGCATAAATTTAATGGGCCGCAGATGAGCTTCAAGTGTGGAGCGCACATGACTAAGACCCGTAGCTATGGGGAGTCCGAGGAAGGCGGAGCTACGCACTTAGGAATTAATGGGGATCTATAAACCATCTCAAAGTTACAGCTTCAGGTTTTCAGAGTCTCCGAAGAACTAAAAGTTATTTTTTATTATTTTTATAGCATCTTTTCTAGGGGACAGTCACAACTTTTGGGGCAGTTTGCCTTGAGTTCGGCAGGAACAACTTTTGAATGTACCTTAAGTATTGAGTGATATTTCTTGGATGTGTTTCCTGTCTGGACAAGTGCTTCATGTCTCGAATTATTTTCCAAATTATCCATTTTTCAATTCGTGAACAGACTTTTATATATTCAACAAAATCTTTATTCTCACGGGATGCCAGAGGTGAAATGCAAGTCATTGGGCGTCTCAAGTTCATCGTGATAAATGATGATCGCCTTTTGAAAGCCCAAAGAATCGAAAATCCATTTCTGACAGCTTTTTTCAACTTCTATTGACATCTTAATTCTCAACGAACAATCAAAAATAATAAATAATTAAACAAATTAATAATTTAAAAAAATAAAATTAAATAAAAAAAAAATTCATTTTTAATTAATAATAATTTTAATGCTTCTTGGCTGAAAAAAGGTTGCCATAAAAAGTGAAGTAGATATCAAAATTAAATATGATTTAAATATATATAAAATGAAAATATAAAATATAATAAAACGATTGAATTTTAAAATTATATAGAATTAAAAACAATTACAAAAGTTATCATTTTTTTTAAAATTATTAAAATTTTTACAACGTTTTTAAATCTTTTTGAGAAAGACAAGAAACTTTATTTAAAGCATAAAATAAGAAGAATTAAATAATTAAAAGTGAGATAATTATTTATAAGTTGCAATAAATTACAAGGATAAAGTCGAAGGATTAATTAAATTAATATTTGTTATTGTATTGTTATCGTTTTAAAATTGTTATTGTATTGTTGTTATTGTATTTATTAAATTAAAACACCAAACTAAAAATGATGGAGACTGTTTGGCTACCGAGCTTTTTCAGTAGCCCTTCTTTATTTAAAAGAAGATTATAATTATTTAATTTTACAATATATTTTACACTTGCTAGAGAGGCGCTGTGATGGTGCTCCGGTTGCTATGACTCGTACCCAAGAAGTGTCTGCTCAGCCGCAGCCACATGGAAGCTACCCAATTTGGCAGCTTCGGCTGATCAAGCTGGCAGAAGAGAGGCAGCCGATATGACCGCCCGAACATACGGTCTCGGCTGCAGTCTCTTTGGCCACTGGAAAGAATGGGTACTCATCACTTGCAGTCGACAATAGCGCCCTTTTGGCTGCTTCGACTGCAAGTGCATGCGCGCCGGAGTACCTATTACAGCAGCGATCTTAATATTCTAGGGAGGGAGCAGCCGGTATGGAGAGTAGGGCTGCATAACCAAACAGAGACATTTTTAATTAATTTCAATTATTGTAGTTTATTAAAAATTGTCAGTTAGTAGTATCAGTTAGTAGTAAATCTGGGAGCTGAATGTGGCACTTTACAGGCAAAGGATCCTTGTTCTCTCAGATGTTCCCATCTGCTAGTTATTCCTATCTATATTTTCCTGTCGTATATTTAAGGATATTTCCAAATTCAACTTATTTGCGAAAGAAATTATCGATAAATTTTTCAAAATGTTGCCCATTCACTTTTATTCCTGCTCTTAACTTAAGACGAGGTTTAAAAAGCTCCTTAAATGTGAAATTCTTCTATGAGCTCAAAACGACTTCCACAGAGTCGGATATTTAAAAATATATTAACTTATCGATAAATAATATTAAAACTGATTTTTCGATAAATATTAATCTTTCATCGAAAAACCTGACCTAAACTTGGAACAACTCCTCCTTCGATGCTCCCATTGGACGTAGGGGCAACTTTGTTTCAGTTTCTTTTGAGTTTCCCATTAAAATTTATATTTTTCTTCCTATCAATTTGATCCTTTAATTTTTAGGTAGTAACTTAAAAAGAAGGATAAAGGAATCTTTGCCATTTAATTGAAGTAATACAAGGATCTAAGGAAATACATACATACAGTTATAAAATTGAACCAAATTCGTTCAAAGAAGGAATTGACTTTCATTTAAAAATATTCGAATAACTTTTCATTCTACCCTCGAGAGTGAAAAAGGATCTTTGCAGGACACACTTCAAGTTTCCCACTTCATCCCTCAGCAATCGTAGTCCTTTTCTTTAGTAACTTTCTTTATTTACAAGTAAAATCGTTTGGGATTCGCACTTAGTGAGTAGCTTAAAAGTTAATCGCGCTTAAATTTAGTTCGTGGGAGTTAGTCGACTCGCTTAGCCGTAGCTGCTGCGGTTCGTCCTGGAGCGGTAAGTGCCTGTTTGGTAGACGGGCTGCACTTGGCCTGTCAGCTGCTGGATTATGCCGTTGACAGTCGTAGCGACGCCTCCGACGAGCTGCGCCGGCGTCACTGGAGGCTGCGAAGGGAAGAAGAAGAAGAAGAGGATTGAATGAGTGGAGGAAATGAAGGGAAACAGGAGTTGGCATCCTTTCACTTACCGCGCCTGCAGAATCGTAATACACGCGATTTGGAACGGGACGTCGAACTGGATTGTAGTTGGGATCCACGTTGGGATCCACGCTGGGATCGTTTGCCGCTGATAAAGGACGCACTGGATCTGAGAGCGGCACACCGGGCACAGGGGCAGCCAAACTGTTCTGGAGTATTCCAGGGGCAAAGAGAGACAGCCACGTGGCAAAGGGTGCATAGGGACGCACGGGCACAACGGGAGCCACCGGCGCAATGGAATCCGACAGCAGACCACCGCCGAGACCACCAAGACCTCCGAGACCGCCAAGACCACCGCCTCCCAGTCCACCATAGCCGCCATATCCCCGACAACCTCCGACATTGCCGCCGCCGCCGCCGTAGACATTGTAGACATTTAAATCGAACAAAAAGCGTCCTTGCTCGGCGGGATCCTTCTGGGCGCCAGCATCGCGTCCGAAGGGAATGCAAGGTCGTCCATAGCCATAAGCAGCAGCCGCCGCATAGGGCCTGTAAAGCCTCCTCAGCTTCTTCTTCAGAAGCAACGTCCTTGTATCGCCTGCATCCGAATTGAGGTCGTCCAACTCCTGGTTATCCGCGCCAGCGAACTTGGCATTCCCCTGGTCCGCCTTACTGCTGCTCTGGCGACCGATGCGGTTCCTCTCCGAGTTGTAGTTGTGTCCAGCGGATTGCACCCGCTGCCGGTAGTAGTCATTGTAGTCTTTGTAGTAGCCACGAGGGGCGGCCGCACAGTAGCCGAGTGCACCGAGCAGCAGCAGCCAGAGGAACTGCATCTTTGAAGGATTTGCGATTTGCTGGGATTGACGGTCGAATTCGCGACACTTGTACCTCGGGAGCGCGATGGCAACGAACTATGCCGCCAGAGTTGCACACGCCCCAATTTATCACTTCTGCAAAAAAGTTCAACAACAAAAAAAAAGCTAAAAAAATGGCTAACAACTGGCAAATTTGCCGTTTTCCCTTAGAAGGCGGCCGGTTGCATAATTTTCCATTTTTATTTGTGGCTCCAACTTTTCCAGTGGATTCGCATTGTGCTTTGTTTTTATCCAAATGCTAATTTCGGACGCCTCCACCTGCGCAGCCAGCAGCCAGCAGATAGCGGGTAGCATCAACGTCATCATCATCATTGCTATAAACATCATTACGATCGTCGTCGCGCCCACATGACACACAAAACGAGCCACAGACGACGCACCATGTGCATTGACCTGTGACCAATAATGACGCCAAATAACGAGTCGTCCAAACAGCCAAGCAGCCAACCAAAGGGAGCTCCAAGTTGATGTCTTGGCCAAATTTAGCCAAATGTAATAACTGTTATGTGGGTCAATGTCGCGGTGACTGCTCTGGGATCAGCTCCATTCATTATCCGCTGAGGCGATGCGAGAAACGCCGCAGCGGCAAAAGTGAGTCGAGTTGCGAGAGCGAATGAAGATTTGTGGCATTCAGTGCTCGCTGGAAATGTCTCAGTGGCTGGAATCTTCACAGTGGAAAGGATCACTCAAGGATTACAAATATTAAGTACTCCCTAAGGATCATTAGCAGGTAAATATTGAGATTATCTCTTTAAGGTTTCTGCCTGCGCTTTTTACTCTTTCTTTCTCTCTCTCCTTCTCTTTCTCTGTCTCTCTCTCTCTTTCTCATTCTCTCTCACTCACTCTTCCTCTCTCTTTTTATATTCTTCCTCTTTTCCACTTTCGTCCTCCATTCTCTTTTTCTTTGCCTACTCCTTGTTCCCTCGCTTGTCATTTATCCATTTACTTTCCCCTGTCCTTTTTTTTATCTCCATCTTTCTCTATCTTCATCTCCAATCCCTCCTTTTAGCCCGTTTCTTTCTCTTCACCTCTTTTTCACCCTCTACCATCTGCTTCACTCTTTTTCCCTTCCTCTTTCCCTATCTGTTGTTTCTTTCTCTCCTACTCCCATTACCATCTTCTCGCTCGCCGTATCTCTCTTTCTCATATTCTCTCAGTATTTCTATCTCATTTCGATATTCTGTATCTCCATCTTTCTCTATTTATTTATTTCTCCTTTCATCATCTTATCTCACGGTCTACCTCTCTCTCACTCCTTCCTTTATTCTCTCTTTTTATCACTCTTTCTCTTTCTCTCTGCCTTCTTCTCTAAGACAACAGCCACCTTGGTGCTTGGATTCTTACACCTGCGAGTGACGTCCCACGCACTTTCTCCGAGCTTCGTCATAGACTGAGATATGCTTCTCACCTGTGCCCTCGGAGTCAATCAATTAATTGGTTTATGGCAACTCTGCGCGTCGTTAAGGGGGCGTCTCACATCTCGTTTGTCCAAGGTCCATCGATCTCATATAAGGTTAAAGGAATCGTAAGCTCAGTCAGCCCCAAGTGAGTCATTTCCATTGAGAGATCTTCGAATCGATCGGTCAATTTTGTTTGGAACAGAATTTGAATTATAAATAAATATTAATAACTTATTTTCTTCTTCTTCTTCGTTTTTAGAATAATTTCTTAGTTACAGACTTCAGCTATAAAGATGCCCTATATGAAGTTCAGATACTTTTATATCTTTAATTTTTAAATAATAAATCCTTTAAAATATTCCTCTGGCTGTCTCTCTGGGACATCCTCTTCAGATACAGATGTGTGTATAAATATCGGTAATAGTTAAAAATAAATTAAAATTAAAATTAGTTAGTAATTTAATTAATTAATTAATTTGCCAGAAAAATAGATGACATCATCCCTCATTTAATTAACCATTAAAAGAGTAAAGAGATGCGTGAAAATACATTTATTATCCAAAATACATGGATATCAAATAACTGGGGAGATATATGTATACCTATATATCATCTATATATCATCTATATATATATATATATATCTATCCATATATCTCTGTATATACCTACATATATCGAGCGTCTCTGATATGTAATAAAATATAAGTTATTTATACAAAAGCTAAGCACAAACGCGGAACACGACTGAAGCCTCGGGGCTCTCTTAGAATTACTTTTGGACTTAACTACGAGACTCTGGCGAGGATCAGGACATAGTGCTGATCAACTTTCTAGCTTAGAACTACAAAACAAGTCTGTACATTGAGAGGGGTCAGCTGGTAGCACGTGGAAGCAGAAGCTGGGACAAGGATGCACTTAGACTAACTGAGCGAAGTGTGCGTCATAGTTTATAGTTATTGAGGTGGACACATCGATGCCACATTTCAGCCTCGACTACACGGATATTTTGGGTCTGTTAGCCTCGGCACGGATGCGACTAGCCTTCAGGCGTTGATTGCAATAGACGCGCAGGAAGATGGCCACGAATACGATGAGCACACCGAAGATGCCCAGCATCGAGATGCTGTGTTGATAGATGAAGCAGGAGAGCATGATGGCGACAGCCTGTGGAGGAGTATATGGCATCAGTGGAGGTAACTATGAAGTGGATGCCATGCGAGTTACTCACCTGACGCACAGTCATGATGATGGTAAACACAACCGGGCCGAAGACGTCAATTGTGTGGTAAATAAACAACTGACCAACAGCCGAGCAGATGGAGAGCACGACCATGTCGAAGACAAACTTGGGATGCTGCAATGTAAACAAAATCTCGGATAGAATAAACAGAGCGAGAATCCAAATGATTCTAATTATAAAACTAAGCAGATGGTGAATTGGGGGAAAGCCCATTTGGAGGTGGTCATCACTTACCTCTGTGGCAAATGTGAGGGAGTCCATGAAGCCACCCTGCATGGAAAGCGAAGCTCCAGTGAAGAGGGACGAGAACAAGTTCACGCCGCACATCATTTGGAGCGAGGTCATGCCGTAGCTCTTGAAGAGGGAGCCCTGCCAGTTGGAGGTGAAGCTGTCGAAGACCATGTACATGGAGAGTAGGAAGATGCCGGTCAAGGTGGTGACGCCGCTGACTTTGCTCTCGGAGGATCCGCTCATAAAGAATATCATGCCCAGGGAAATGAGGATTGCCGTTAGGTATTCATAAGATTCGTATTTGGTCTTGGACATGATTTTGCCCATCAGCATGACGGGTATGATCTTGCAGGACTTGGCCAACACCTGCGTCGGAAAGCTTACAAACTTGAGGGCCTCGTACTGGAACCATGCACTCATGATGTTCGAGAACGAGGCATACGAATATTTGTACAAGGGCGCCGTGTGACGTTGCGATGAGGGACTCCACTGGATGTAGACAAGGGCGACAAAGAAGGCCAGTAGTCGATTGGCGAACACTAGGAACTGCGAGTCCTTAAACTTGGCGCTTTCACCGGCAAAGTTAAAATAATTCTGCGTCATAATCTTCTCCTGGAGCACTCCCCACGTCAGGTAGGAGACCATGAGACCAGCGAAGCACCACAGCAACTGCACCGCCTCTTGTGAGCTGGTACGCTTGTTTGAGCGTGTGCGTTCCACTCCCCGACTACTGCTGTCCGCGGGGCCGGAGTGAAGAGCAGTAAGAGGCTCGTAGCTGGAGCTGCCCGTAATGCACATGCTGATGCCTTTGTAAAGAAACGTTTTGTTTCCCCGCTCGAGGTAGCTTGTGCGCTGGACATACTTGTAGATTATGTAGCCAGCCAGAAAAACACAGCCATATCCATAGCAGTTCACCAAGAGCTTGAACAGCCACGCCAAATCCGTGAGCTTTGTGTCCCGTAAATCTTGAAACGTGCCGCCTCCAAGACTCAATACGAAGTCCGAGAACTTAATCACCAATATCGTGGCAGCTAAAATAGATCTAAGGACAAACGAATTAGTAGCTGCTTAATCCCATTTTCTCAGATCTTACAATATACTCAAATCCGCACGATCCATTTTGAAAACGTTCATGTGGCGACTTCTGTTCTTTGACTGACGGTTTCCTACTGTGGTTTGGGGCGAAGTTCGAAATTATATTGATGACACGGGCAAATGCCAATACAAATAATGTAAGCCCCGAGGGTTCTAGCCGGCAAAATCAAGTGTCAGAAGTTCAACAACCGCAAAAACAAGTTTTGCATAATAATAATAGGAGGCAGCAGCAGCAGCAGCAGCAGCAACAAATTATGAATACACGTTTATGTTTATACTATGTGTGTGTGTGTGTGGATAAGTCTGTAACTTTACAAATATTGTTAAGCGTTACGTGCCATAATGATGTCTTGTAAAAGCGGATGAAGAGTGTCGCTACCTAAAGCTGCAGCTGTAAATCATGCCGGCTGTTCAAATATTATATGAATAACATATTGCAGGCAAGAAAAATATTCCACCACAGGCACAGTTGTTGATTGGCGCTTACAGTGTGACCGAACTTTGTAAATAATCAAATGCCAACGGGAGTGAATACCCCAAAATAAAGTTGCCAGAGAGTTGAACAAAGAAATTAAAGATTTTAATTAAATAGTCTCGTTCATATTTTATATAAATATAGAAAATTATATAATAATTGAACACCATTTAAATGAAAATCAATATTAAGTTATAAATACGTATCCAATCGGAATGGATACGCATCACTAATATTTGGTATTTTAATTGTTTTTATTCTATTATCGATAACACAATATCACCCCATAAAACTATACATTTTCGCTAGACACTCGCGTCTGAACTGCGACGAAAAATAGTGATTGTACTACTAAAGATCTTAAAATAGAACCTAAAGCCATCGTAAAACGTATAGCTAGCGTGTAAATTATCTTTTGCACGCTGAAAATCCTATCCACCAAATCAATAAATCTTACATTCTTGGAAATAAAATATTGTGAAATCGAAATTGAAATCAATTGAATATAATATACATATGCGAAATATTTAGCGGGACTATAATGTAAGTACAGTTTGCATAGCTCAATTTTTTAATATATAAAATATGTATATTTAAAATATATGAATATATAAACGTAATTGGCGTTTGTACTTTTTGTATCTAAAGTGCAGTATGACATGTGTGTATCTATTAATGACTCAACGCGGCCTGTAGCCACTCTCCTTCCTGTCATCTTGCTGCTGTTGTTGTAGTTTTTGTAATTGTTGTTGTTGTTGTGACAACCGTGTGTATTATTAGAAATAGAATAGTTTTGACAGGCTACATGCGCTTATCGAAGAAATGGACTTGTACATTGGAAGATAAATGGACCAGATTTATTATGATGCGCAAACGTTTGGCAGCTGCCAAATGCGAATTTTCATATTAATCCCTTTTTATGGCTAGCGTGTTTTCAGCCAGCTGTTATGTTTTTCCATTTTTTCTTTTTTTGTTTTTACCTGCTTGCACCCATCCCCTGCTTTCTACCTGCACTATGCGCCTAAACCCATATATAAGTGACCAATTTTCTGCTCTTGCTTACAGTTGTCAAGGAAGTTTCAACCCACGCAGTTTAACTGTGAACGCGTCAAAGTCAGTGCCAACGTCTAAATCTAAACCAAATCTGTAAGGAACACAGAGAAAACAGTTAAATTGTCAAACAAAAAGTGAAAAAAGAAAAAAATCGAAAATAACAACCACCAAACGTGCTACTACTATTTAAAGTGCTGTAACTACTTTATTTGCATCAACTACTAAAATGGTGCAGACCGCAATTTCGCTGAACGAACGCTTCACTCAGATGCAGTCGCGGCAGCAAATGCAGCAGCAGCAGCAGCCACCGGCTACACGAGGACGTCGTAGCCGCAGTCGCTCACGAAGCCGCAGCCGCCGCATTGTGGACGCAGCATCATCGGCAGCGAACACGCGCCTATTGCAGGAGTTCAAAAGGAGGCACACCGTGCAGACGGCCCTTAAACTGAAGCGCGTATGTGTCTATAAGCCTAACAACAACAAACTACTGTAACTACTACTATGAGGTTAAGGGTGATACACCTGACCCTAACATTGATAAAAATGGACAAACGCAAGCGTTTAATTGAGCTTCCTGCCGTTTTATGTGGCTGGGCGTGGCACAGGGTGGCAAAGAGTGGTAAGGAGCAAGCAGCAGTTGCAGAGTCGAGGGATTTTTAATGATTTCAAAGAGCGCATTTGTGCCACTAACAGCCAGCACTAGATCGAGGCATCCTCTTTTTAAAGCTCAGCTCAGCTTAGCTCAGCCCAGACCAGTCAACCAGCCCAGCCCAGCCAAGCAGCCCAGCCCAGCCAAGCAGCCCAGCCACCCAGCCACTCAGCCCAGAACAGATCAATTCAGTCCAGCAGTAACCCTAAATATAAAAACCAAACTTATAGTAGACTTCTATTGTTCACACACATTCAACCGCTTGAGCAGCGAATGATTCAGTTTCTAAACGCAAAACAAACAAAAAAAAAATCCATCACATACCTTATGCATCTTACAGAGAAGCTTGCGGACAACGAACGGCGTCGGCGCACGCGTCGGCGGCATCAATGCAGTACGCCTGGGACCCAACGGGAGGCCCGTGCGCGCAAACAACGTCTCTCGACTGGCAACGTAAGCATCCCCAAATCTTAAAACTAGCATTCACTTGGAGCTGTTGTTGACTGAATGAAAGTCGCAGTCGCAGTTGCTCCTTAGCGGACAAACTACTACAACAACTACTACAACAACACATTCTACCCTCTCTGCTTCTTCCGCCTCTACAATTACTACCTCAATTATATGAATAGCATGCGCGCTGATCTGATTGCCAACACTGGAGTTGCTCGTCGCAGCAACAGCGTCCGCCGCGCCAGCTCGAAGGTTGGCGGAATGCGGCAGCGTGTTGGCCAGCGAGTGCCCCTGCGTCGACCCTTAGTGGGCGGTGCAGCGGAGCGTGTAGCTCAACGCCGTCGTGGACTAGCCAGGCAGCAGCAGCAACAGTCACGGACTGAGGTGCAGGCACGTGGCCGCTCTCGCAGTCGTGGACGCGCACCCTCCCAAAGTCGGGGACGCTCACTAAGTCGCGGACGCGATCAAAGTCGTGGCCGTTCCCAAAGTCGTGGACGCGGTCAGCAGTTGGCCAACGGCGGCAGGATTGGTGGCCGGGTTGGTAATGGCAGACAGTCACCGGGCCGTGTTTCGGTGAAGCAACGACTGGGTGCGCGTCCAGGTGTGAGAGCAGCAGCAGCTGGTAAAGGAGCCGCCGCCTTAGCTGGAAACATGCGTGCAGGCAAACGCCGCTCAAGGAGTCAGCCACGTGGCGTCGCTGCCGGCCGCATTCAGAAACCTCGCAATACCAATGTAGCTCAAAAGGCAGTTGCAACTGCTGCCGGTCGCGGACGCACTGGACGTACTCGCGGCAGGTAAGTTCACTTTACATCCCATCTTTATGTTCCTTGGAAATACTTACCATTTCTATGGATTCTTACAGGTCTGCTGTTCGTGCCGCTGCTGCTGCCAGTGCTGCTTCTGCTGTACCACAACGCTCACGCTCGCGCTCCCGATCACGGGCTCGCCCAGGAAACGCTGCTGCCGTTGCTGGCAACAACAGGCAAAGGGGTAAAGGTGCCGCCGGTGTCCGTCGCCGTGGAAGGAGCGCACAGCGCAAAGGTGCCAACCAGGCCAACAACAATGGTAACAACAACACAGCAAAGAACACTGGAAACGCAGGAAAGGGAAAACAAGAACAAGGCCGCCGCCGACAAAGTCGTGGTCGTGGTCGTGGTGGTCGCAATGCTTCAGGTAAAAGCGTTACATGAGCAGCTCATTGGACATCGGTCTGGAAAGCAGCACCCATTGGCTCAACATGGAATTTACTTTTAAAAATCAGTATCATTCGAAGGACTTTCAATAATCGTTGTTTTCTCTTTGCTTTTCCCAACATCCAGGTCAGGGGCAGCGCAGAGAAGTTAATCGGGAGGATCTGGACAAGGAACTGGATCAGTATATGTCGACTAGCAAATCCGAAATGGACTTTCTGTTAAAATAGAGGACTAGAGGACCCAAGCAAGCAGATGGCGAGCTTTCTCCACCTCCACCGCACGATCGTTTTACTAAACGCACTTTGTCTCTTAGTTAATAGTTAAATTTAAACGTCTTTATCAAGATTTTAAGTTGGAGAGCTGACTTTATGTATCCCTTCGTCCGACGCGCTGAGGAATCATTATGTAAATAGTATTACACATAAGGAATCGATCTGTTCGTATAGCAACTTGGAGTGAAATACAATTTTTTGTTTCACTTAAACTCATACCTCATACTGTTATCATTTGTCTATGCGTGTATGTGTGTGTGTGTGCGTGTGTGTGTGTTGGTGGGTGGGTATGTGGTTGGGTGGTTGTAGCGACCCAAGCGGTGACCACTTGATTGACTATCACAAGTTGCCGGAAATGAAGTTTCTCTGAGTTTGTCCACTGGCGCCCCGCTGAGCGGACGACAAACGTAAATAAAAACCCGTCAAATTCTCCGGCGACTCCCCAGCGGCGCTCAAAGATAAATGTATTTATTTGTGCACGATTTATCGGTTTCTTGCTTTGTCTCATCCTCATACCCTGTAATCCCTTGGTTGGGGTATATATTTGCATAGCTTCGCATAAAGTTTCCTCCGTCGATGTCAGCAGATAAAAACTTAAATAAAACAGATTTCCAAGTAAATAAATTAAAGAAATTAAAGCTAAATACACCCTGTATTTTCTGTGTCGATGAAGTGAGTTTTAATTATAGTTAAAAAATGCTTCAATTTATTTATTTCGGTTAAAAATCTATTTTTAAATCAAAATTTATTTAATACATCCAACTCTTACATTATTTGACTTATAAGTAATAAATAATATTAAAATTACATTACTTCAGGAATCGAATTATTTATGTAATTGATTAAATTTTTAATTTTTTTAATTGAATTTATTTTAAAGTATAAAATTATATATGTATAAAATTATATATTTATTTAATTTTGTATTTTGTGAATTGATTTATATATTTATTATTATATATAATTTCCAATCAAATTATTTATATTCAAAAATTGTAATTTATTTTTTAAAGTCACTTAAAAACCCAAATTTATGATTTCAGTATTAAAAGCAAAAAAAAAAAATAATACAATTATTTCACCAATTTTAATTTATTTTTAAATTTAAAAGTTATAAATTTTTAATTTTAAGTAATTGCAGGATAATCTTTGGTTAAGGGCGAAATATAATTTTAAAAACTTACTCAGTAATATTAATAATTAATATTTCTGGACAGTTTTAAAATTCAGCGCTGTTTTTAAGTTATTAAATAAATTTTATATATAATTAATTAATCCTAACCAACAACTAAAAAAAAAATGTCAGAGTTTTTATTCATAGTTAGTCCATTTTTTATTTTATTTTTTTTTATTTCATCTTTTAAAAGTTTAACCTATAATAATATTTAATTTTTTTTCTTATTTATTCATTTTTTTATTTTATTTATTTTTTTTAATTTTTTAAAAGTTAAAAAAGGAAAACATTTGTAGCTTATTTATTTAATATTTTAACTTATAATAATATTAAATTTTATTATCACTCTATTTTCATTATTTTATATTTTCCCACCTTTAGTTTTATCCAGATAATCCTAGGGTATCCTCGCCCTGCCCCCTGACCATTTCGACTTTCATTTCAGCTTCAATTCTTTTTTATTATTTCCTTCAGTTTCGGCGTGATAGGAACCCCGCCCACATTCTCCTCCCTGCGTTGCTAGTGTATATTTTTAATTTCTGTGATTGATTGCTCTGCCCCAAATCTGGCGCAGCTTTGGTCCCAGCTGAGGCAGAGGCTGGCTTCCTTTGCGCGGCGGCAATGAGCAACGAAGGTGTTGACAGAGATTCGTTGGGGCGGAGCTCAAGAAAATTGGGTTTGTCATTTTAATTAAATTCGAAGTGTGTGTGTGTGTTATGACTTGTGTGCGAGTGTGTGTGACCCGCTCCAAGGGATCCAGCTAAATGGCTGCGGCAACATTGTGGTTGTCATCTGCCAATTTACTTGGCTGCACCGCGTCCAAAATCAGACTGCAGGCCACTAAGTAGCGAAACATGTTTCGGCAGCCATCTGAGGGGCTGCTGCCTAATGCGATTAGCCGGCATCAATATGGCATGGCTGTAACTAATCACCCGCAGGAGCGAGTCCCAACTGTCACCTACCACCCACCAGCCACCCACACACTACCCACTTACCACCCACTAGCCACCAGTCGCCCCCGCAACTAATTAACACAAAATGGCCATTTGTTGCGCATGTTAATTGCCTTGGCAAACGGGGAATCCTGCCCTCGCACTTGGCCCTGTGTGTATCCTAGTTAATGTTATTGTTCTCCTGGGATGCTCCTCGTTAACCCTTTTTTTCCCAGTCAGCTGTTAAAAACATTAAACAATTCAACAATTTTTAAGCAATTAGCAAAAGTTGACGACCCACTAAAGAATCCTGTTTATGCTTCCAAAAAAAAGGTCCTGGCACTTCTGGGCTTGGGTCATTGGATGATATTCGACACCCTTCAAGGATATGCTAATGGTGTAAAATTATCCTTAGACGAAATGTTTCATATTTCGAGTCTCAACTATCAAATGTGATTTTGGGCAACAACCCAAGGATGCAGCTAAGGTCTTTAAGATGCCACTCCTTCTGGCCTGGCAAAGATTACGTCTTCCATTATTGCTTCTGCTTCCAGGATTTTGGGCAGCTTAATATTTGGTTGCTCATCTCATCTTCTCAACGCCTCTACCTTTCGTCTAAAGCGTTAACCATGTTTCTACGTGGCTCACGTCCTTCTCCATGGCGCTTAGCCATTGTGCTCCATCTGTGAGGTGCTTTTAAAGCGCAGCACAGAAACCCATTTGACTAATCCTTGAAGCAAGAGCCGAAGCGAGAAAGTGGGTCGCCCTGCAGGTGCGCTGCTGGACGACAACAGAATTCGCAAAAAGGTCTACCTTTTGCTGCGACTCGAGTCCGTTTTGCGCTTGTGCGGATTACAAAGTAATTTCCCTGTTGGTAATCAAGGACTGAGGGTCCTAATCTTCTTGTATTTCCCACGCAGAGCAGCTCAAGCTTCAATTGAGATTTCGTCGAATCACTTCTTGGCTAATTACGAGAGTTAACACGGCATCTGCTGCAAATCCTTTTACCCATTATTCTATATACATGAGCTGGCTGAGCACATTTTTGACACACTGCAGCTTCGCATCACGCGTTTGTCCTTTATCCGCTTATCCCTTAAAGTAAAGAAAACGGTGGGATACTTTCAAGGCTCCATTAAGTTTTTATTCTATTACTTCTCTTTCCCTCAAAACTCACTTCGTCTTCTCTTTAACAGTTTCTTCTTTTCAGGCTTGTTCATGTCAAGGGTTCCTACTTTATGTGTCGCCTTGTTTATAGCAGCTTCATCTATTCCCATATTTTACTCTTCTCCCATCTCATTTGTTCACATATTTTACTTTGCTCCCATTTCATTTGTTCACATATTTTACTTTGCCTTTATCTCATCTGTTCACATATTTACCTTGTTCCGTTCTCATCTGTTTTCGTATTTTACTTTGTTCCCATCTCAACTATTCCCATATTGATTGATTGGTTCCCATACTATTTGGACCCATTTTATTAGTTTCAGACAAGCTTAGTCTTATATTTTCTATTCCCATATAATCAATTATCATATTTTCTGTTCCCATTTTTTGTGTTTCCATCTTCTCTGTTCCCATTTCATCTATTTTTATCTTAATTGTGACACTTTATACCCACTTTATATCTTTCCATCTTTTATGCATCTACTTTATCTGTTCTCATTTTTTTAAGCTGTCGACTTGATAAAGCGTGTTGTAGTTGTTCTCATATTATCTGTTCCCATCTCTTATGTTCTCATTTCTTCTATGTCCATCTCCTTTGTACCACTTTCTTATGTACGCACGCAATTTTATCCCATCTCATCTATTTCCATACTTTTTACTATAACCAACATATATGCTTCCATATTTTCTGTTTCTATTATATCTGTTCCCATTTTATTAGTTTCCAACTTACTTAAGCCTCTCATAGTTGTTCCCAACTCACCATTCCGTTTTATCAGTTTCCGACTTGTTTATAGTTACCCTTTATTAGTTGTTCTCATTTAATTTTCCTTTATCTTATTTATGTTTTTTTTTTTAAATGCGAACAACTCATCTGTTCCCATATTATTGCTTACATGTTTTTTATACCCTTTATATACACTACCATCTTATCTGTGCCCATTTTATTATTGCATATATTGGTTGCGTCCATATTATCTGTTCCCAACTTATGTCTTCTCATATCACTTTTCCACAATATTTGAGTTAACTTCTTATATGCCCATACTTTTAGTTTCCATCTTTTCTTTTCCTTTCTCTTCCTTTCCATTTGTATCTTATGTTTATTCCACTTTCTCCCTTTTCTCATTTCTTCTTCGTTGTATTTAATGTCAATTATTTTGAGCAAATATCCTCGGGTGTTATTCTCATTTATTTCGTTTTTTTTTTGTATTGAATACTTTAAATCAATTAATATATATATCGTATATTTTTTTTCGTTATTCATTTATTGATTTATTTACCGTTAGCTTTCAATATTTATCTATTTTATATTGATTTCTCCTTCCTCCCATCATCACTTTTTATTTCCATTTTATTTGTCAATTTTATCACCTCTTTTTACATCTTAAATCTAAGCCCTTCCAATTTCAAGCTTGCATTCACCTCTTTCCGTTCCATCTGTTCTCACTGTATCTGTTCCCATCTTCATCAAATAACATCACGCATACGCACTGTTGGCCGACGCTGAAATTCGATTTGCAAACACAATAACAAATAAATGAGCGCCCTTTGATGTTCAAAGCTTTTGTTGTCACCGTTTTTATTTTTTATTTCTTATTTCTTATTTTTTATTTTTTATTTTATATCAAATTTGATTTTTTCCTTTGTTCCCAATTTTTATACCCTTTTGTGACTGGGAAAAGGCAGTCTGAAGTTTTTTAAAAAATTGAATTTAAATATGTGTAATAAAAAATGAAGTGAAGCAAAAAATATATTTATTAATAAATATATTTGCTTTTAAATTTAAATTGTGTAATAAAGAAAATGAATTTTAAAATTTGTATTATTTTTTTTTTTATTATTATATATTATTTTTAAATATTTTAAATATATTTTTATACTTATATTTTATTAATTTTCATATTTATTAAATTATTAAAATTTTTTTTTTTATTTTATATTTAATTATTTATTATTTTATAAATATTTTTTTTTTTTAACGATTATTTTTATTTTAACATAAACGCAATTTTTATTTTAAGAATAATCAATTAGCTTTATAAGAGATAAATAAATTAAATAATATTTTGTTATTTTTTAATTTAATATTCAACGTAATAAAAACGTTTTTAATTTTAAAATTAAATTTTAATTAAAGTCCTTTTTTTTTAATATATTTTAGGCATTAAAACAATCCCTCAGGAAACCCAAGTGAATAAATATAAAGTCCCACATGTGCCCAGAGGTTATGAGAATCCCTTTTGGCGCCTCCCCCCTCACTTGCCACGCCTTTTCTCGGTCATAATGCAACGTAAATGGATTTTGTATTGTAATCAGGCTTTCCGCTCCTTCGCGCCTCCTCATCCTCCCACACCCACACACCCCTCGGTGGACTAATGAAGCGTCAAAATGTTGAATGGAAATTCCCCATCCAATAAATAAGCCGATTCCGCCCACCAACAAGGACATTCCTCCTTGCCTCCTTGTGTGCACGTGTGAACAATTGGGCGATCAGCGTTTCTTGCCTTTCTGATTTGTGTGTTTGTATTCCTTGTGTTCCTTGCGCTCCTTGCGCTCCTTGTGTTCCTTGTGTTACTTTTACTCCTTTTGTACCGTTAGGTTCTTGTTACGCGTCAGTCGCTCCACATGCAAAACTCTTACATTGACTTTCTGACTTTCGCAGATTGTAAATTGCGTTGAGTAACTTTTCTTAAAGAATTCAGCGACTTGAAGGTGCAGGAAAAGTGAAAATTGTTTTCCCCGCTCGACCATTGCCAAAGACGCCAAAACAAACAAAGTGCATCGAGTCAGGAGCCGCGCTGAGCGAATGCCAGCGGAGCAATCAATTTCACGCTCCCACACACTTGCCCGACTATTTTCCTTTCTCCTATTATCCTGCGTCCCTCCTTCGTCCTTGTTCGTCCTTCTTTCTTTTTCTGTACTTATTTCTGTACTTATACTTACACTTATTTCTTCTTTATTATTTTGCCCGTGCAATTTAATTGTCCCTCCGCTTTAAGCTGGGTTGTTGTTGTCGCCGCTTCTCTTGTTGTTGTAGCCGCTGCTGTTGTTGTTGTTGCACTTGTGTTGTTGTACTTGTGTCGTTGCTTTGTTGTTGTTGCTCGACGTCGCCATTTTGTCGTACACTTTGCGGCAGGCGTCGCCTGAGCGGCTCTATAAGGTTCCGCAGGATGTGATATACAAATTTTTCATTACTTCAACTGTCAGATGCCTAGACATACAACAATTACAACAACAGCAACAACAACTACAACAACAACAACAACAACTGCTGGTGGAAGTGCCGCCCGAACGGAAAGTACAAATTCTACTACTAAATTTTAAGTAGTATTGCGTTTGCGTGTCTGCAACCGCAGCTCCGGCGACAAGTCCAATTTCTGGTGCATTGCATTCAAGGCGCAGTGGTGAAAATGGGAAAATGGGAAATTGGGAAATGGGAAATTCCGCCTCCGCCTTTGCGATCATAAAAGCATTTGAATTGCATTAAACTCATGGCAATAATGCAATTTTCATGGCTTTTCCGAGTTTCACAGTTGCTGCACACGTATAAAGGGACAGTCAGCCACCTACCCACACACACACACACACACACACACACACACACACACACACACACACACACACACACACTCTTACAGGCATCTCATCCACTTATTGACACTGCAAGTTTGAGGCTGCAGTCGAAAGTTTGGCGTCGCTTGCAGCTCCATCGACTGCCGGAAACTGTTTGCTGTCAGCCTGCAAAATAAACGACATGTGACTCCTTTCCCAAATGTGTAACTCAAGCATGTGTGTGTGTGTGTGTGTGAGTGTATGTTAGTCCTCGACACACAGAGCACTTAAGTTGTAGTTCGCTTAACACTCGGAGATCTTGATTAGATGCTACCCAAGCCAGACAAATGCTGCGGCTTCACCAACTTTGAATCCAGTGTCATGCTCATTGTCCTTGCCAGTCCCTTCCCGAATCCCAACCCCTAGTCCGGGGGGCACAGCTCCAGCTGCTCCGTCACAGACACAACGGAAAACTTGCATGTCACAATTTTGTGTAAATCACCTCGAAGAAGATGAATTTTCCGGGGCTGAAGTTTGCAGCCGCTCGGATAAATTTATGCACTTGTGTCTTAATTCGATATTGATTATGGATTTAAATGCAGGACCAGAAAGGATGTGCCGACGCCTGGCACACTCCAAGGAAAAGTTGGATAGCAACTTTATAAGTTCCATCCTATGTTTCCAAGAATTGTTGAAGCTTCGGAGTTTATGCAAATTTTCCACCAAGAGCCTCGACAAGGAATGTATTCGTAGCCCCCCCCTCCACCCAGGGACAACCACTATTTACACACATAAAAGCATAAAAGCAGAGAAAAACAAGAAAATGCTTCTTTTTTTTTTTTTTTTTTGGTAATTTATTTCGTACCGTTATTTATTTAGATCATATATCATGTAGCTTAGAACTTAAATCATATTTCTTGGCGCACGGCAAAATAGTTTTTTTCTTATAGAGAGTCACACACACACACTCACACACACAGACACATAAAAGTAGAGAAACGCATTTGCAATTCGGGGGGGTGGGGACAGACAGTTCGGGGAATCGGAAGTCGTAAGTCCCATTAAATGCTTAGCCTAGTTTACGATTATCTTTAGTTAAGGTGACTAAAAAAACACAGCTACAAGTCAATAACAAACACTTAATAAACTCCAATACTTAAGTTATACGATTTTCAAAATTCACACAGATATATCTATATATATATATGTATGTATATGTATGTGTATAGGTCGATCTAAAGCTACAAGATGGCCACATGAGAAAATGACAGGTACAGTCACGCTAAGCTAATAGACACTGGTTGTCTCACTCGCACACGATGCTAATGATATGAAGATGTTCTCTAAATATTAAATAGGTACAGTTGCTACACAAAGTTATAGTTAATTAATTCGCGCTTGGCTTGTTTTACATGAATCACCCTGTAGTCGGCATTTGATTGCACTCCTTAGAATTACACTTGGAATAATTATTATTTTCAATAGTTTTTCTTTTGTTTTTCTTTTGTTTTTCTTTTGTTTTTCTTTTGTTTTTCTTTTGTTTTTCTTTCTCTCTTTTTTCTTCTCCATTTGTGTTTTTTGTTTATTGGATTTACTCCTGTTTATTTTATAGCCTGTGGGATTTGGGGTTCTCCTATAAATGGCTCGTAAATTCGTATACCCGTGACTCCTACTCGGACTTAGCACTCGTCATCGGTGATTGTGTAGCTGCCACGGAACTCGCTCAGTGGCGTTGCATTCGTCGTCGATGGCGTCATTAGAGGCGCCCCCTGGAATGAGATCGCCAAAGGAAGCGCCGAGGGCGCACACAGACTGAGAGCACTTCGTCCTTCGGTCACCGAGCGATAGCGTAGTGGGCGGCCCGAACTGCACTTAACGGTATTTAAAAGTAATTAAAATATCGGATAAATAATGCAATATGCAATCGAAATTTATAAGTGTGTCCTTTTCTGTGTGTCCTTTTAAAATGTTTCAATTAATAATCTTTATATTTCTTATCTCATTTCCCATTTTAATTTATAGTTAATTTAATTTAATTGAGATACTTAGAAGATGGTGATCGTTAAACTCATTAAAAATATAAATAAAAAATAAATAATTTTTATATTTATTTATAATTTATATATTAATAAATTATATATTTATATATTATATATTTATATATTATTAATTTATATACTAAATTAATTCAATTTTTTAATAACGTAAATTAATTATTTAAAGTTAGGTTTAAACTTGCCCCCCATTTTAGGTTGCGGTCTTCAAAATTCCATAAAAATGGTAAGGTAAATAAACAAAAAAAAAATTAATAATAAATCAAAATATACATATATAATATATACATATACATTAATATAAAAAATGTTTATTAAAATATTAATTATATTTTTTAATGGAACATTTCATTGCATTTTAAGTAACTTTAAAAAGTTGAATAAATAACAAAAATTATTTAAGGCTCTAAATTAAGTCTAATTAATTAAAACATACAATTATTTAAAATTTTTTTTTTTAATGTTTTTCTTAATATTTATATCTTTTAACTTTTTTATAGTGTGCAAAGCGTAACCAGTGATTAATTCCTCTTGTCTCCTCCTAAAATTTCTTTTTAGCTTTTTTCTCTTGTTTTCAATTAAAAGTATTGAAGTTTTTTGTGCTGCTTGTGGGATATTATTTTACGTATTCATTATATCCTTATTTAATAAGCTCTTTATTGCTTGAAAGTGTACCCCCCCCCTCTTTAAGCCACAGTTTCAAGTCACGTCCTTACTTACGTCCTTAAGTTCGCTTTTGAGTTTCCTTTTTCAATCTCTCTTACAAAAGTCAAATTTTTTAAAATAAAGTCTCATTTTAGTCTGAAATTATTAAAAGGATACACTAAAAGGATCAAAATCAAACTTTAAACTTATTTTGCATTGTTTTTTATGTGCAATTACAAAAAAGAGTTTCAGGACAGAATGTCCGCTAAATCAAACCGAAGAAAAATCCAAATTTTACAAAAAAAGGTCCTTTGACGCATTACTGGCTGTCCCTGGTACGTCAGCGGGCAGGCTCTCCATCGCGACCTCAATCTGGAGCCTGTAGAGTCCTTATTTTACAGACATATCAGATGATATAACGGTATATTAACTGTTCACTCTAACAGACTGGCAACTGGCAACTGGCCACTAACGACAGCCAGAACCATACGACGCCCTAAGAAGAGGCAGTACCTATCATTCTTGTTAATAGACTATTAACTAACATTACTATTACTATTATTTTTACTATTACTTTTATTTTGATTTTACTTTTAGTTTTACTTGTACTTTTACTTTTACTTTTTCTTTTACTTCTACTATAATATTATAGTTGCTTGGCGATATCCTTTAAGTTTGTACAAAGCATTGTTATAGTTATAGGAAATTAATTCTATGCTAAATAATAATAATAAAAAAAAAATAAATAAATAAAAAATACTGAATAAGTTAAGGATCAAAGCAAGAGGGGGAAACCCAAAGTCACCCAAGTCGAGCCTATCTGAGCCACTAAGATCTCGTAGATTAAAGAGAATACATCCCACCGATGTCCCTACTCGTAAGATTAGTTAGGCTTTATCAAATATTTTAGTATATAAATATTAGGCTAATTAAATATAAGGTAAGGTTTTGTATCCATACTTCTTTTCCCTATTCTATGCGCCTGGCTGAGCTCAGAAGATACTGAACAGTTTCCGGCGTTACAAATAAAAAATTGTTGTAAAAAAAAAGATAGAAGTGGGAGAAAACTTATTTATTTTTTAATAATTTATATATAAATACTAAATAGTAATAAATAAATAATAAATAAATAAATAAATAAATAAATAAATCTTTAATAAGGGGGGAAAACTTATTTATATTTAATTTAATGTAAATATTGAATAATTTATGTATAAATATTAAATAATTAATTATAAATCCTTAATATACCCTTATATCCAATAATAATTTAATATATGTAATTATAATAACACATTTTATGTTTATAGCTATTTTTTTGTTTCTTTTTTTAATCTAAATAAAAATAAATTTAAATGTAAAATGCCAATAAAATAAAAATTAAAATTATTTTTGTTTTTAGAATTATCAGATTCCTAATTCTTCTTTCAGGTATATATATATATTTATATATAAAATATAGTATTTAAATAACTAAAAAAATATGAAAAATATAGATTAAAAAAAATAATCACTTAATGTGAGTTATTTTTTAATGTCTTGGAAGATTTAATATTTTAATAAATATCTTTCACCCACAAAAATAAACAGACAAGTAAACAGACAGACAAACAGTTAGACAGACGGATAAAATAAAATGAGGGACCGAGAAGATCCCGTCGCCTATTGATCCTGACTAGGTATATATTTTATGTTTTCCCTTCAGTCTGTTAGCTTAAGTTTTACTTCCTTTAAGTTATTAAGGATTTCAGCTCGAGGAACACAATTCGATGCAGTCAAAGCTCAAGGCGATGGCCTCGATTACAAAGTAATTGTTGTTCATCCTTGCAGAACACACAATTTGCAGCACCCGCATGGCATCCCTGGACATCCCATCCGCCCGGCCTGCTCCTTAAATATACACTACTAATCTCAGCTCATTCATCAGCTGCCAGACTTGGTAATAAATCGCATTGATTGCATTCCGATTCGGAGTGCGAATCCCCGAAAATCAATCATACGTCACGTTGCACATGAATTGAGCACACAATCAGCAGTGCAGTGCAAGTGGCACACTGCAGCAGCAGTTCCGATGGTCCTGCAGCTCGCACCACTCGCAGTGACATCACCATAAATGAACCACATAGCCACAGCTCCCGTAAAGCCACCCCAACCCATCCCACCCCCACCCTACTTACCGCTCACAGTTGCACTTGAGGAGACGAATGAAGGCCGCACGGAATGTGCGATTGAAGATGGTGTAGATGATCGGGTTGATCGTCGAGGAGACGTAGCCCAGCCAGAGGCAAGTGTTGACCACATGCTCGGGCACCTGGCACTCCGGGCAGGCGGCGAATATAATATTGAGGATGAAGAACGGCGACCAGCAGAGCACAAAAGTGAAGAAGACCAGACCCAGGACCTTCGTGGCCTTCTGCTCCGTGGCAACGGCATTGGCCGAGAGACTGTTCCTTTTGGCGCGGCTGTTGAGGAAACTGCGGGAAGGACCCACTTAAGAGGATGAATTACTGTCGAACTCAGCCTCTGGGCTGGTACTTACCGCAAGTTGAGCGTAGGCGTGGCAACGCGATTTAAGGCTATCTTAAAGGGGCGCAGCTTGTGGCGTCGCTCATCTGTTGCCGTTTGCCCTGTCGTTGCCGCAGTCGTCGTCACCTGCTCCAGTGAGTGATTGCTATTACCAGCCTGTCCCAGTCGCTGTCCCTGTCGGTGGCCATGTCCGCCAGGGACATGTTCCTGGCCGTGTATGGTGGCAATACTGATTCTGCCGGAGCTCCCACCACCGCCACTTAAGCCAGTTGTGCAACTCGTTGTGGCAGCTGTGGCTCCTCCTCCCGCCATGCCGCCCGCCTCTCCAGCGCCTCCTCCATTTCCATTTGCTGCATAACCCAATTGAGGCTGCGAGACGCTGACGCGCACCGAGGCACGTCGATTCGGATGACTGTTGTGGTTGTGGGTGGAGAAAAGACATGGAAAACGGAAAGTGAGTGAGATTCGCCTCGTTTCGCATCTTTACTTAAGGGTCTAGCGCTCCTCGAGCTCAGCAGCTCCTTTTTTGATATTAGATTCTAGTCTTTGATTGCGAGCGCAACAGTTTACAAAATTGACTTTTAATACGATGTTGCCCAAAGCTGTGAAGCCCCAATTGGGGCTGGTGCCAAGGTAATGAAAATATTCCGAGTTGCCTGAAGGATGCCATCCCTCAGCCAGCAGCCGTTCCAAATGGATTCCGGATGCGTTAAGCTGTGCCAGTTGACTGGCAACTGGCAACTGGCAACTGGCAACTTCTTCCTCACAAAATTTACTCTTTAATAAAAGCCGAAAATTTATTGCATTTTTTACTTTAAAAAAACTAAAGGTAATTATAAAATTTGAATTAAATTATGATTTTCACACGTTTAACAATTTAGAAGTGAGAAATTCGAAGCAGAAATATTTTTCATCCTCTAAATAAATATAAAATATAAATAAATAAATTTATATTTTATTTGGCACTAATTTCCATAACACTTAAGTGATTTTTCAAATAAATAAAATATTATTATATAAACAAAAATATTAAAATATACAAAAATCAAATTATTTTAAATTCTGAAATAATTTTCATTTTATTTTCAGCTTAGATTTAAGTCGACTGATTAAATGCCCAAAGAGTTGGGAGGCTTTGCCAATCGTGCAGAAAATTATTTTAGAAATAAGTTATTTAATTTTTAATTTTTAAAATTAAATTTAAATAATAAAAATAAAATGGATAAGGTTCCAGAAGCTAACTAAAGTTAGTCATGCCTTTAATTTTCCTTTCCCGCTTGGTTGGAGTCTTATAAATTATAGCACTTCCTATAAAAGAGTTGCTTCCAAATTAAATTTATTTTATATTTTGTTTGGCTATGCAGCCCTAAGTGCCATACCGGCTGCTCCCTCCAACAAATTAAAATATATGAGATTTTTTAATATACATAATAAGTGCTCCTGAGCCAACTCCTGCAGTCCAAGCAGCCAAGTTGGGCGCTATCGGCGACTGCAAGCTCGCTCTTCTCACCATCTCATCTCTTCAGAGAGTACCAAATAGAAGAGTGGGCGATGCAGAGAGTACCAAATACTTAAATATCACCCGCTCTCGAGCTTTCTGTTAAAAATACCAAGCCCTGAGATTGGCTCGGTAATAAAAAAAATATATGCGTAATTAAAAGGTAAATTACAAAGATCAAAGGCACAGAAATAGCTAAATGATCACACAGATCCTTTGCTATGAGGATAATGTTTTGTTGTTATGTATTATTAATTGAATTATTTGCATAATTTACGTATGATTAATGTTTTAATATTACCGAGCAAATCTCGAGGCCCATTTCGCTGTTAAGCTATCACCCCCTCTTGTATTTGGTACTCTCTGCAGCTGAAGCAGTTGGAGCTGTCAGTTCGGGCTGAGAGCTGAACATATTATTTCCTGTTGGAAATTATAATATTTGCAGAGACAACTTATCTTACTTATAAGATAAGTTGTATCTGATATTTGCATATCAAAAGTAACAATGATATGAAATGAAATAGATCGATTAATAATCGGAATTTAGTTCTTTATGGATAGTTCCGTGAGCAGGTTCGCGCGCTGCTTATAAATTGTCTGTTGTGATCTGCAAGTGAGAGCGTCCAGTTGAAGTGTCTTAATATAAAAAACAAGTAATCATTAATTTCTAAATGATTGTCTGGTATATGATTAAATATACTATATTTCATTTATGTTTTCTATATCTCCTAAGCGCAAGCGACTGCAGTCGAAGCCGCAAGCTCGAGCGGCTTTGTATCGGCTGCCTCTCTTCTGCCAGCTCGATCAGCCGAAGCTGCCAACTCGGGTAGCTTCCACGTGGCTGAAGGCGGGCAGACATTTTCCATGGGAGTTTATGAGGTTCAGAAGGTGCATAAAATGGAGCTAACCAAGGGGGCGCAAGGGCGGGCATCCACAGAATATAATAACGTGTTGGCCGAAAACTTATAATGATTTACTTTTAATTCATATATTTTTCCTTTCTTAATATATTTCAATATATTTTTGTCATCCGCGCCTTCAATCTTATGTACCGATATTCTTCTTATCGATAGATTTAATTTATTTAATTTAGATTTTAATATAGATTTAATTTAGATTTAATTTAATTTGTTAAGTACAGAACAACCCATGACTACGTTCCAACATTTATGATTAGCTTATATAATGCTTAAATACCTAATGGGATTAATACTAACGCTGACTAACTGCTAACTAACAGCTGACTAACAGCTGATTAACAATCGTAAAAATTAAAAAAACCTTTTTTTTTTTTATTCTTTAAATAAAAGGAGCAATTAAAAAAGCTTAGTAGCCAAACATTATGTTTTAATGAATTATAATTATTTATTACTTATTTATTTATTACTTATTGGTTTTTTAAGTTAAATAAATTTGTCAAAAAATATTTTATTTAAATTTGAATTTACTCAAAACTCAAGAAAAAATATTTGGAAACCCTTTAGGTGGGATATAGTGAGAAATTCATACTCCTTCCAGTTAAAATTGGGTTAGACTCAAAAAGAAATATGGCTGCAGGATCAAAGTTAATTGAGTACTAGTGCTGTTTATACACTGATCCAGAATCTGCTCCACATAGCCTTTAAGTTTAAGTATCCTTAGCTCGTGTTGTGATTCTTGCAAATCTTTTCTCCTGTTAGGGATGCCACACATATGCTCTCCTTTATCCTTTCCCCTTATGAAACTGAGCCGGAGGGAAGTCCTTAAGATGCGCCATTGTGCGCCTTTACGGGTGAAATGTGTCCTTAGGAGCCAGACAAAAGTGAAGTGAGAATTTTGGATGTACCGACGTGGAATTGCATTGCCAAAATGATGGGGGAGGCCATCGCAGGACTTCCTCCAGCTGTCATTTGGCGACAAGTTAAGAAAACAGCGTCTCCGGTAATTGCAGTCACAGTCCAGTGGACAGGGGATAAAGTTTTTCAATTTCTGAAACGGATCTAAATAGGCGCCCGAGTGGCGTCAAATGTCCAACTAATAATTTGCAAGTGAAAGCCAAAGGAGAAACTTTCTTTTACTGCCTCCTGGCGAGGAGGAGGAGGAGAACTAAAAGCTGTGTCAGCCACCTGAAGGGGCCGATGGGGGGTGGGGGGGGTTAGAAGGTGGAGGTCGCAACATTTTGGAGCTGTCTCATTAGAAATTCATATATTTATGCGTCAACTTGTGCGGCTCAAATCCAAGGCGAGGCGCACAGACGTGACAGTCAGTTTTGGGGCATGGTTCCTTTTTTTCGGGACGTGCTCAAGTCCTTGAAGACGGCCCTCGGTTGATGGAAAGTGTATTCCCCGCTGGTTATGCTAAAATCTTGCGCCGTTGCATTAATGCCAGCAAGGACATGAAGAACAAGAAGGATAACTGCAGCCGGAGCCAGGGCAATGCCGCTCGTAGACTTCAGTGGCATTTCGACTGCTGTGGATTGGAGCTTTTGTCGCTGCCACATTTTTCGCTGGCAACATTGTCGCTCTTGACGTTTGAGAACTTGCACCACCTCTGGCGGCCGTTGCGTCTCGTTGCATGCTGCGGTTGTCCTCTTTGCGGCTTCCACTTTCCATTTTATGTGCTATTTATTGTTGCAACAGCAACAGCAGAAGTAGCAACAGAAGCAACGGCAGCAACGGCAGCTCCTTTTATCCTTATACACACGCTTACATACACACACACACACACTCATACACAGACACGTAACAATGTGGCAAGCAGGCCGCAGACCAACAAACAGATTCGTGTTTTTGCTGCTTTTTCCTGCTGCACCACATGACGTATGAGTGATTTATGTTTATGGCCCGCTGCAAGTGCTTGCAAGAAAATTATGTATACGCCATGTTGCAAGACATTTGAATGTTCGTTTAATTGCACAAAAATGCATTATTGATTGTTTCGTAAAATGCCATTCCCTGGATCAGGGGTTGAACCCCCGCCCCCCTTACACAACAAAATAAAACACACATTGCACACACTTAGACGGGGCTTTCTGCCTGCAAACGTTATTAATTAAACTCTACTCATTGGGTTTAAAAAAGCTCTTAGGTAATTAAAAATAAAATAAGACTTCTTCTTCTTCCCCAGATAAAACTGTTCAAAGCAATAGTTACTTGTATATCTGAAATCACGAATTTATATTGAAAATAATGATTTTCCTTTTCTGCTTGGCTGTACTCCAAATTTATTTTTAAGCCCTTAAACCAACTAATTTCGACACAGAAGTGATTCCATGTCTTTGCCCCATTTAACCACTTTTATGCTGTCTTCCGCTAGCATCAAATTTCCGTTCACTAGAAGCTTCCAGTCGCCTGCTCCTCCCCATATCATTTACTCATTAACAATTCCCTCACACATGCTGCCAGGGCTTAAGCTTGCCATCTCGCTCACACTCAGCATCACTGTGGGGGGAGGGCTTTGTCGGCAACAGCTTGCATCTGTCTGACTGCAGGCCTTACTTTACAAGTCCGATTGCATGCTCTCTCTCCCTCTCTCTCTATCTCTCTCTCTCTCTCTCTTCCTCTTTCATACATGCAATCTATTCCCAAGCAGCTGCAACAATTGCAGATAACGACGACAAAAAGTAAAGACAAGCGAAGTCGAACGGCGACTGGACACAGGCAAATACAAATACACAGGCACATACCGAGAACAACAACAACAACAACAAGCTGCCCTTATCTGCATTATAAACGGTAAATTGTTGAAAAAAAAAATATTTGTATTTTGACTGCAAGAATTTCTTTGAAGAAAACATAATTTGTTTTAGAATATGCAAATTTCATTTGCTGCTTTTAATATATTTGATTTAATTTTAAGTGTATTTAATTGAACTGCAATTTAAAATATAGTTTTTATTTCTTTAGGCTCATTTCCTCTACACAAAATAAGCAAATTTTAAGTTTCCCCCATTTTAAGCCGGTTTAAACGGATTTTATTGGACTACGTATATCATTTAAGAAATTTTCTATTTCTGTAGTCAATTTTTGTATATATATTATATATAATTAATTTATATTTTTTATTTTTAATTTATCAAATTTTTTTTTTATTATTTTATATATTATATATATTATTTTTTATTTTATTTTATGTATATTATATTTAACTTTACTAAACTAAGTCCTAAGATTGTGGATTACAACCATTTAGCTAAGATAACAACCATGCCAACCCTGTGACTTCACTAACGATCAGTGGCAAATCAGTTGTTGCTCTTCTGTCTGAGCCCTAGGCAAACGTTTAAGTTTATAGCAAGCTTAATTATTTGTATAAACCCACTTAAAGCCATAAATAGAAATTGCTATAAATTGATTTTAAGCTAACGTAAAGTATTCAACCATTAATTTATATTTACGCGTTTTATGTACATAAAATAATGCAGTTAGCAATTTTTAAGTTCCCCTCAATCATCATTTTAAGCATGTTTTGAGGGATTTTTATTTAATCTCGGATATTACTTAAATTAGCTAGGAATTCTGTGTATATATATTTTTATATACATATACAAATATTTGACTTTAATGTAAGAAACTTTTCTTGATTATTAATTTATACGTGGACTTTAAAAAAGGCTGCTGGAACTTATAAAATGTGTGTCCTTTGTGAGTGTTGTCCTTATGTACCGCCTGCCAATGCTCATATCTCGATAAGTAAATAAATGCAAGTGTAATAAACTTGTATAATCTCTCCTTGATCAGATCCTTAGCAAAGTTCTTCTTTATGGCAGGGCATTGTGCATAAGCCAACATTTTGCCAATAATCGAGTTTCCCTTTCAGACATTCTAAATCAATGTTTTCTTTGCTAAAACCCAAAAGCAAACAAAAACAAGAATCCTTTGCCACGTTCCTTGGCCCAAAACTTGTTAACATTAACAGCACAAAAAGTAAGGAAAACACAAAAATAAACTTTTTACAGAAAAAAAGGTAACATATCAAGTGGGTGGGGTGGGGGGAAATTCAAGAGACAATTCCAAAGTAAAACTCAATTTGTTTTTGTAACAAGTATTTGTTCACTTCTTCCCTTCCTGCTAACACAAACACACCCATACGCAGTCACACATACACGCACACACACACACACATACAACCACAACCTGGGGCAAAAACGCTTTGCACACACAATGTAAATTATGCAAATTTCTTAGGAAAGTCGGAGAAAGTTATTTGGTGCCATGTAGAACAGATGTAATAAATTGAAATGGTTGGATACTCTGCTGATTCTGGTTCTGGTCTTTGGGTAACACCAGTCCATCCTTCCTGGACATTTGCCAAAGCAGAAAGATACACAATTTGTCTATACCTTGCCTTGGGGGCCAAAGGTGTGTTTGTGTGTGTGTGTGTGTGTGTTTGTATTGGTGCGTCGAGGTTGCAGCATAAGGAACACAGCAGCGCCGTGGGGCTCACTCCTGGTGGCTGACCATTTTGTGGCTTGTGATTTGTCATTGGCTGAATAAATGAACTGATTCTCATCTTTGCTAATGAAAGCCCAAGACCATTTTGGCTTCAATTTCATGGGCCACTTAGGAAAGGCCACAAGTAGTTTGTGGCTTCTGGCGATGACTAGAGCTGCGTCCAGCATGTCCTTTGAAATTGTCATTGTGATGTGTTACGTTCAACTTTAAAGTTTGATGCGGGTTATTAAATGTTATGAAAATGACATCTATTGAAGTTGAAACTAAACTATTATACCATTTCATTGATGTGAAATCAAAGGAGTTTATCAATGGGATTAATGCATTTTTGAAACAAATATTTAGATTATCTCCTGTGTAAATAATTTTTTTTTTAATTTTTATATTTTTTATAATTTTTATATATTTTATTTATTTATTTTAATTATTTCTTTTATTTTTGTTATTTTATATATATATTTCATTTCATTTTATACAGATTATCTCCTACGAATATTGATTTATTTATAATTATTTTTTTTTTCTTTGGGCATTTCATATATTTTATATTTTATATTTTATTTTTAATTTATTTTTTTATTTTATTTTTATTTATTTGTTTCAGTTCAATGTATTTTCTTTAATTTTATGTAGATTATATTTAATTATTTTATTTATTTATTTTAATTATTTTTTTTTTATTTATTTTTAAATATTAATATGTTTTATTTCATTTTATAAAGATTATCTCCTACGAATATTGACTTTTTTTCCTTTGAACATTCCATTTATTTTATATTTTATTTTTAATTTATTTTTTATTTTATTCTTATTTATTTAGTTTAGTTTAATGTATTTTATTTAATTTTATGTAGATTATATTAATTTTTTTATTTATTTATTTTAATTATTTTTTTTATTTATTTTTAATTATTAATATATTTTATTTCATTTTAAATAGATTATCTCCGACGAATATTGACATTTTTTAATTAGTTTTTTTCCTTTGAACATTTCATATATTTTATATTTTATTTTTAATTTATTTTTTTATTTTATTTTTATTTATTAATTTTAGTTTAATGTATTTTATTTAATTTTGTTTAGATTATATTTAATCTTTTTAAATAAAGTGCTTTGTTATTGTGGACTGCAATTATTTAGCTAAGACAACAACCTTGCCAAGGCTTGTGTTATCCCTAGCGATCGATGACAATTGAGATGTCTCTCATTTGTTGGAGCCTTAGGCAAACAATGTGTCAATTTAATAAAAAATAATGCGTCAATTCGAGAATATTTTATTTATGTCGATTACTGATATTTGTATGTATTTTGTCTTCTATATTTGTTTGGCAGTTAAGTCTATATAAATCCACTTAAAGCCATAAATATAAATTCCTATAAAGTGATTTTAAGCTAAAGCAAAGCCTTCAACCATTAATTTATATCCACGCGTTTTGTGTACATAAAATAATGCAGTCCCAGGGAACAGGTGTGAAACTGGCAATTAAATTGGGTATCTAATTTGATTTTAATAGCAATTTATGGTCGCTTGCGTCAATTGCACTGGCATTGGACGTCAAGTGCTTCCCAAATATTGCAGGTAATTAAAGTTTTGAGTGGTGTGGCTTACCTGTCCATGAGGTTGGGATTGCCGCCGTGTTTGCGCCAGAAGCTGCTCGCCTGTGATTTGCCGCGCGCCATAAATGATGTGGACGAGGTAGTGGGCGGTGTTGAGGATTGTCGTAAAATGCCACCGCCAGAGAAACGGAAGCTACTGCGTCCAATATTAGTCACATTTCCGCTGCCGCCGCCGCTGCTTCTGCCGTTGGCAACATTTCGAAAGCTAACACTGCCGATGCTTCGATTGCTCGTGGACCGCTGCTGCATCAATGGTCGCTCGGATGGATCATTGTTGTTGCCGCTAGAGCCAGAGCCAGAGCCAGCAGCCGCAGGACCAGCACCACCGATTCCAACAGCCATAGCACCAGCACATCTTCCTGTTCCGGTATTGTTAAAATTACGATTGCTGTCACCCATTGGCAGGCATTTGTTGTTGCTGTAATTGTTGCTGATGAAACTGCTGTGCATCTGCAACTGTTGCTGGCTGTGCTGTGGGCGTATTGTGAATCGTCCGCCGAGCCTAGACAGGAAAGAGACAGAAAACGGACGAATAAATGAGGTGAAAGATCGATGGGCTGATTGCCCTCTTGTGCCTCTCTTGATTGAGTTAAAGCTAATTTGCAGTGCATAAAGGCACTTTGATTGCTCGCTGTTGGCCTGCAGGATTGTCAGCCTTTCAGTCAATCAGTCCATCAGTCATTCAGTCAATAAGTTTAATGTTGCAAATTAAAAGCCTCAATATTCATGAGGCTCCTGGCAATTTTACGGAAAAAGTAATTTAATAATTTATAAACATTTAACAATTTACACTTTGTGGTTTGCTTTTGCTCTCAATTACATGTTAATTAAAAATTTAATTACGTGGCTTTGCTCATAGTAATCATAACAGTTTCTAGTCAGAGGCTAAAATTACAAATGAAGTCTTTTAATTTGGTTTTGTGGGTGTAGAGTCATAGTAACCAGCATTTGCGCGCCTAGCAGCAAATTAAAAAAATAGCTGAAGGCTTCTTTTTCACTTAGAAATAATTTATACTACAAAACCCAACAGACATGTGGTGTAGTTTCTGCTCAACATTTGAATATTATATTATATTATAAATCGCAGAATCACTGAATTAAATATGTTAAGTTTGAATGTAACCGATTAAGTAGAAAATTCGTTAAACTAACAGAGCATCAATTGAGGTGAACTCAAGTTAGCATGGCGCTTGATGTTCTTCGGCTGCGTGGAGTGCATAGCAGAGAATGCAATCAATATGGTGAAAACGACGCAGAGTGGTGAAAAAGAAGGGAGCAGAAGCTCGGACACTTAACCTGAGAACACGCGCCGAAGAAGAGGCCAGGCAACTTGCTGTGCTCGATTGTAACGTAAGAAAACTAAATTTGTAAATTATAGTTTAATAAACTATGGAAAACCCGTCTCTATCCTCTATTTCTGCGATATATATACGTATATTTATATTTTTTATATTATCAAAATATAATATTGTTTACTTTTTGTTATGCATTTGGTGATCAACCCTGCTTTTATTAAGCACCGACTTGTGCTCGGATGAAAGTTAAAATACCTAAGCAAATGAAAAAATAAAAAATAATAAACTTAATTTATTTAAATTTCAGCTACTTAAGTTCGATATATAAAATTAATCAAACTAATTACCAGAGACAACTTATTATATAGATATGAAATCAAACATGTTCGCCCTGTTAACGAAAAATCTCGCGTGTCGTCTTCAGCACATCAATTCTTCAAAGCAAACGCTCAAAGACAATTGAAGAAATCTTCTGGCTTGTTTTGAGTGAGGAGTTTGCCGAAACGAAAATGTTACTCGGCTTTGAGCACCAATGGCTCGTGGCGGGCTAGGCCGAAGTGCCTGATATGTATCAGTTGACAAAAAAAAGGGGAAGCAGTAGATGAAGACGAAGACGAAAAAGGAAAAGCATATATTTCTCTCTTAATCGCACGCAGCATAGAAGTAATACATTTTTGGCAATGTCTTTCGCTTTGTTTTGATTCTGCATGAAGCTTAGCAACGAGGCATCTTGTGTCTATCCTCTGATAAACGCATACCAATGTAACTTTTACACCGTAGAAGCGAGCAATGGTATGTGTGACCCATTGCTGAAAAATGATTTTTGAAGCGATTTAAAAGAGTTTTGCTACTTTTCGTGGCCCCTGAAAAACGACCGCGCGATCGTATGATACCCTAGGGACGAAGCAATGCATAGAAATGAATTAATTTGGCCCTGCGTGTTACATACGCATGCTCTATTCTGTCATTTCCCTTGACTTCACATTTTTAAAGGGAACCCCAAGAATATGAAGGAATCGCTTTTGCTTGTTTTGGACTCGCTTCAAGGGCATCAAGACAAAATATTTAAAGTTGTGGGTCGCATTAAATAGAAAATCAAAATCAAGGCAGTTGCCTGGGACATATGTACTTATTTGAATTCCAATACTAGTATCTACTTGCTCGTATAACATGAGCAATGCCTATTAGTGTGTGTTCATAATGACAACAATTTCGTATTTATTCATGTACAAGAGTCATTCGACTACAAGAGTCCGACTACTTGTGCCAGGCGAACAGAAGCTCAGAAAGCTAATTATTTGCCTCGTTTATTTAAACTAAGACAAAATATCATGCGCGGGTCGAACTGCCTAAGTGAGACAGAGAAAGCGTATACTTCTTCCTGTTCTTTTCAATATCCATGCCATTTCGGCTATTGCCATTGGGCTGTCCCTAGGAAACAAGTGATACAAAGAAAAAGCACTCAAAATTCAAAAGCAACAGCGCTCTTAAATTAACATTTTGTCTTTCTTTTAACATGTGCTGAAGACGACACGCGAGATTTCAAACTGTTGTCGTATGCAACCTAGCCATTTTCATGTCTATGTAATAAGTTGTCTCTGCTATTTATATTTTGCCCCCTTTACTCGCTGTTCCTTTGTTTTGCTTAGAGTCAAATTGGTGTGAAAGTTTGCTAGTTTCGTCTGTGTCTATGCTAAATGTTCATGACAATCAGCTTTTGTAAGCTATGACACATCGATCTACGTAGTTAGAGGATCTGTTGATTCCGAGGAATAATTAGATTTTTCAAAGTTTTTAAGCTGCAGGACATAGTCACGTGCTAATGCACATTCATTGCAAATCTGTTATCCTGTTAGCAGTGTCTGTTACCTGCTGCCTGTACCTGTTAGCTGTTACCTTTTAACTGCTACCTGCTGCCTTGTTGCATTAAAATAGCCCATTTGCAGTGAGAATGTCAATTACTCATACGCGCCGTGCACCCTACTGACAGTCTGGACTTGGAAAATAGTTGCGACAGCAGTTGGTGGGAAGCCAGCGACGTGGCGCTGGACGCCATTTCCATTTGAGCATAATTTATTGGTATCGATTTGTGGAGGGCGATTGGAGTGGCTGGTCAAAGGTGACACAAATCTGTGCACTGAAGGCAATGGGGCAACTAATTGCATTTACTTTGCTACCAAATGCGGTGGCAATGCAAATGTTGAACTTTCAAATCCACTTACCGACGAAAGAGCTCGCTCTCCGGATGCTCGGCTGCGAAGCGTGCCTTCTTTCGCAGCAGCGGAATGGTGAGTGCATATGTGGAGACCATCATTACCATCGGAATATAGAATGCCACCAGGGAGCCGAACACGAAGAAGGCTCGATTGTTAATGACGCATACGTTAGGCTGGGGCATGATGTTCTTCTCGTTGACCAGACCTGCAAATACCCATGAAAGTGTTTAAGGACTCGCTGGGCGCCAAATCATCCCATCTTACCCAGCACTGTAATTGAACTGGACACCAACATGGCCATTGCCCAGACAATGGCGATTTTAATACCAGCCAGTCGCTTCGTGGACCGATGCCGCGAGCCCAAGGGATTGCGTATTCCCAGATAGCGACCGAGACTTATGAAGCACATGTGCAAAATGCTTGATGAGCAGGCGAGGACGTCGCAGGTCACATAAACGTTGCACCATGTGAAGCCAAGCGGCCAGTAGCCTGTAAAGAAGGAAAATCAATTACAAATAGTCAAAGGGGTGACTGATAACGGCAACTTAAGGACAAGGGGACGGGGACAAGGACTTGATCTATTTGAATTTTTTCAATCTGCTGCTAATGAAAAGCGTTTGAAAGTCAAAGGTAATTGAAAGCGAAAGGAACTGAATTGGTCAAGGAATGAAAGGAAAATAGAAATGGTGAATGAGTAACGGGAAAACGGGAAATGGAAAATGAATTTGTCGCAAGGACACCCACAGAAGTAAAGCTATGCTAACTACGAGGTTCAAGGGAATTGCTCGGCATATGAAGTCCTTAGCCATCAGTTGAAGTATCCTTATCTGTTAAGGCAGGCATTAGCAGCTTAATGCCTTCCGACTGAGCCGAGGTTCAAGTCTTGGATAAAAAATAATTCAAACAAAACTCGTCAAGGACTTCAACTGCAATTGAACTCTGCCTTTCTTCTAAGCTCTTTCATCAATGCAAATCAATAATCCATGGCAACTGTAGAATGTCCTACATGTGAGTCAGTATTTAGCACCACGACAAGGACACCTCAATCCGAATCCTGCTCTGAGCCACTCGATACGCTCCCAACAAGTCGGAGTGAGATTCGAGCCCGCCAATGCCCAATGGCGAATTCAGCATTAATTAGGCCAAATTGCACTTAAATGCGATGTCGTTGGCAGTCGTAACACGCTATTAGGCACTGGCATGAAGCACTGCGTGGGGCTCTGCCGGCTAATTGTAGGACTCGGAGGTGCCGTGACAATGGAACAGACAAACACAGACACGTCCACTCAGGACCCTTGCCAGACACTCAACGGCGACGGGGATAAAAGCGTCGAGAGGCACAGATTCCCCTCGTGTCGTATTTAGTTTTATATGCTTGTCACTTCCACTCATACACGATTACACACACACACACACACACACACACACACACACACACACACACACATACCAGTGCATACCCAAAACCACACACACGGAAGGCATCAAGAGCTTTAAATTTATTATTACATATATCATCATATATTCAGGGGTTGGGTCTCAAGTGCCTTAGACTCCTTCATGCGTTTAACCAAATCTATTTGTGTTTTAATACCCCGTAAAAGGATGAATGTGGAAAAGGAGTATCGGATGACGACAATCAAAAGGAACTGGTAAAGACAGTTATGTATTTAGTTATGTTTTTTAAATTAAATTCTGTAAATTTGGCATTTAAAATAATTTGCACTTTTAAGGGGAACTCACATAAGGTGTAGATTACTTAATTATCAATAATTATTGAGTGTATATAAATAAACTAATTTTAATTATAAATAAAAAAAAAATAATATTTGAAGTTCCAGTTTTTAACTTATTTAAAACTTTAACTAATAATTTAACTAATGATTATTAACTTTAATAATTAATTCAGATATAAAGACACAAATCTCTTAACTCCTTTACTTGAATATCAAATATTAAATCATACTTAATTTAAATCTTGATTTTTTCTAAACTAAGTTAAATTTTAATTTTAATCTTAAATTTATTAAATATAAAATTTTATATAAAAAATAAAATTCACTTCAAGGTCAATTCATCTCTGAGGATAAATAAACATTCGGTTAATTTATTTATTTATTTATTTATTTAATTAATTTAATTTAATTTAATTCAATTAATTTTGATAAGCTTTTTTACTTTCCATTATTTCCTTAGCTTCTTCTTAAGTTTAAAAAAAAATTCCAATTTATTTTTATAGGGTATTTGACAGTCGAATTAGCTCGGAGTTGAAGTAACCCATGGCTTATTGATATATGGGGAGGTCCAGAAGAAGGAAGTAGCAGTTGCTTAGTAGCTTACTCTTACTTAAATAACGGACTAAATAATAACTAACTTAAAATAAGTATTGTTTTTTAAAATTTTATTTATTTACTTATTTGTTTTGATTTTTTAAAAATAACTTTTTAATTTATTATAAACATATTTTAAGTTTTAGGAAATTTAAAAGTGTTCAAAGTTATAGACTTTTACTTGAAAACAAATCATCTTCATTCAAAACTAAATAAATAGGGGATTTACTTAAATCACCGTTAAATCAAAACCAATCAATTAATTTTTAAAAAGTTTCAATTCAACTCCTAAAAGGAAGAGATGGAAAAGTCGTTAAAAGCCGACCAAGGATTTCCATAATCGAAGCGATGGACAATCGAGAGTTGAGGCAACGGTTTATGGCTCTTAAAGTGTAAATCTATTTAAATTCTATGGTTAGTTGAGTAACTGTTTTTATGGCTGCCCAGCTGCAGTTTATTTTCGATCCGACATTAAAATCAACAACTTTTTAACGGCGATTTAAGGACGACGAGCGTAAACCAAGTTAATGTTGGCCCTGGGAAACTAAAAGGAAAACAACTAAGAACTAAATAATACAGACAAGACCCACCTACCCACAAGCACTCACACACACACCCACACGCACACATATACAGCCACCAATACATGCACCAACACTAGAGAACACATTCGCGGACACCCACACACACACACACACACACAGAATAAGAATCCTTCTCTGGCCCCATTTGTAGCATAATTGTTGGTCGGGCCGTTCTTCTCTTCTTCTTGTTTTTGTTGTTGTTATTGTTGTTGTTTCTGTTGCTGTTATTGTTGCTGTTATTGTTGCTGATATTGTTGTTGTTATTGTTGCCACTGTCGTTGCGGCTAAAACCACACTTAAGGCTTTTAGTTACATTTAGTTTGCTGTTCTCGTCGTCTACAAGGAACTTGAGCGTAAAAACAAAGACCTTGCCCCCTTGCCCCCTTGCCCCCTCACCCTTTGCTCACTTCTCGCCACACTCTGCCCCACGTCCTCTCCTACACTCCATGCAGCCTGCTTTCTGCACTCTTCACTCTTTGCTCTACGTCCCCTCCCGCTTCCCACAACCTGTCAAAGGGGTTCAAGTGAAAGTGGCACAATACTGAAGTTGCCTGTCAGTGCAGCGCGATGCAGAAAACTGTTGCTCAAAGCATAGCATGGGGCATGCGGCATGCGGCGTGGCACAAGTCGACTGAAGCCCAAAAACAAACAATAGCACACGCAGACAAACGAATGCCAAATATCAAGCCAGGACATGTGGTCGTATGCACAGAGAAAAAAGGATGTGTGCGTTTTGCTTTTAAGTCTCACACACATTGTCCTTCGATACGAATGGGCAAAATGAGAGATGAGTCCTTCATAAGCTTTACTCCGTTTTAGGAATCAGAGAATGTCCTTAAGCAGGGTATTAGCCAGCTCGTTATTATTTCCAGCATCTCTTAGCAGACGCAGGTTTTGCAGGGATTGCTCGTGGCTTCAGCTTCTGAATTCCCTTTATGTTTATTACACGAGGGTCGCTTAAGGAGTAATGGAAGTCACCAAGCAGCTCCGTATGTCTTTCGTTATGTGATTCCTTTTTTTTTTGGTTTTTTGGTTTTTTGGTTAAGGCAAATAGTATTGGGATCATAAAACTAGGTCGAGGCATCTTAACAGCCTTCCGCTTTTACGACGAAGGGGCTTTACTTGAACTTTGGTCGGTAAAAGCTAAAAGTACTGCTTATGCGAGGGGTGCCCAGAAAGTTGCTATAAATGCTGTTGTATTGCAAACAAATAAATTCAAAGCCAAAGCAAAAACTAAATAAATTTATCAATATAATAAATTAAAAAAAGTAATGTCCTCTAATATTTTTTATAAGTAATTTAAAAATATTTTTTAAAGATGAGAAATCAAGATCTAAAATCCGATGTAAAGACACAAATCTCTTAACTCCTTCGATTTCAAAAAATGAATATATAATATATAATAATTTAAAAAAAGTAATATCTTTTAATATTTTTTGTAATTTTTTTGTAAGTAATTTAAAATTATTTTTTTTTAAGATGAGAGCAAATTCGAGGCTTTTTTTCTAAATAAATTTTTACCATATTAAGTTATTACTTAAAATTTATATATAGACTTATATGTTATATATTGACTTGCTATAAATAATTTCCGAAACTAAATTTAAAACTCTACAGGAATTTTGTTAAGAATTAAACAATAAAATAAAAAATGTTTTATTGTTGTTTATTTATATTATTATTATTATTATTATTATTATTATTATAACTATTATTAATTTCTTAAGAACTGATGTTTTTCTAGGAAGCAAACAAATATTGTAATTTTTTTATTATATATTTTTATTTTTTTTATTGCTAACTTTTGATGTTTTTATAGGAAGCCAACAAATGTTATAATTTTTTTATTATATATTTTTATAAAAAAAAAACATTTTTCCCAAGTTTTGATTATTCGACAACTTCTTGGGCAGCCCTCGAGCCGATTTTGTGCGCATCTTTAAAGTGTAGCCCACAAAATTACTTAAAAGCCAAAAAGAGTAGACTTTATTATGAAAAATGCGACTGAGCAATAATGCGTTCAAAATAAAATGAAAAGCACTAATGTTGTTAATGTTGTCAGTTGGGGGCGGGGCAGCAACTCTATGAGGTGACTGGGGTACGAATGCGGATTATGGACTACGGACTGTGGACTACGGACTAGGGACTAAGGACTACGGATTTTGGACTGCGAACTGCGCACTGCGGACTGCGGACTGCGGACTGAGGACTGCGGACTGGGCTGCGGGATAGTCTGCGGCCTTTGACTGGGGGCAGGGCCTGAGGCACGTTTATGGTTTTGGGCTGTGGCAGAATTTATGCTTTTGATCTGTTTATGCTACGTTGGGCACTGCGGTGTGTGGCAGACAAATGCTGCCACAGCCTTGTCTGTGGCACATGCAAATGAGACAAGCACGAACATGTTCAAAATACTGTTTACATATTGGACTGCCAACGTGTGAGGATTTATCGAGATTATAAAAGCTTTGAAAACATATATAGAAAAAGGGATAGTTTTATCGGCAGCTGTTAAGCTAAATATAAAAATTAAATATTCAAAATTTAAATTAGAAACGGAATTTGTAATCTTTTTACTAATCTTCACACTTTGAGCCATCGAACTGAATCAATTGAATTTTGGTTTCTAATTTAGTTATTGGCAGTTTGGGGTATTTATTTATGGCAAAGAGAATTGGTCACGATTTTCTTTCTCTAAAATCGAAATAATATTTTATTTATTTTTAGCTTAATTTATTAATTGCTATTTGATAAAACAAATTTGTTGGTAATTAATATTTGATATTTTAAAATGGCTACTGATATTGGCTTAAGTCATTTTTGTGTGACTATCGTATCAATCGATATGTAGATTTCTAACTTACTAATCGATACTTTTAAAACCGATTATAATACCAATTTGCTCTTCTATTTTATATCTTAATTTATTTATTTATAGAATGCCACCCGCAGGTTTTTCCCACAAGAGTTCTTGCCTAAACTTATAATAAAATATTTTATAATAAAATATAGAATAATTTAATGTATTAACATTTTAACTGAAAAAGTAAAAATGCAATTATTCAAATTAATTTTGTAAATATTATTTAATTCCATAATTTTTATGGAATATTTCTTTGTGATAATCTATCCGTAAATAATTCGTGTAGTTACCATAATGTAATGGATCTTTTGTAAATATCTAACCTGTTAACTTATTTAAATAAATAAAATATATAATTTTTTACAAGAAAAAAAATTTAATAATAAAATTATATAGTGTTCTTTAAAGATCAAGATGAAAGATTAAACTATTATTTATAGCTAATTTGTTTTTAACTAATTTTAATAAATATTTTATTTATATTCATAAATGATATATATTAATTAAATTAAATTGTAAACTTAAACTACTGATATTTTATTTTAAAATAAAAATAATACTATGGATGCATTAATTGTTTTAAGCTAGGAGTATTTTTAAGATTTAATATAATTTAATATAATATAATTTATTTATTAACTTTCTGTTTAATCACAAAAAAAAAAAATAAAAGATGATAATTTATGATTTAATATAATATAAAAATATTTAATTAAAATTCGTACTTTCTAGAAATTAATTAAATTAAAATTAAATTAAAATTAAAATTAATTAAAATTCGTACTTTCTACGAATTAATTAAATATGTTATAGTTTTGTGATCTTTAATTTCTAGTTATTCATGAGTTTTTCCTTTAGTGTCTTTAATAAAAATTTAATTATTACTAGGAAAAATTAATTACTTTCTTGATTCATAACAATTTATTTAATATTTATATTAGATAAAATGTAGAAAATAAAGAATTTAAATATTAAAAAAAATAAAATATAGAAAACAATGAATTAAACTTTTTTTGGTTAGAAAAATATTAAAGGGCAATAAATTAATAAAATGGGCGGCAGGGAAGAAATTTCACCTGTCTTATATATTTATACCTGCTTTTAAATTTAAGATAATATTCCAGGACGAAAATTGAGTGGTCATGGGGTAAAAAGGGCAAGAAAACGTTATCCTGATAAGGAAGCTTATTTAACACCTAATGCGCAGTTAATTAAATGCAGACGTGGAGACGTTGGACAGTGATGCGTGGGAAGGATACTTACCCAGGAATGCAGGAATGGCGCCCATGGGCATGACAAACAAGCTGACAAGTAGATCAGCGATTGCCAAGGAGAAGAGAAAGTAGTTGGTGACATTTTGCAGCTTGCGATCCAGAGCGACAGCCAGACAGACAAGGATGTTGCCCAGGCCACCGGCGAATATGAAAAACACCACGAAAAGGAAGAGCCAATCGTAGCCATGGGGCGTGTAGTCGAAGAGGCTTCTGGTCAGGACAACGTCGCTGCCAGCGGTGGAGAGACCGGTGGCTGCAGTTGTTGTGGTCAAAGCCGTCTCCAGCAGCGTGTAGTTGGACAGTATCATGTCCAGGCTGGTGGTCACATTGCTGACAGTTGCATTGCCCAGGCTGCCGCTGCCGCTGCCACTGCCACTGCCGCTGTCCAATAGTTCGCTTGCATTCATCCAGGACCAGAGGCTATCCCCCAGTTCAATGTGATAGTCGAGCAGCTGTGTGGTCGCCATCCGTTCCCTTGGATACCCAATTTCCTCGCCCCACTTCAGCTGGCACATCAGCGATGGCTGCTCCTCATCATCCCTAGACTCACAGAGGAGCACTTGTCCGTTGCAGTTGCTGCCGATGCTAAGCGTATCACTCGCATTATCACTAACAGCCTCGTTGATTGCCAGATGAAATTGCGCATACGCCTCGTGTGGCGGCTTCAAGAGTTGAGTGTCTAGCGTACAGGAAGTGAATGTTGTAGACGCCTCCCTCTGCCCCTCTCCGCCCTCCGCCGTTCCATTGCACGCATAGTGCGCCCTCTCCTCCTGCCTATCGAATGCCTGAAGTGTGCATTGGAATGTTGTTGTGCCATGGGGATTGTTGTTGTTGTTGTGGTTGTCGCTGCCGCCAACGCTGCTGCTGCTGCCGCTGTTGCTGCTGTCGCTGCTACTGCTGCTGTCGGCATTGCTGTGGCTGGTGCTGGTGCTACTGTTATTGCTGTGGCTGTGCGCTGCCTCGCAGTTAATGAAAGGCTGCCAAAGCTCGTCCTGGGGCGTCTCAGCCACACGACAATTGAACTCGCGTGCCGTAAATGTGAATGTGGCAGCTGTTGCTTCCAGTGGCTCTGTAGTTCCTGTTCCTGCTGCTGTTGCTGCTGCTGTTGCTGTTGCGGTTGTTGTTGTTGTTGCTGTTGTTGTTGTTGTTGGTCCATGACCAGCCTCACTTTGCATCTCCATTTCATTCTAAAGCTGTCTGGCGTGCTTAATGACAACAACAACTTGTTTAGCTACAGTCGTTGTTGTTGTTGTTGTTTTATTTATTGTTGCTGATGTTGTTCTTGTTATTACTTTATTGTCGTCGATAGTTGATTGTTACGCGTCCTGTGAATATAGAAAAGTATAGAAAGCGTTTAATTTAACGACTCAAATCGAGTGTTTAAACAAATAACAATCAACAAGGACTTTAGTTGGGGATTTTGAGAGATAAAAATATGTATTTTTATTTTTAATTATTTAAAATAAGACTTTGTTTAAAAATACTAATTTAATACATTTTTAATACATCCTTTCCAGTACACAAATCCTGAATATCTTCGCCTGAGCATTTCTGTGATTTCCATGCAATTTTAATTGGGAAATTATTTTCCCCTGTAAATTTCAGAGCTTGACTTTTAATTAATTGAAATATGTAATGATTAGAACGGATTCATATAAACAACTCCTTCAAGGATTTAGATTAGGATACACTTTAAACAATAAAAGTCATACACTTGAAAGACTTGATTAAATTTTATTATTTTTACTTGAATTTCGATTAGGACAAGAACTGTTTCTGCCTGAAGCTGAATGCCCCAACGATATGGCAGGACATAACATAGTTAATAAACAAGGAATGCTTAAATAATAAACAATAATTTATTAATAATAAAAAATATATTAATACAAAATTAACATAACTGTACTAAGAAAATAAAAGTAAAAAGTAATTTTAAATTCACATAGAATTATTTAAAATAATTTAAAAAAATAAAAAATAAAATAATTCAATAAATTTGTAAATTTTAAAATTAAAAAAAAACTATTATTTTTTTTTTTTTTTATTTTAAATAAATTTAATTTTTTTTTTAAATATATTTTTAACTAATTTATTAATAGTTATTAATTATTTATTTATTAATATAAAATATTTTTAATCAAATATCGACGCACTCAAAGTTCTGGGAAACGATAAACGAAGGCTTTCGTATTGGAGGACAATAGTCCTGTGTTCCTTTTGGACAGTTTCTAATTAGTTGCACATAAACAAGTGGCCAACTGCGTGGGACAGGCTCAGTGGTCGTAACGGTGGAAAATCCGCTACAAACGTGCTTAATTAGCCACCGAGAATGGAAATGCTAATGCCAGCGGCTTGTTTAAAATATGTTTTTCATGTTTGTTTGTCTCTATCAATAGTGGAAATATGGCGGTCTGTCGGTCTGACAGTCTGCAGGTCTGGCAGTCCATTAGTCTGACGGTCCTTTGGACTGCCTCCCGAGGACCCACACGTTTGTCAATGGAATGCAGCAGCAGGGCGCTGGCCGTGAATGGGAGGCCAACAAAAGGACAGGCGTTCGCAGCATTGACAGCTGTCGCGAGCGCCGTTGTGTTTGTTTACAGTTAGGCACTGCATTTATTTGTTGTCAGGCGGCAGGTGGCAGTCGGCAGTCGCCGGTGGATGCTGTATGAAACGCCCACGCGGCTGAAACGCTTTGTTTGCATTAGCGGCTTAGTCAGTGCGACCTTTTGCTTTCGCTGATAATGAGCTCGCACCTTCACACACACTCGCACACTCACACAGTCACGCGTGAGCTACCTTGAAGCTCACACCCACACACACCCACACACATAGACATCACTGCGTTAAGTTAATTAAAAATGCAACACTGGAAAGATTTATGCAAATGTTGCAGCGGCCGCTCCTCGCGTCAAGTGAATTTAAATATGGCTTAAAGTAAGAGGGGAAATTTTTCTAGCCAAGTTTGTCGCAGCGCTTTAAGCCCCATCGCACTCAATAAAGTCCTGTGATAACATGGCTGTAACATTTTTTGATCAAAGAATATTTGGTAAACTATTTCACATGCGTCGAAGCCAACGAAGGGTGTGCAGGGGGGTGAGGGGTGCGGCTACACCCTGCCTTCGCACCCACAGGATGGCCGTCAGAAAGCGCATTCTGTATGCAAGTGATTTGGCCAATCAACCGCAACAAAGGCGGTGTTAGAGTGGCGGCAGGAAGCGTGAATGGGAGTGGGGGCGTGGCAGATGAAACCACAGCAACTGTTACACTGTAACACCACCCACACCACCCACACCACCCACACCACCCACACCACCCGCACCACCCATAGCACTCATAACACTTATAACACCCACACAACCCACAGCGCCCGCAAGCCAGACCGCCATTTGCAATTTGTTGTTTGGCAAAATGAAAAATTTTTGCGTTGCCAAAAATGAAAATAAATGGAACGCATTTTATTTGCTTTCATGTACTTCCCGGGATTCGCGAGCGCACAACAAAATTAATCTAAGAATTCATAATATGAATAGAAAACGAATACACACAATGAATAAGTGAATAAGTGTAATAATACATTTAATTGGATCCTTACTACCAACGCTACTGCCAGTGGCAACAATGGGAAAAAAATTATTTTTGAAGCTGCCCAAAAATTGAGGTGAATTAAAGGAAAGTCATAAAATGGCGGCTTTCCGTTAGTTTGCAGAGCGGAGAGCCGGCAATTCTCCAATTTCTTCTCCTATCGATAAATTGTAGCAATTTATGCAGCTCACTTAGAGGTGCCTCTGCTCTATCGATAAACTACTATCGATTTTAAAAATTAATTAATTATATTTTAATGTCAGCATCGTCTTTATCAGTCAGCTAAATATTTAATATTATAATTAAAAAATAAATAAGCCTTTAAATATTATATTTATTATTTTATTTTTTTTATATTTATATTATATTAATGAAGCTCTATTAATCTAATTAATTGTATTTATTATCATATTTTAATTTTTCTATTTTAGTTAAATTTAATTTTGTACTTCAATTCATTCTATTAAATAATTTATTTAACTAATTTAAATTTAATTTAATTTTAAGAAGTCAAACCCAGCAATTAAATCGATAAGACATCGGCTTTCAGTACTCAAAATATAAATATTTTATAATAGTATAGTTTTTTTATTATTTATATTATATTATTATTATTTATATACTTATTATTATAAATTAATTTATTATTATAATTTAAGTGCAAGCCTGGCAATTCATTTCGGATCAATATAATTGAAAGTAATATAGCTGTTTAGAGCATCCCCAAAGGCTTACTGTTAATTAATTTGTCCTCAATGTCATTTAACGATTAATTTGATTTAAAAGTGTCCTTTATGTGGGATTAAGTATAAGACACCTGAAGCTTGAATTTGAGGTGCGCTTGACAGGTCCTTTTGGGGCTTGATGTGATAATGACCCCAAAACCTACTTATCCCATTGAGTTGCAGCGATGCAATCGGTTTGGAGCTTAACTAAATTATACTTATCCCATTGAATGCCATTGGTTTGGAACTTGGGTTGCCTTCTATGACTGCGCTGGGAGTGGGGATAATGCTGATTGGATTTGTCGCGCGAGTAACCTGATGTCATTCAGGTGTAATTGTAAGTTGGATTATTCAGCAACAGTGCCAACAACATCAGTAGCAGCAACACCAGCAGCAGCAACAGCAGCAACAACAACAACATCGACACCAGCAGTAACTGTAACTGCCTATGGTGAACGGCCTAAACATAAGTAGATGCCGGGGTCGCTGCTGGCCTTCTCTTATGCATATATAATGTGCTTGCTTTGACAGCACTTCGTAGGCTTAATTTAAGTGGCGCCCACGTTCATGTTCACACATTCCCCCAAACAGCAGTGTGGCATGCAACAGACGGGAGTTGGCTTGCTGGCAGCCCGTCAGCCTGGCTGTCCTTCTGGGCTCAACCCTTTAATGATGTCGTTGCAATTTAAGGTCCGGCCCACCAACTACTTGGCATGTCATGGGCTCTTGTTTTTGTTTTGCCTGTTCTCACATATGTTTTATACTCTGCCAGTGTATGAGTATAAGTGTCTGTGTGTGTGTGCGTGTGGTATGCTATTATATATGACTTTGCGTGCTCGCTTTAATGAGTCGCCAACAGGCAGTAGGAACTTTTCAGTTCGCAGCGCTGGCAGCTTTTGTTTGATTGTTGCATAACAGTCGCTGCACTGCAGGAAGAACAAAAAGGAGGGAATTTTATCTCTCTAGATGAGTGTGAGGACCTTGCATATCCATTGCATATGTATGAATTCACACACATGTGCATATGTATCTGCATATTCCACTGAATCTATAGTGGCGTAATTAAGCCCTATGATGCCAATGTGTGGGCTCAAAATAATGATATCCTATTCACAAAATGAGAAGCCTGAATAGATCAGCCTTAAATTATATGGAGAAGCCGTGGAGTACATTTTGAACATATAATGAATCAAAATTGAAAGCTAAAAATACCGTTGAATTTCACAATTATTTTTTTTCTACTATTTTTGCTATTTATTTAAAAAAATAAAAATTAATTTAAACCAAAAACTTAATATGAAAAGTGGATCGATTTTCCGTCGATTAAACTAAAATTAATAATTAAATAAATTATAGAAATTTAATTAGGCTCTGAACTGAATTCTTGTAATCCAATTGAACTACAATCAGAAAATCAAAATCTACATTTTTTCAAATGATTTTTGTATACAAATTTGTATCTTGAAGTTGGATCTTAATGAAGCTTAGGACATTTGTGTTAAGCTAAGGATAACAATCTCTTGGCCAGTTGAAGTGATTTACGAGCTTCAAGCCTTGACCGTATGACCGCTGGAAGGATTATTTGGCTGCTGTTTCCTGTTTGTTGCCAAAGAAGAAAAAAAAGAAAAGAAAAAAAGGACCTCAAACCTAAATTTACTGGTTTTAATTGCGTCCTTAAGCAGTGGTTGATCGCAGTTGTGATATAGCAATGATTATCGATATCGATACATCAGGGGCTATCGAAATTTGTTTACATTTGCGAGCTGATTTTAATGACAGTTGATATGACGGAATATACTTTTTTTTTTACTTTTCTTTTTTTATAATTATTTATTCATCCTGTGCCTAACATTTATTCTAACATAGAAATCCACGTTTTAAAAAGCTTCTTATTAAATATATTGATAAAAATTTAATTGTTTAATAATTATTCTGAGTATTATTTAGTTTTATTTTTTGAAATACATATTTAATAAAGTTTCATTGAGTGAGAAAGAGCTGAAATATTTAATTATTCAATTTTTTTATTTTATTTATTGAGTGTGATCCGAAAAATTTCTACTCATTGATATTTATTGTTTGATTTGTAATTTGGTGTTTTTTTTTTATATTTTAAGAAAGTATATTTTAACTACAATTCGCTTTAAACTTTAAAAAATAAATAAAAAAATATTTAATAAAGTGTATGTCGCAGAATCACTGAATTAAACATGTAATATGTGTTAAATGTAACCCAGAGACAAATTACTCAACTTTAGTTGTGTCTGCAACTTGGATAAGTTGTCTCTGTTTGAGGTGAACTCAAGTGAGCATGGCGCCTGCTGTTCTTCGGCTGCGTGGAGTGCATAGCAGAGAATGCAATCAATATGGTGAGAACGACGCAGAGTGGTGAAAAAGAAGGGATCAGAAGCTCGGACACTTAACCTGCGATTGTGCGATTGTAACGTACAGAAATTAAATTTGTAAATTATAATATAATAAACTATGGAAAAGGAAAACACGCCTCTTTCTCTTTCTCCTATTTTTTTGATATATTTATGTTATATTATATTCATTGTTTATTTTATTTATAATTAAATTATGTTATATTTAATTTCTACAACTCATGCTCCGTAAATGTATTCGATTACTGCCAATAAATTAATTAATTTTTAATTTAACTGAAGTCAATGAGTTCTTAAGTTTTGGGAATGGATTTTAATAGAAATAATAATTATATTAATATAAAAATTATAATAATAAGCAGAAAGATTTAACATACATATCTAGTTTTGGGTTGACAGAGGAAACTTCGAGAGGCTTCTCGAAGGCTTTTTAAATAAGCATTTTCAGTAAATTTAAATAAATAAATAGATAAATAAATAGATAAATAAATTATAATTAAATTAAATTATTAAATAAATAAATGTTTTGCAACTATAATTTTCCATTGCTTTACACGAGTTGTACTTAAGGAGAATATCAACCGCAGGTGGAAAGTGCGAGTGGAAAACTGTTAGTGAGGGTTGGGGTTGGGTGTAGTGGGGGGTTGGGGGGTTGGGAAATGTGACTGGCAAACAGCAGCCCGTGACAGCAAGAGAAACAATGGAAAAGCACAACAAAACAGGAAAAATAATATTTGTTGGAAACACAATATTTGTTGATAGTTTTCAGTATTTTTTTATATTTTATTTTTCATTTTTATAAACATTTTTTTTTTTTTTATTTCTGCTCTCAGATGAATTTTTTTGCTGTTAACGAGCAAAGTTATTTTTAGTTGTACGTACGATCGATCAACTGGAAACTCAGATATACTATAAAAATGTATATATATGTGTGTGTGTGTGTGTGTAATATATAGTCGACCATCCGATATGGCAAAGTGCGATAAGCTGTGACTAAAAAGATCATTTGCAATTTGTTTGCGATCTTCTTCTTTCCAGTTGCTGGCCAACTGTGTTGACATTGCATTGTGTGGCAGTTGCAACAGTTGTTGCTGTAGCTGTTTGCTGGTAGCTAGTTGGTGTTGTTGTCGTCACTGGTGTGTGCCGTAATTCGCGGTTAATTATGTAATTAATTATTAACGGTGCGCTGCATCCGCGTTGCGGGTGACTTGAATTTCAGCCTCAATCCGTAGGTTGACTGTCAACAGTCTGTGTTCATGTTTAGTCGTCAGTGAGAGATGTTGTCGATGTTTGTTTTAAACGCCACCCTCCACCACGCCCCCTTCCCCCCATCAGGCACATCAAACAGCCTTTGGGCTGTTGTTTAATTACAGAAATGAATTGCTGCTCATTTGGCGACCGTAAAATGAGACCCACCGCGAAAACTCATCAGGCATTAACACTTTTCCCTGGCCAAGGAACTGATTGCGAATTATTAATAAAGGACGTGTCTGCGATGACTTTTCCACGTTTATAGTGACAAAAACAACAACAAACAATCTTGGTAAAAGCAACAACAACTTTCATAAGACTTAATTGGAAGTTGTCCACGCGTTGTGATTTGTCAAAAGTGTCGCCGCCTCGCCACGGCTCATCAATTATGCAATGTCCGACAGTGGAAATTGCCGGGAAATTTGTGTGAAAACTTCATTAAGGAGCGCCTCCTTCCGAAAGTCAGAACAAGATGCTGCCTGGCCACAAGATGTCCACCACTGGTGATTGGTATGAGAGAGGCAGGATATGAGGCCTGCGGCTACCATGTGGGAAACGCCTTGACTTCACGCCTTGTCCTGCCTCCCTTTCCCTTTCCCCGTCCCTGCCTTTGCCCCACCCCTCGTTCCGGCCTGGCATGCAGTTAATGAAGAGAAATGGCCAAAAGTGTTTTATAAATGTTTGCCCTTCAAGACGCTTTTACTTTTCATAAGGACAACTTTTCTATACACTCGGCAAACACAACATCTGAATGGGTTTATTTTTAGTTAGGATTTAAGTTCGTCCTCCTGAGCAAAGGAAACTACATGTCCGAAACTAGTAGTTCCTCCCACTTGTAGTTACTTCTTGTTTCCGAAAGTTTCTAGACTCGAGTGGGAGGAAAATCTCTTGGGAGCAGCAAAACTGTTGCAATTTCCCCCTCTGCATGACTCATATTTGTTGCTTCCTTGAATTTTCTTTATAAAATTGAGTTTTTTATTCAGGGAATAAAAATAACCCCATTAAATTAAAAAATTATTATCAATTTGTTTATAGTTCATAATTTTAATGCGTGTTATGGGATGGGGGAATTTTCCACAGAAGATCCCTGGGATTAGCAGTTTGGATGTTTTTATATAATATAAATATTGTTGATATATTAAAATCTGTAGGATTGTCCTTAATTTTAAGGACTTTACATGCCCATGACTTTAGTCCAAGCTGTGGTTTATTCAACTTTCCGAAAGGGCATCAAGAGTTCGGTGCAAGTCCCTCGACTCTGCAGCCATTTTTTCGGAATGTTTTTCTTTGGTTTTGCTTAAGCACATTACTTCCTGTTGTTGTTGTTGCTGTTTGTTGTTGTTGGTGTTGTTGTGGCTGTTGCTTCTGCGGTTGTTTGCGGAAGTGAGCATCAATAAATTCTCGTTTTTTATTCGTGGTATTATTTTTTTCGGTGCCTCCTCTCGGCGTATTACGTATTATTGCTTCCCAGTGCGAATACTCCGAATAACTCGTGGTCTTTAATGGCCAGGCGATGGCAGGCGAGGCCAGGCGATGCCAGGCGAAGATATGCAATGCCTGGAATGTTGACTGTATCTTAAAATGTATGAAATATCTATATAGAGATATATGTCGGGCCATTAATCTGGCAGTCAGACAGTCATTTGTGTATGCAGTCCACTTTGACCCGAGTTCCAATCGCAACTGTCGCAGCCTTCGATTACAGACCGTTGATGTCCTTTGTCTTTATATCCCTGTGCCCCAATAAATATTCCTGCCACGCAACAGACACACAAAAAGCACAAAAAATTTAACAAAAAACTTCAAACACAGGAATGTTGCAAAAAACCTGTCAGCCGTGAAATATCCATGAGAGTATCCCTCTATAAGTATCTATATACACACACGCACATACATATATGTGTATGTGTGTGTGTGTATTATATATATTTAATTTTCAATAGATACAAAATAAGTTAGCAGTGAAACGCGCAGTGAACCGAATTTTCACAGACACCATGAAAACTCGTTATCTTTCCTTTGTTTTCCCCATGTTTTCCCCATGTTCTGTCATGTTTTCCATATGAATTTGAAGAGCCTTTCGCCCGCAGCCTCATGGCAATACAAGTTTTGGCCATATATTCGATAACTTTTTTTGAATTTGGCAATTTTCCCAAGAAATTCCATTCACTGTCATTCAAAATCATGTTAATCTTTTTAAGTCTGCACTTTGGACTTTGGAACAAAGAAAATTTATTAAATAAAATGCATTTTATTTTAAGATTTATATTTGGAAACACATTTCACATTTTTCTGCTTATGGCATTTAAATGGTTCAATGCCCAACTAAAGGGTATTCGGGGGCAGCACTGAAAGAAAATTCTGCTTATCTCGTTTTCAGATATCAGAAAATGAATTTTCTATATTCCATAAAAAATTGATTTGATTTTAAAATTGCAGTCCAAAATGTCCTTTGTCCTTTGCATGGCTTAAGCCCAAAATAATGCTGGCTTAAAAATTTATTATTTGTATCTATTTATTTGTTGTTATTTTTTAGGTAAATGTTAGTTAAAAAAAATAAATCTGGTATTAATTAATTATTAGTAACAACTATTAAGTTTAGTTTTAATTTATTATATTTTTATGAATTTTTAATTTATTTTATTTAATTAAATAATGATTTTTATATGTGGCCCTCAATTACTTGTGGTAAAAAATTAATAGTTACCACAAGGAAGGAAAATAGATACAACAAACAATGTTAAATAAATATAATAGAAAAAAAATAAAGTTTAATATATTTTATTTTTTTTATAAACTTTAGACTTTACAGCTAATATTAAAAATGTATAATAAAGTAAATAAAGCTAAATATATTTGAATTTATTTATTGTTGTTTTAGGTATTCCTTTAAGCGTCGAATATTAATTTATAATTAAAAAAATATAAAGTACCATAAAAATACATTAAAGTTTTGAGAGATTTAATTAATAAAAAATAATAGCAAAAATTATGTTTATAAAATAAGTATAGATTTATGATTTAGGTTAGATTTACGGTTAAGGGTTCCTTTAAACAAAGAAGTATCTGAGGAGAAGATCTTAATGTCAAGGAGTCTCCGTTCCACTCCATTAATTTCCCATTTAAATACTTAGAAGTACTCCCCATTAGTTGGGATTCGCTTGGAGGGTATCTCCTAGTCGATTATGCCGCTTGAAGATTGACTTGGCTTTTGTTATGCAAAAGCAACATAAAGCTAAATCTAGCAGCAAGAGCCAAAACATTCATTTTGCATTCAGAGCTGTAAATCGAGAGTGCAACTTGTTTTTGGCAGACTCATCGAGCGGCGAAGCGGCCAAGCGGCGATTGGCCTGGAGTCAACCGCCGCTGGGGCTGAGCCAGTGCCAGTTGACCTCGAGTGCAGGGTGAGGGTGGGTGCCAGGGGGAAAGGTGGTTACACATCTAATGAAAACAAGCCAAAGGCTGACAGCTTGAATTTGAGGCGAGTAATTGATGCATTCGAATTTGCATAATTAATCGCGATTTTTATTGGTTTTATTTATTATTGACGGACACTTGATGAGTGGAAATCATTCGGCTTTCAATTGCCGCCTTGTTGCACAATTGCCGTTAAAGTGCAGCTATCGACGGATTCGATTTGATTTGATTTGCGTCAAAACTTTTATGGGATTTCAGCTATTCGAGTCTCGTTTTAGTGTAAAATATTTCCAAATTTACAACGATGCAAAAATAAATCTCATTTCAAATCGACGATTGAGATGAACAATCAAAATATTTAAAAAATGATATATGTATTTCTAAACTTCTTATGGGTTGAACCCAATAATCTTTCTAACACTGGAGAGGGGCCACCTGCGAACAGACGCCAGGATTCATCCGCTTAGGTTGGGATACAAATTTTATTAAGCTCATCCATTTGTGTGGCACACAAAACTGAAGCTGAAAGAAAAATCCTGCTGAGACTCTGTTCACAATTTCCGCCGCCTTAGTTTACTTTGAGAACAAAATTCCCGGAATAAAGAAGTTTATTCCTGGAAGTAATCTTCCTGCTGCCACGAAATCGACTCGTTCCGTGCAAACGGAACCAACATGACGCTCACTGCCATTGAAGGGGCTCGCAAAAGGATACACAAGTTGAAGGAAATAAATTGAGTTTAAAATATATAAAATGAAATTTTACATTTATTATACTTTTTTTTTTTAAATTCTAATAACGAGCAGTTCGAGTGAGCAAATGATTTACTTCTGTTTCCCCACCTGCCGAGTCAGAACGAGTCCGAAAAATTTACTGGGAATGCTCTCCACATTTGTAATTTGTTATTTTTAATATTGAATATCTAATAATTAATAATTCTTTTTTTTAATTAATATAATTTTGAAATAATTAGTAATTAAAGGTGCGGGAAAATATTGAGAAACGGCAGATATTAATTAATTTAATAAATAAATTATTTTACAAATACACAATAAAATTTAAAATTATTAAAAATAAATAAATTATTAAATTATTAAAAATAAATAAATTTAATAATAAATAAATAAATGTAACAAATACACAATAAAATTTTAAATTAATATTAATAAATAAATAAATTATTAAATTATTAAAAATAAATAAATTATTAAAAATTCCATATATTTTTTTTTTTTCAAATTGTTTTAAAATATACAAGTTTTAGATTAATATCCCTAAAATAGTCAGTTTATATATACCTGAACTATATGAAAAATGTTAATTTAAAAATTTGGACCTTTAAATTTAATATTATTTAAATTTAAGATTGTGGTCAGTAACTTAAAAAATGTCTACAAATTAAAATATATACCTGAGGGCGTAAATCAAACAGCTGAATTAATTGTAAACCTTAAGCAGATATCATATAAATCTTTCAATGGTAACTGACCGCACAACTTGAATAGTTCAGGATAATATAAGCTGACTAATTTAAGGATATTAAGGGGTATTTGATAGTCGAGCTAGTAGTTCGCTGGACTGTCTTATTACATCGTTGAAAAGGCAGTCAGGTTGCAGGCAACCGTTGACCGTGTGTCTGGGCGGTAACATAATCCGATTAAGACTCTCAGATGTCAGATTATGTTATATAATATTCAGAAATAGCCACAGTGAATTCAGTTAAAAGCCCTCAAAGTTTGTGCTCTTATCGGCTTAAAGACATGCTATTGGTTATATCACGAAGAAAGTGCTTCAAATGCATTCGCAACGTGTGTTAAGCGTTGGAAATAATGTTGCGTATACGTCACGTACCACAATAATAGTAGCCACAAGATCAGCACATGTTTGACTGTATTTTAAACAATTGTTGTATTTCTCTGCTGATGCTTGATGGCAATTAGCCACGGCTTATTGAAAAAGCCACTCGCCATCAGAAAAAGCCACTCGCAGCAAATTCAACCTACTTTGCACCCTTCCATCTTCAGACTAACAACAATTAACAGTGCTGTCAAAATTCTAGCTGAAAAATGCTAGATGTTGCGAGGGTGTAATAAAATAAGAATAGCTATTAAAAATGATAGCTGGGTTTTTCGAAAATTTTATCAGAGATTTACAGCTAATTAATTACAATATATTCTGATTTCAGTTAAGTACGATAAAAAAATGCTGTTTTAAAAGTTCTTTAAAAAGCGATTAAATTTTGTAGCCTGTATTTTAATAATTTTAATTTTTTGTGATTAACATTTTTTAATACTTTTTCCAGAATGAAAATAATATGGCTTTTGTTAATTTAGGGTCCAAAGGAAAAATTCAAAATTAATCCAAAATACTTAAATATTTACGCATATTTTTTTTTTCTTAAATTGAGATATGGTCAGACTCATGAAATGGGCCATACATCTCCTTAGTAAATCTTTTAATTACTCTAAAAAATTAAGTAAGTACTATTTTTTGTTAATAATTATTTTTAATTGAATATTATTTTTAATTTAAAGGCAAAACAATCAAGAGATAAATTCCAGAAATTTCAGAAGCCAAATTGGCGGAAAAAATGCCAGAATGACAGCACTAGTTTAGAGCTCGTTAAAATAATAAATCAAATAAATATGCTTCAACTTATGCTTGCTTATAAATATATTTTATTTTGAATGCAAACATTTAATTTATTGAACGTGTAAGCAATTAAATACTTTAACAATTAGTTTGTTAAACAAAAGCTCCAAAACTAAAAGCAAAACAAAGATGACAGCTTAGAGGATGTCATATTTGATTTTAATGATGGTCATTAATCACATTTATTTTTTGCATGTTGTTGGTTTATAGGAAATTGATATATTGTTGAAGGCTTGCCATAAAAGGAAGCCATAAATTTACTAACAAATTATTTGCTTAAAAAATAAAAACGTCATACAAAACGCAAATGTTATTCATCCTTTGTGCCAATAAATAAAAATATTCATGTTCGGCTTAAAAAAATTTTATTTATGTTTTTTTTTTTTCGTATTTAAGGCCTTTGATTGGTTTTTTGTTGCCAAGCAACTTTTAAAATTATAAATAAAAAAAATACAAAATAATTTTAATAGGGATCTGGACAAACTGGAAAAAAAAATATTGCTTTAGCTGCAAAAAATATAAAAAAATTTATTATTTGAAAAGTTCATAAAAATCCAGTCTATAAAAATTGGGAATTTGAGCAGCGGAAAGTAAAGTCTATTTATATAGTGATTAAAACTGTTTGAATAGTTTTGCATTTATTGATGGGTCAGCATATGTGAATCATAGAAAAGCTCACTTTATTCACTCAACTCATAGATACTCTCAAAGAAGTCAATAATCGATATAAATATTATATATATTATATATATTATATACATTTTATATATTATATATATTATATATATTATATATATTATAAATATTATAAACATTATATATATTTTATTTATTATATACAATATATATATTACACAGTATATATCGGTATATCGATGTATACATCATCATAGCATCATAATTATTAATTTCAATTGCTTACAAGGAAATATCGGGTATATGCAAAATATTGCCTGCATTATAGGGCTTGCATATAAGCGGTATATACTGTATATGTATTTCCGATTCTTAATTAATTCTTTTAATTTCTTATATACGGTTTTGTTGAGATACTTCTTCGTATAATACTAATATATATAAGATATTACTAAAAGTTTTTAAAATTAAGCTTTCACCATTTGACAAAAACATTTAATTTAAAAAATATTATATATAAAAAATTCAAAAAATTGTCAATTGATTTATTTAATGCTTAAAATAATATGTTTATTTATTTATGTTTGATTGTACATATATTTAAATTAACTAAAATTATAATTTAATTTATATAATTTTATAAAATATTTTAAAGACATAAATAAATAACAAATAAATGAAAATAAATATTTAAGATTTCTTTTTAATAATTTTTTTTTAAATTTTTAAATATTTATTTAAATTAATGACACGTATAATTTAAGTAATATAATTATATAAAATATTTTAAAGACATAAATTAATAATAAATAAATAAAAATAAATATTTAAGATTTTTTTTTTATTTATTTTTTAATTTTTAAATATTTATTTAAATTAATGACACGTATAATTTAATTTATATAATTTAAAAAAATATTTTAGAGACATAAATAAATAATAAATAAATGAAAATAAATATTTAAGATTTTTTTTAATTTTTTTTAATTTTTCAATATTTATTTAAATTAATGACACGTGATTATTTCCCTTTAACCACAAAGTCATCCTTAGCTGGAAGAGGGAAAAAACTCCATAGGTCAGATTTTTATGGTTCACAGCTAAAAATAAATTAAGAATTTCTAAAATTAAAAATAAATACTAAAATAAAAAATATATGTGCTTACTAGAAGTCAACTACTGACTGCCAGGGAAGAAGGAAGATCTGCTAGAATTGTGAGTCCTTGGCTGGTCTTCTACCCCAACCCCCTGCCCCATTTCAAATGAGTATCGGAAGTGCAATGCGAAATCGTTAGAATGCAAATATATTCTCGTCTATATGCATATCCAACACACTCACACACACACACTCACATACACACACTCAATCATTCAACGTTTATCTGGCGTATATAGTATATATATTGAAATCTATTGTCATCGTCTATTGTTACAAATGTTCTGCGTAGTTCTAGAAATTTGCAGCCATATAAGGTGTCGGTGGTTGGCACGTGCCCCCCCTCCCCACCACCCGCTCCCTTCCAGAGTCCGTTCTCATCTGCTCAATGGCTTTGCATCACCTGTGTATCTAAGTGTATGCTGATGACTGCCGTATAATTGTATGTGTGTGTGTGTGTGAGGTCTGTGGCGGTATCTTAATTGTGCTGTCAATCATTTTGCAAATTTTGCACGGGCAAAAAATGAAAGCAAAATGTTTGATGGCCGCCACGACGGCCGCCGTACGCACAGCAACAGGCGCAGCAGCACAAGCTGTTAGCACATCGAAAATATATATATTTATATACAAATGTTTAAATATATATTCGAGCTTATAATAAAATGTTCATGAAGTGACTGCGGCTGGGTTATGGACATGCGAAGATGTTTGTTGTGCGTCAAGTGGCCCGCTGAATGCGGCCAAACGGAATGACAAATCGTCATGGGAAACACACGCGAATTCCACAAAACTTGGCCACGACTGGCGACCTCAATGATGACAAGGTGTGTGTCTGTGATGTGAGGGGGAGGGGGTGGCACGTAAGCGAGAGATTTTACTTGTCGTGTTCAATTATCGGAAATTATCTAGTATCGATTTGTGCTCAAATCTAATTTCTTTAAACTATCAATTAGCTTAGATAAAAGAAGCTTCCGCTGAGCGATCGTCCGGTATCTTAGAATTTAAAAAATTCTCTGAGTGCGGGGTGGAAGGGCGAAGAGGAACATAAATATTGGGATATAAATATTGGGAAAAAAAACTTAACAAGCTGTGAGTTGCCAAAAAATTCGATGTTTTCAGTTTTCTTGGTAGATGTCTTCATTTTAAGAGACGTTGATTTAAAGTGAAAGCAAGTAAGTAGTAAAATATAAAATAAATAAAATTAAATATAAACATAACATAAAAAAATAAAAAATTTAAAATAAAGTAGAAATATGTAATATGTAATATAACTTTTTATTTTTTTTTTTTTAATTTTTAACAGTTTTTAATATTGATATATAAAATGTTAAGTTAATTAATTATACTCAAAAAAAATAATTTTATTAAAATTAAATATATTTTTATATAGAATTTTATTTTATTTTAACAGAAAAATACTTTAATAATTATTTAAATTTATATTTTAATATGGCTTTAATTTTAATTTTTTTTATTTTTAAAAATATAAAATATTAATTTATGAAATGTTAAGTTAATTGATAATATTAAAAAAAAAAAAAATACTTTTATTAAAATTAAATATATTTTTAAATATAATTTTAATTTATTTAAAAAAAAAAAATTCTTTAATAATAATTAAAATGTATATTTTAATATGACTTTAATTTAAATTTGTATAATTTTTAAAAATATAAAATATTTATATATATAAAGTGTTAAGTTAATTAATTACAATCAAAAAAATACTTTTATTAAAATTAAATATATTTTTAAATATAACTTTAATTTATATAAAAAAAAAAAGTTTAATAATACTTAAAATTAATATATTAACATGACTTTAATTTTAATTTATATAATTTTTAAAAATATAAAATATTTATATATAAAGTGTTAAGTTAATTAACTACAATCAAAAAAATACTTTCATTGCAATTTAATATATTTTTAAATATAACTTTAATTTATAAAAAAAAAAATAGTTTAATAATAATTAAAATTAATATATTAACATGACTTTTATTTTAAAAGACATAAGATAATTTGTCTACAAAGTATCTTCGATTGTACTACAAATTCATAGCTTAAAAATAAAAAAATTAATTTTTTTTAAAATCAAAATTTTTTGAAATTCTGTTAAACTTTTACTGCCTTAAATAATTTGTAGGGTATCTGTAAGTCGACCATCTTTTGGCAATGAACACCCTCGCCTTGTTTACTTTCGGTGTTGTTTACACGTCACTTTTGATTGGGTCGACTCCAATTCCGATAGCGCCCGACCCTTCAACTCATACAATGTATCTGAACTTTGACCATCGATTAGTTTAGTTGAAGGCGTCTTCAAGTTTGGTGGCGGTGGCATGTGCTATGAAGTGAGGGGAGGGGGGCACACATCATGAATGAACTAAACTAAATACAGCAGATATGTGTGGCGTATGGCAGCTTTCCAATTTATGTTGTTCGATCTTTCGATCTATTGACTTGCAGATACATGGATCCAAAAGAGAAGCGTAAAAATCTAATTGAAAATTGGCCCCTGATTAATTTCCGAGTTTATTTATTTTGGGTGATTGCATGGAACACTTAGCATCATGATGATTGAATGGTCAAAATATTTCAAAACTTTCCTATTTTAGTTCAGAACGAATAAAATATTAATCGTACATTTGATTAATTCTACATTAAGAAGCAGCAACTTATAAAATATTATTTATGCTTATACAAAAAAGATACTTTTTTTTAGATAGAGGAACATATTTTTTGAAAATGGAAGATATCTAATCACTCGAACTACTCAGCTAACATTTTATGTCTTGGATTGGAATACAAAAATAAAATAAAAAAAAAAATAAACAAAAATTAAAATTATTTTGGAAAATGTAACCACTTGTAAAAATGTTTTTTGTTTAGAATTTTGTGCAGTTGCAATTCTAATGGAATAGAAAATTAAAATATTGTTACATTTTATTATTTATAGATATTTATTAACTGTTAAAAAAAAAAAATAAATATTTATTAAATTAACAAAACAAAAAAGGCGAATTTATATTTTTACACTAAATTTTGTATTGTTTGTTATGCGTTGGTTTTCTTTGAAGACGCGCATCTGGATATTTCACAAATAATAAGGAAGAGAGGGAGAGAAATAAAGGCAGTGGAGCAGAGGCGTTCATTGTTGCTGCTAAGGTGGGGGGAGAGAAAGAGAAACGCACACGATCACATGACAAAGAGGTGTTTGCTTACAACTCTGTTCACAGCTAGTGATCAGCTGTAGTTTGATACCTTGATCTTCCCTTCTCTTTCTAACACATGTGTGCGGGCACGTGCTTAAGCGAAGTACATGCCTTGCATGTGCATTGAAGTCAAAGTAGAACAAAATTTGCTTGTTGTTCGTGCAGCGCGGTCGGCAGTCATTCGCCATAGGCAGCTTCGTGAGGCCGAAGAACATTGACATTCGGGTAATTCTGCTCGTCGCTCTTTTGCAACGAAGGCGAAATCAGCTTTTGTTTATAAACTTAGGAGTTGAGAATTATTGGCGTATGTTTTAAAAGCATGGGACGAGGAAAAGAAAAAGTGTGTACTCACACATTTAGTAAATGTGTTATAATTCCCAAGTGCTTACATTTTAAGAGTTACCATGGCTTTTTTAAGCATTTCTAAAAGCGTTGATCAAGTGTCCTTCTGTGGGTCATTTAAAGCAACGCGAGAAAAGTTTAAGCTTTAAACAACTTAAACTTTTAAGATATATATCTACAAATATTTCTGATCAATAAAAATCGTATCTAATTTAACAGTAAAAGAGACATAACAGCAGCAGTAAAAATATAGGTTTACGCGCAAGTTATTCCAGATTCTCCAAGCTGGCATCGAATGTGCGTAAAAAACTATGAGTATTAAATCAATTTATAGTAAAAGTTTTAAGGATACGTTGTTAGTTTTTGTTAGAGAAGCCTTCGAGTGTTGAGCATAGTTTAGAGGAGGTTGAAATTTCAAAGCAATCACCATTGAAGCAGTAAAGTTTTAAGTCCAGGCTTGTCAATAGTATGGTATCCTTTGGTCTGGCATTATCCTTTGAACAGCTTTTGGAGACAGAATGGTCACAGCCAAAGGACATCACTGACCCTAATAAAGTATTTTCAATGCAATGTCAAAGAATTGTAGATAAAACTGTTTGTTTTTCCCTTGAATCCAGTTTGTCAGTTGTGCGCGCTCTGTAAATGCTGATGATGCCCCTTTCAAGGAGCAGCCTACAAAAGTTGGAAAGTGGGCGGCCGACAAGCAGCTGAGTTTCCCTTTCAAACTTATTGTCTCCATAGAAAACTTAAATATATATATGTATTCCATTTAATGTGTAACTGACAATGGAGAGACGGGAACGCTCTTTGATTAAGGCAACAAAAAAGACTATCCATTTTTCGAGGATCCAATCCCAAATTAAAGTCTCAATCAACCTAAGATATTCTTCTGCTGGGCCTCCTTGACTGTCGTTCCCCCAAATGAAGGCTTCTTCACTTATTCACTGACATCATTTTCAGGTTACTTGCCACCACTTGTGGCACAATATGCTTTTAACTTCAGTGCCTGTTGCTGACAGCACTTAAACAGCCGAGGAGCTAAGCAGCCAGGGAGCTGAGCAACCAAGGAGCTGAGCAGCCAAGGAGCTAAACAGCCAAGGAGCTAAACAGTCAAGGTGCTGAGCAGCCAAGGAGCTAAGCGGCTGAACAACTTGGCTCAAAACTTGAGGTAATCAACGGCATTTTATGTTGATTAGCCACTAAACTTTTACTGGCTTCAGTTATCTTGGGAATTTGTCTATGTCCGTGACGGTGCTGGCCAGGGACATTCGCGGATAGGCACGGCGGTGGGGGATAATTTCCTTGAACACCTTTTAGCTACCATTATGAGCTAATGTTTAATAGTTTAATTTCCTGGCTAAGATTTAAAGAGCATTTGCAAACGGAAACGGGAAACCCAAAACCCAAAACCAAAAACCAAAAACCAAAAACCAAAAAAAAAATCAAAAAACTGAAACCGTAACCGAAACCTCAAGTCCGACGAAGGAAAGAATATGTAAGGTACAAGGACATTTGATTTCGGTTTTTCTGGCAATAAATCTCTGTCGGACATGTGCCACCCCCCCAGACCCCCCCATTGTGCCGCTTGCGGACTTACTTTGCATCTTTTTTAACCGGTCCAAGGGTTTGCCAGAAACAATTTAAGCCCCATGACAGGATACCCGCAGAGCTTCCCTCCCTCAATTAAATACAATTCCATATTTACACGTTGTTCCTGCTCAATGTACACCTGCGCCCCGAGCATCAAACATGCAACATTCAGCAGTCAGCATTCAGCATTCAGCATTCAGCATTCAGCAGTCAGCATTCAGCGTTCAGCATTCAGCGTTTAGCGTTTAACATTCAACGCTTAACATTTCACTTTCGTCCTTCGAGCCACTTCCTGCCGCACTTAAAGCATTTCTTGCCTCAACATTGTTTGCGCCCGCTATTTGCCTTTCCTTAATTGTTCGTGATTCCACCGCTGCCGCTGCCCCAGCCCCTGCCCCTGCCACTGCCTAAGCGGCACCCCTTCCCTCTTCCGACGCGCCTATTGCTGTGGCTGCCTGCCACGCCTCCTAGCGCCTCTCGGCTGTCACTTGCTAAGAAAACAAAAGCCAGTGCAAAAAATTTACATTTATGTAATTACGTAATCAGCAGCGGTCGCTGGGGGCGGGGGGAAGTTTGGCCAAGAAGGTGAGGACGTGAGGACGTGAGGATGTGAGGTGGCAAGTAGGTGCGTAGATGAGTAGATGGGAGGATCTGATAAGGCGGTCGCGGTGGGCGGGGAGCAGCGCAAACTTTACTTTATAAAGCGTCGCTTTGATTTCCGTCGACTTCCTTCCGACAAACCTTATTTACAGCGTCCCCCTACAGCCATCCCCCTCCTCCTCGCCGTTACTTGCAACATTTGTGTAAGCGAACACACACAACACACACAGTCGCACACACTCTTAGTTTTTTAATTAATTTGCATTTAAATTTGTTGTATGATTTTCTAACTTCTTTGTGTTCCTCGTTCTTTTCTATTGTTTTGCCCTCGGCCGGAGAAACGTGGCCTGCACGTGGCGTCCATTAACTTCGGGCTTAACACTTGTCTTGCTGCGAGACTTTGTTAATTATCGGCGAATTGTATCTGTATCTGTATCTGTATGTGTGTTCGTATTTGTATCTGTATCTGTATTTTTTATCTGTATCTGTATCTGTATCTATAACTGTATCTGTGTCTGTATCTGTGTCTGTATATGTATCTGTATCTGTATCTGTATCTGTATCGGTATCTGTATCTGTATCAATATCTGTATCTCTATCTGTATCTGTATCTGTATCAATATCTGTATCTCTATCTGCATATGTATCCGTATCTGCATTCGTATCTGTATCTGTAAATGTATCTGTATATGTATATATATCGGTATCTGTATCTGTATCTGTATCTGTATCTGTAAATGTATCTGTGTCTGCATTCGTATCTGTATCTGCATCTGTATCTGTATCTATATCTATATCTGCATATGTATCCGTATCTGCATTCGTATCTGTATCTGTATCTGTGTCTGCATTTGTATCTGTATCTGTAACTGTATCTGTATCTGTAACTGTATCTGTATCTGTATCTATAACTGTATCTGTGTCTGTATCTGTGTCTGTATATGTATCTGTATCTGTATCTGTATCTGTATCGGTATCTGTATCTGTATCAATATCTGTATCTGTATCTGTATTTGTATCTGTATATATATCTGTATCTATATCTGCATCTGTATCTGTATCTGTATCTATCTATTCGTATCTGTTTCTGTATTTATCTTTTCTGCTTCTGTCTGGGCTAAGTAAAAGTATCTGTAAGTGAATGCATGGAACTTTGATCAAATTTCTGTAATGATTCTTGGAAATTTTTCTTGCTTACTAAAACGTATTAAAGATACATTTCGGCATTCCGATGAAACTTAATCTATTCGCATTACGGGGAATGTTCCATCTCAAGCAATGTGTCTGATACAAACTTAATAGTCCATTAAATTAAATCCTGTGTGCAACTCAATTAAGAAACAATTGCACCTTCTTAACGATGTTTATTTGGAGGCAAATATAACGATGAGAATGCTCAGATTAATTGATGTCGGACTTATTATCCTGAATCACGTAGCAGCTTGGAGGTTGAGAGGAAAATAATTGAATCCAAGCTCTGATTTCGGAACATAAAATAACATAATATCTCAGCTTAATTTTCAATATTGTTATGGAACTTCTTGACTTTAAATTTTTATTAATTATAATTAAGATAAATTAAGATTTCAATTTTTTCAAAAAAATTATTTTAATATTCAGGTTATTCTTCCCTCTGTTTCATGACTGAAATTTATTCTAAAAATGTTAATTGAAGGTAAAAAGAGGAACGGCGCTCGAAGTTTTATGACTTGTGTACTTCAAAAAAAAATTAACACTTTTTTCTTGGATTTTAATAATTGAAAATTATATATACAAAATTATTTATTATTCATAGGATGAAAATATGTACATTTAACCTCAATTCAATGCTTTTCCTTGAACAAAACTCTGTCCCCTGCTTAAAGAAAGTCTCATACTCATCAGCTGATTAATCACCTTCTGATTAATGCAGAAATTAATTATTTTAAGAGGCATTTAAAATGTATTGCAAATAATTTATTTGAAACATAAATAATTTTCCTTAAAATGTTGAGTTTGTTCTACAATAAAATAAATAAATGTAAATCTTATGTAACATAATAAAAACATATCCCAGTAGTAACATAAATTCTTAATAAACGAATAACATCATAAACTTAGTAGTTAGTTTAGGGAAGATAAAAATAAATAAAATAAATAAAAAAAAAAAAATAAAAAATAAATAAATATATAAATAAATAAAAGTATAAATAAATAAATGCTAAAATAAATAAATATATAAGAAAATATTTTTTTTCTATATTTGTTATATATTAGAGTATCAGAGTAATAATATGTATAGTATGTATTTATATATTTATTTATATATATTTTTAGTAATAAATATATCCAATATATCAGAGAATAAAAATATATTACATAATCCTTTCAAGTACAGACAAAATGATGTACACAATTTTCCTCCCTCATAAATTTAAATTTGCATTCAAAAAATGCATTTTGTTTTTATTGCTTTTAATGCTTGACCTAATTTGAATCCCCTTGTTCATTTCATTAAATTTCTTTTTAAGAAAGCACATAAATAATAATTGCAAAATGTAAAAATTTGACATTAATATACTTATTATATTATTTAGATTTTTTTTAAATTAATTTATCTATATATAAAGTGAATTCCAGTTAAATACTAAAGCAATATATTTAAATATATTGAAAAATATTTAAATTTATATTATTTCAATATATATTAATAAATATTTATAAATTAAATATAAGAAAATAATATATTAATATAATTTTTAATTTAAATAATAATAATAACTAAAAAATGTTCCATGTTTTTTGCTTGCGATGAAAAGGCATAACTAAAGGAATTAAAGTTAAAAAAATAAACTAAATTTAAGACTTTAAACATTTTTTTTGTATCTCTAATATGATTTAATTAATTTTATTATTTTTTTTTATTAAAAATGTTATTTAATAGATTATTTGATTAAATAAGTATAATTGAGTTAATGCTCTTAATGCTAATACTTTTTTTTAATGAACGATTATATAAATTAATCCCTGCATGTCCATAAAATATCCTCTTTTTTATTTTAAACTTGAATTAAATTTAACGAGCTTGAAAAAAAGGAGAGGAAGATAAGTTTTCAAAGAGTAAGAGAAAGCGCCGGATGCAAGAAGATGGCTTTGTTCTGTGGGACAGGCAAATCCTGTGGCTAGTCTGATGAATGGCTTAGCGTCATAAATTATTCTCCTTATTTTATAAAAATAAATTAATTTAAAATTAAATAAAATAAAATTTAGCTTAATCAAAATTAAATCAGTTAAAAAATAATGAAGATTCATTTTTTATAATTTATTTGATTTTTTTTAAGTCAATTTAATTGTGCTTAAAATTAAGTTGAATCTCACCTGATTTTTGGTTTAATTGTAGAAAATGAAATCTCATTGCAAATATTTATGAAGCACTCAGGGAAATTAAGTCCATAAAATTATTTGAAAATCTGGCGACTTCGATGAAGCGTTGGGCGTAAGTGGGCGGGTCATCCATGGCCTTACCGCCCACTGGCACTTGGAATTAATGAATTATTCAATGGATTTGAGTTGCCAAGTGAATTTGACTCCAAAAATCAAATCTATTCCAGGCTGCGATCGACTCGCCCTCGGATTTGGTTTTTTGCTATGGCACAAAATTATTTATTTTTCTAACAACTTTTTCCACCGGCTGAAGCGTTAAGAATTAAACAAATTCTCGGAGCGAGAGGGCGGAGAGCAGTGTGTGTGCCGCGGGCTTTCATATTATTTTAGGAGGAGGTGTTGAAATTAGACTCGGGGTTTTTTCTGTTTACACATTTTAAAAGCCAAAACTCTACACAAATCTTGTGCTTGGATTTTGAAATTCACTTAGCGCGCGAAAAATATTCAATTTATTTTCTTGCTGAGGAAAATCTGTGGAGCGTTTCCCAGGCGAACGCAACGCGGCAAATTTTTAAAACAAACTGACGATGCGAATTTTCCAAACTTGTCCATTGGGTCCCAAAGACGAGTGAAAGGCGTTCGCTGTCGCTGTCGCTGCCACTGCCGCTGCCGCAGTCACAGTCTCAGTCGCAGCTGCCGCAGCTGCCGTTCTCTTGGCAACTCAGAGCGCGCTCTCAGGGAAATACTGGGAAATATTTTCTGGTTTGTTTGGGAAATTTTCTGGCGCCTGTGCAACCAATGATGTGGCTCACCTTATTGGCCCCCTTCAATAGGTTGGGGTGGGGTGGGCTGGGGTGGTGATGTGTGGTGGCTGCCGCCACGTGCGCGCTGCTTGGCTGTCAACAGTGTGCGTGCCACCCACCACCACCCACCCCCCCTTCGGCACTTCCCTTCCACTGCGTGTTTTATGAATGAATTACTTATCCAGTATGAGGAAAATAATCATCGGTTATTAGCGGGCAGTACTTGCGAGGCTTTCGCCGTAGAGCCCCTCCAGAAATGCACTGGTATTCCGCCAGATGCGAGAGTGTCCCATATCAATGCTAAGGGAGCTCTTCCTAATGATAACATTGCTCTCGAGTTGATGGAGACCCCCCTCCCTCCATCCACCGGCCACGGTAGTCACTCCCATGGCAATTGTGGGGGCTCAGCTGCTGCCCCGCATGCGATTTTTAATGTAATTTATTGATACGTGCATTGGTTGTGCTTCATATTGAAAAACTTTTGCGTGTCAACGAGATGTGTGTGTGTGTGTGTGTTTGTGTGTGCATACACTCACAGAGATGTACAAACGTGTTCGGAATTTCATGGGCTGTTTTCTTAAAGTTTTCCCTACAGATACGAGAAAATATTTTTCCGCTTTAGAACTGTGCGAGTTGCGAGGGGTGTGGACCTGCGTGGGTGTGAGTGTGTGTGTGTGTGTAAAGGATTTGCTTGGCTTGCAACACGAAAATGGTCCATAACTTGTATTTACTTGGGGGGGGTGTGGGGAGGGGCAGCTTTTATGGTGGCCGCAATTCAATTCAATTGAATGTACCATAGGGCAAAATTCAAGGAAACTTATCGCTTCATGAGCCCCGACTTTACGTGCCGCAAATATATTTATTTATTTACTTTCCTCTTCAGTCAACTGGGCAGCAAACAGCTTGCAGCCTGGCCGAGCCGAGCCGAGCCAGTGGCCAAAACTGTTGCTTCCTCCAAGGATATTCACTGCATTTTCGTTGCATACTTTTTTCTGGGCACGTGCCGCGCACTCAGCAATAAATAAAATAAGCAGGAAAATGCCCGTTGACCGCAAGGGGCGTATACGTAATATTCGCAGCTTGACAGCGAAACCAGAGCCGAGTGCTGGTCACTCGAGTTCCATCGAAAGTATTTTTGGGTGCCAAACAAATGCGATGACTCTGACTGCACCACTCACCACTCACCCCTTCCCATCCAACCACCAACCACCAGCACCACCAACAACTTCTATTTGTCAGTTTCGTAGGAAACTCTTCAGTTTCGTCGACACCTCCAGAGTGACGAGAAATATGTAAATATTTTCAACCAACAAGCCAATAAAGATACACACACACACACACACACATGCGTATCTGTGTGTGTGACATGTAAATGCACATCTTTGACTACAGCAATTGTATTTGTATGGCAGCTGAGACCCCCTAGGTCCCCCACCAGGCGACGCCGAGGTGCCGTTATGAAATCCGAGACTCAACCAATACGCCAGCCAAACAATTGAGTCCCTTTTATACCCCTCAATAGTCACAGGTGTACAAAAGGGTGTGCACACCCAGAGAGAGCAAAGACGCTACAATTTGAGGGCGGATAAAAGGATCGCTTAGAGTAGATGAAGTTCCTTCCCGCAGTGGGGAATATTTATGGTAAATATTAGACTCGGAGTTCGAGGGTATTGCATAGTCGGTCATACTTAGTTAATCTGTTTCCATTTGCTGAAAACATCATCTGCGAGCCAAATTGTTTTGGCCGTGGGAACAACAGAAAGGCCAAAGGCCTGAACCGAATGTTGTCCTGAATTGGGATATAAATGAAAGGGCTAAGCGAGGACTTGGGACATGAATCATGGATGTGAATGCTAATCGGGAATATATATACGATTTGAAATAATATCATAGCCCCTACGCTGTGACAGGCCACAGAAAGTTAGCTGCAAAGGAAAGTCCTTTGCTTAGGTTAACAAATTTTCTAATGGCCGCGTTTTAATGTTGGTCATTAAAAAAATATTTGGCTTTTGGCCGATGGCCGATGGCCGATGGCGTTACTGGCGCTACCTTTTGGCTGGCCAATCAAAGCGGCGCACTCAGAAGTTGGCCCAAATATTTATTTAATAAACAAAGCGGCATTAAGTAGCAACAAAAGCGGCAACAAACTTGGCCAACAACTTGCTGTGTAAATTTAATAAAAAAGTTCAAATACTGAATAAAATACACGAACGGCGGCCTCCAGCGCAACTTTTCCTTGGACAGGAAAGTTCTCAATTTTTTTCTACAATTTTTCTTCTTTCATTTTTTTTTTTTTGTTTTTTATGCTTCTTATTATTTTTGGCCGAAAATGAAAATAGAGAAAAGTTCAAAAACAAAATTTGGCATGGCTTTAATTTGGCAATTCTAAGCGCCGCACGTTACTCATTCGCCCCATTAAACAATGTTTATGCTTGGTGTAAACTCTTTTCAACATATTGGAAAAGGAACTTGACTCCCTTAACTTAACCCCAGCCCCCAACCTCTCACCCACAGTCCCTACCAACCACAGCCACCTGCCAGTCGTCAGCCAAATGGCCCACAAGTAGACAACAAAGCGACGCACAAGCTGCGTTTTAGTGGCTCGGCTTAAGCGTTTAATCATCGACATTAAAAGCAATTGCCTGTCTGCCCTCGAAATGTTTGCGGTAGTCCTTGTTGTTTATCGTCTTGTTCGGCTCCTTTCACTGCCTTTGCTGTCCTCTATTTTTTATTTTTATCGGCTTTCTTCCTCTTCCTTCCAAAATGCTGGCGGCATTCTGTTCATGTCTCTCCCTGTGCCCCTTCTCTGGATCCTTTGTCTGAGTCCAACCTGCAGCGAGTGGATAGCTTAATCGTCTGTGCATATCTTTGTACGTGTGTAATGCATGCACACACACACACATGCATATACATATATATATATATACTTGGGTATTTGCATATTTTGTGCGGTTACCCTGATCGACACTCGGCAAAATGGAGCCCATCGTCCAGGCTACTCATTTGTATGGAAGGAACACTTCTCGTAGCGAAATTTGGCAAAAGATTTTTGTTATCCTAACGCGACTTTTATAGGCCTCTAATAGTGTCACGTTCGATAGATGGCAATCGATAGGAACCCGCCATAAACTCGATTATTATTGACTCTTAAAACTGTAAACTTCTTTTATGTACTGAAATTGGTTTTTCATATTTTCGATATTAAAAATGAAAAAAATGCGATTTGCATACTTTGTTAAGAATTTTTATAATAAAAGTATGAAAAATAAAGTTTTACTAAATTTTTACAATCCCAAAAATATAATTTTAAAAACAACTTTTTGAAAATAGGTTAAATCGGACTTTTGCGACGTCAACCTTTAAATTTCAAAATCAATGCTGTATTGTAAAATAAAAAATTCAAAAAAAAATTTACTTTTAAGCAGCTTTTTGATTTTTTTTTTTTTTTTAATAAATATTTATTACGCAGGAGACTGGGAAATAGGGAAAGGACGTATGAATAAAAAAGTTACTTTATATTTTTATTTTTTATTATATTTTTTTTATTATTTTTAAATATACTTTATATTTAATTAACCTAATATTTATATTAGGGTTCTTTTTAAGCGACGAGATCTTATTGACTCAGCTATGCTCGATGCCAGTGGGCTTGGGTGTGCCTCAATCCTCTCGACATATCGAGTACTGAGGAGATTCTGTGGGTTCTCAGCGCCAAGAAGCCGTAGCACCCTTTCAATGGCACAGTTTGTGACGTACCAAAGGAGCCCAAATGCACGCCGAGCAGCAATCGATTGCACAACTCAGACTCTAATAATTTGTATCTAGGACGCAGTGCCCCACACTTGGATGGCGTAAGTCGAAGTAGTCGTGATTATGGATTTAATTAGGAGAGCCTTAGCAAACTTTACTTCTGGTTTTTACTTTTAGGTTTTATTATATGATCCGATTTATTATTTTACATAAATATCTTAAATTGTTGTTATAGCAATTTCAAAACATTTTGCTGGTTTATTTACTCATAAAATGTAAACAGCAATAATGGCGTAGCCAGCACCCAAGTAACAGGGACGCTAAGAGAAAGCGGCCAAAAGTATGCAACATTTTTTTTTACTTCACATTTTTATGACTTGACATTTTTATTTGGACATAAATCTACTGTCGTCTTTATTCAAGTTAGAGTTTGCTTGCATGTTATATAAAAATTACTTAAATTTGAAATTAATAATTCAATAAAATGTAAATTTATTTTAAAACTTTTAAAGGTGAATGAATAAAATAATGACGTCTTTTAAAAAGGCAGACAAATATGATTTAAATTAAACTTATTGTAAATTTCAATATATGCCTACAATTGTAATTAAAAACTCACTATAATTTTAAAAACAAAATTTATATATATAGTAATTTTGTTAGATGAAAATTGAAGTAATTAAAATCGGTCTCACCTTTTTAATTGCATTATTAAAAAAAAATACTTGAGACTTATAAATTGAATAACTTTCTGCTAAACTTTCAGTGAATCTTAGAAAGAAAGACAATAATAATTAAGAACTCTCAGACCTCAGAAATGCATCCCTTACTCTTAGAACAAGTTGCCAAAATGATATAAGCTTATATCAAATTGAGTGAAGTTAATTAGGAAACTTTGCCACATCTGTCCTTCCGTCATTTAAATGAAGAGCTAAGGGTGCAGAAAATGTTTCGTGAAAGCTTCCAAAAAACTTGTGCTTTTTCCTCCGGTTTAAAATATGTATTAAATAAATTTCAAAGTAAAAGGCGTAAGTAAATTGGATGTAACTAAATATTTAATAATACGTCGCATACAAATTTAACAGTTTTAATTAAACACTTTAAAGAAAATTGAAGTAAAAGAAATTCTCGGAAAATTGGTTTTTTTGTAAAACGTTTTTATTTTCAATAACCAAAAGCCAGAGACCACAAGGGAAAACAATAGAAAGCCAATATATTTTGTGTCGCCCTTCATTTGCATGAAAATACACAAGCCACCGAAAAAACACACACACACACACACATGCACACACACACACACATGCACACACCACATCATACAGCTTTTTTCATGTGTCAGAAGCAGTTTAAGTTAAGCACAAACCAAACGGCAAATCCCCGAAACGCGCAACAGGCAACAAGCACAGTGGGAAATTGGGGTAATCGGGAAAGCTCAGGGAGGCTCGGGAAGGCTCGGGGAAAAGCCAAAAAATTAGACTTAATGGAATATATATTATACGAAATTGTTTTTCCAATAATAAGAAAAGAAATGAATAAAGGAGCAACAATGAAAATTGAGTTTCTCCTCGCAGGATTTCAATCGAATTGAGTTTGTAATTGAAAATGTAATCTTAAATGATTAAGATCTGAGCAGAGCAGAGGAAATATTTAAATATTATGTAATAAAGGTTTTCCAATTGCATTTTCTCTTCTTAATAAATATAAAATAATATTAATAAAATAAAATTAATAATATTATATGGCAAATAATAAATTTAATTGAACTTCATGTCATAACTTTTTAAATATAAAGCTGTATTTAAAATGATGAAAATTATTAAAATTTAAATAAAATATATAATATATTATTTTTAAATATAGAAAATAATTAAAAATAAAATTCGAAAATACATAAATTATTTTTTTGTTTAATTATGAGGACAAAATATTATTTTTTGTATATGTATGTATTTATTTACTTATTTAATATATATAATACATATATATATTTATATATATTTTTTTTAATATTTTTTTTTTTATATTTTTATATATATTTATAAAATTATATATTTATTTATATATATATATATATATATATATATATATTTTTTTTTTTTATAAATTAATAACATTTATTTTTTATGCTCGTAGAGTTGATGTATAAACTTATGCATTCAGCAGAAAATACACCTGGCAGATAGTCAATAATAATAAAAAAAAAGTTTATGGATTTCATATTTTTTAATATTCAATTTTATTTCGTTGTCAGTAAAACTATTTTTCAATTGTGTAATATAAAAGCTAAACTGAGTTTTCTCAGTTTTATTCCCTCTACACGTGTCTGAGCATAAAACTAAGGCCAACACCTTGAGCATCCAATTGCTACGTCGTTAGGAACAACTTTTCACTCAGTTTTCCCATGCTGACGCCTTGCCCAGACACGATATTTTGTCCGGATGGCAATTTTCGCTGGCAAGTGGAAAATTCACTTGGCAAATGGCCTATAAAGCAGCGACTTTTGCATCGAGAATCTGGAAAATGCCAAGAAAAGAGGAAAGCTCGAGATATGAAGTTCAGGAATTGTTTGGGTATTTTTATTAAAGTGGCGGAAATTTTTTTTTTTTATTATTTTGTTGAGGCAAATATCGAATCATTGATACTCTCTCCTAATAAAATGATATCAATAAATATATAAGGTTAAACCTGTTCTTAATTATAAATAAAGGACATTTTTATTTTTGATATTATCTCGGTTTTTTTTTTAATTAATATTTTTAAAGAATAAAAACCCACCTTAGTTTCTAGATTATTTATGTATTATCCAAAAGAAATAAATAAATATTATATTATTATATATTATTATTAAATATATATTTCTTTTTATTAATTTATTTGTCTTCAGATTATTAATTTTTATATATTAAAAAACTCGTATAATAACTAAATATTTTATTTTTTTTATTTATTAAATTATTATTATATTTTATTTTTATAATAAAATTTATATAACTTTATATAATTAATAACTAACATGTTATACCCTTCGTAAGAGCATTGTAATATGAACAACTGCGCTACGCGCTCTCTTGTTTATGTGGGAATGTCCTTTTTATTCAAACATAAAGAGATTGCAAGTAAATGCCTGGGGAATTCCATACAGAACTATGAAGGTTGGCAAATTGAGTGAACAAGTAATATATTATTCAATATACTTGTACCTTTTTCCTACATAAGTATATTAATCCTTATGTAGAGCATTTTCTTCGCTCTGGTCGGGGGTTAAATTCCAACTAAATTACATAATGCGCTTACAAGCCAAAAGTAAAGCCAAAGAGCATCAAATAAATATCTACTTATTCATATACATACTTACCGGACGCTATATATACATATATATATATATATATATAAATATATATATATCTGTAAGTATATTATCTGATTTTTCGTGCTGCTGCGGGCACCAATTAGCAGGTCGGATCCCTTCACTGGCACAGGATAAGCCGCACTCCAAGTAAAACTTCGTGGCATTAAAAACTTGCAATGATTTGTGGCTGAGGAGGCTGAAAATAAGAAAAAGGAAAAATTTAAAAATTTGAATAAATGTGCTTTAAGGGATTGCAAGCTGTAAGGACCCAAATTCAGCTGAACTTCAGTTGCTAAAATTACAGATTGCAGATGAGTTCAGTCCATTTATTGGCATCCAGTTATGTCCTGTACCAGCTGGCTATCTGTCAAGGGGAAAGCCCTTAAGTACAGCCACTGACCGCTGACCACTGACCACTGACCGCGATCCGAGGCGAAGCGAATGGAACGGAATGGCTTTAATTCATTTAACATTTAAAGGCCTGTTATGAGTGGAGACTCAAACCATTTGAACATTTTCTGTCACGGAATTTATGGGCCTCGTTTATAAGGGTCAATATTTTAGCTACTCTTCCGATTGGTTCATCTTCTTCCTGCATGTCCTGTCATGTGGGAGTCACAAAATTTACAAGGCCATGTGGATGGGTCATAAATTTTAAAGCTGCACATTTCATTAAACAATCACATCCTTTGGTACGCGTCCTTCAAGCAATAAACGGAACTTCGATCACATAACCTCGGTATTAATTTAAAAATACTATAAATAATTTCAAATATTTTTGCTACGAAAGTTTAAATGATATCAAGAAACATTTTCAAATAAAAACTCTCAAAGGATATACAAGTAAAGCTTAGATTAAAGAAGGACGAAATATAAAGGCATTTAGCTGGCTTTTTTTTGATTTACTTCAGAGCGCTTTAAGCCAACGTCGTAAGTGGGATTTTTGTGGGTCAACTGCCCCAACGGCCATAAATAATAATGGCCCATTCCCTCCTCAGGGCAGGATTCCTTGTTTTAAATTTGTGCTATTTTATTAAGGAAGGACTTAAAGACATTTCTATGCATGCAATAATATTTTTTATGAATCCTTTGAAAAATAACTCACAAAGGATTCCTTCTTTGCTGCTTAACACATAAATCCGATTTGTTAATAATTTCTGGAATGTTATGAAGTCAAGTGAAGTGTGAAATTCGTTTAATTAAAATGCGAAAACGATTTTTAATGGAATTTATCTCATTTATTATAATTGAATAATTGTGATAATTGAAATGTTGCTGTTACAATTATGAACTTACTTTAAATAAGTTAACGTCCGGCTACTGCCCCGTCCTCTGTCCCCCCGTCGCCGTCAACGAGGTGGCTATGCCAAGTGAACTGCGCGCCTATTGCCACCCGCAGGAGCTTCCCTTAGGAGTCCTAGTCTAGCTAAGTTGAGAAAAAATCAAAAATAAAAAATAAATAAATAAATAGTTAATTGTAATCTCTTAATCTAAATTTAAAATTATTGATTAAATAAATATTTTGTCTATTTATCATAATGTGAAGAAACATTATGGTTTGTTATTTGTTAATATCTAACTTGTTAAGCTTTCATATAAATAAATAAATTAAAAATGTAATGAAAAAATAAAAATATATATAATTAATAAAAATCAAAGAACACAAAAATAACTGTTCATAAGCAAGACGCTGACTGAATCAAAAATGGCGTGGTTCAGATCATCGAAACAATAAGATACATCCTTATATAAAATGAAATTAATAAAAAATTAAATAATTTATATAAAATTAAATAATTTATAATAATATAATAATAATTAAATAATTTATATATAAATAAATAATTTATATGAAATTAAATAATTTATATTAAATAAAATAATTTATATAATATATAATATAATATATACAGAATTAAATTAAAATAATAATAGTTAGTTTAAGGGGCTTGCCATAGGTAAAGATTCTCAACTTATATAATTGACCCTACCTGTGCAAAACGCTCGGTCTGGTCAATCATATCCCTCTTGTGATAATAATATGCTTAATAAAATATCAATCAATTATCATCAATCATCAATAAAAAACTTCTAACTTTAAATATCTGTGCTCTTCTAGGACATAAAAAAGGTGTGCTTGGATGTGCTCACTGCGAAGACTTTGCTCTGTACTTGGGTCACCTGGACTACTCGAGCTGCGGCTCAAAATCAAAATTAAAATCTCAAAAAATAATAAAAGCTCTGAAACTAAGAAGTAATTGCTCTTAGGGCAGTTCAGAGTACTCCAAAACTCTCTCCTTGTCTCTGCAGCAGTTACTGCCTCATTGCCATGAAGCACGTCTATGATTGATTGATTGATGTTGATGGACGATAGGTATAGGTTACTCCTATTTTACACACGTATCAAATGTAAGGTAGGATAACTCTGCTTATCATAGGATTTCATATTGGGCCTCTTGGACTATAGTGCTATGAATCTGAAGCACAACTGTACAAGATATGCTCGACAATGAGAGAGAGAGAGAGAGAATTAAAGTTGAATCATAAAATGCGAAATTATTTATTTAATTGAAATATTGGCAATTATCGATGATTTTGAAATTTACTTTGAGCAATTTAATTCAAACTCTAAATATGCAATTCTATTATCCTTGGTCAAGACTTCCAAGGCTTAAGGTCAGGTGTCACATTTAAGTCAGACTTAAAATTTTGGCTTTGCTCTATGTCAGTGTCGAGCGGACAGGATAAACAAATGTTCGAGACTTTGAAGGAAATACAAATTGAGTTGCTGTCATGTTAAGTACTTTAAAAGAGTCCATGGAAGAAATTCAGTATTCCCAAAATGGAAAAGTTTTTCCAAAAACCATGATTCTCCTTGTATTTATTGGGTGCCTGATTAGAAGCATTGCCTTCAGCCGCTTCACTACCGGCAGGGTCGACTCCGTTGCCATCACCCACGTTGCTGGACACGCAACGAGGGTCCGCCAGTTGCTTTCTAAGGGTATCGATTCCGGTCAATAACAGATTCCTTTCGGTGACCAGCATCTCAACGAGCCAAGGCTTGTAGGGTCCAGTCTTTGAATTACTGGGATCAGCACCGCTTGGAGTTTTTGGCAGATCGGGAATCGTACCATTGTCCTGTTTCAACTGACTTTCCAGCTCTACGATCTCAGCCACATATTTTTTGAACAAGTCGGAGTGCATAGTGTTCATAGCGTCTACTTGTGACTGCATCCGCTTCACCTTGCGTTGGGCATCCTCGTCATATTTTTTGAATTGATTCATCCCAATGACTATCTTCTCCAGGCAGCTCTCATAGCTCTTAAGGAGCTGCTCCTTCTCAGCCAGATCATTGCTTTGATCAGCGATGTGATCCATTAGCTTTCTGAACGCTATATTCTCCAAGGATACGTTGTTCAGCTGATTGTCGTTCAATGTATCGACACTATCGGAGAAACTGCTCCCACCTGACCGTAGGTCCTCCACTTGCCTCGTCAGTCGTCTCCCTTCATTGACCAGCAACAGGATTAAATCAAAGAGCTCTTCAGTTTCTTCGGTCCACTTATTTGTAGCGAGCTCCAGATTCTCTTCAAAGTTTTGCCAAAATTCTGCCATCTCCGCCCTTTGATCCATTAACTTATTTATCCTGTCACGGAGTCTCTTCTTCGTCCTCCACTCCTGCTCGTTCCTCTTTGCCAGCACCTGCAGCAACTTCAACATGTAGTCCACTTTGGACTTCAGGCCGCGTAACGAGTCGAGTTTATTCATTAGCCGCTCAAGCTCGCTGTGCACATCCTTTTTCAGGTTCGAGGAATCGACCACGCCGATGTCATCGATAGTGTCAAAGACAATTTCTCCAATTTCGTTAAAGTGGAATCCTGGCATAGTTGTCGTCTATGTAATAATTTCTTAATTTTGTTGGGATCTAACTTAAAATATGACAAGCACATGAGTGTAAAAATTTTGACATTCAGAAACTCAAAGGTTCCTGAGTTGATTTATAAAACTACTGATACTTATGAAAGTTTATCCGAGAGACCTAGCAATCCAGGAGTTCCCAGAGATTGTCCAATAAAAACCTAGAAATCAGTTCAGTTCATACTTCATAACGAAACGAAAGTAAAACTTTAACTATATTTTTTTTTTGTCTTAAGCCAGGCTTCTACTTCAGTGATGACAAACACAGAGGACAAACAGGTCCTAATTGTAATCGATGACATTCAGAGGTTGTCTTCGGATGTAAGGGATTTGTTTGCACTCCTTATGGAACGCTATGAAGTGAATGTTGTTAACGGGTTGAACTCAAAGGTCACCATTACGTTTAAAAATATGAAGGATCTGGTGAACGACCATAACTTCACGAAGTTCTTAATAGACAGGATGGGTATAGAGAAAACAAGGATGGAGCTAGCGGAGCTAAGTGAACCAGAAAACAAAAGACGCTCATTGCGTCTCTGGGAAGATCTAATCGAAAAAGAGCACTCCGTCACCAAAGATGGGGTAACCCTCATCATAAGACGCTTCAAGGCCAATATGGGCTTAACAAAGGAAACGAAGGACATCATAAATACGCAAACAGAACAACTTCTGCCTTCTACAAGCCCCACATTTGCTGCAAGTTTGGTTGAACAGATGGATTTACTTATCGAGGAAAATTATGACATGATGATACAACGACAAAAGAAAGTTAGCGAATTGAGTATCAAACTGAAGAAGTGTCAAGAAGAAGAAGCTAAACTGAAGGACTCGAAAACCGAAAATTCACGTCACTGCGAGCTGATGCAAAGGAAGGCACAAGTCTTGGTGGAGGATCAAGAGGTCTTCCTCAATCATTTGAGTATTCAGCGCGATCTTATAGACCAGTATAAGCGTCGATTAGTTTCTGTTGAAGAGAAGAGCAAGGATCTCTCTGGGTCTCAGCAGCACAACGTCCTTCCAAGTGACAGCAAATGTTACCAGTCGCTGGGCTCCCTCAGCAGTCCTAATGAACAGCAGGCGAAGCTCAAGCCGCCGTTTGGAGTTGATGGCAACGAAGTGGATGCGGGTGAAGATATTAATCCTGAAAAGGAACCGATGGACTTCAAAGCAGATTATCCTGTACGTTGAAGTATTTAAAACTTAGTTTTGTTCTTTAGTTAACTCCGTACAAATAATAAGTCCAAATAAAGAGTTATATATTCATAGCTTTCCTTCTTTTTTTGATTTATTAGTTTCATTATTTTTTAAAATAGTTAGCATCTTTATTATTGTCTTCTCGTAGCATTAACCTCATTTGTGTTAATTTAATTTGATTTTTTATTGTTGTTATTGACAATGCAATTTAAATTTCATAATTAAAAATTAACATTTAAACAAAGCAAAGCTCAGCTGGCGGATGAATTGACCAGATTTCTTTATGTCCTGAGTCCTGCGGCTGCTGTAAGTTGTCGAATCTGGACCTGGGCCAAATCGTATCGAAGATCAGATGGACACAAAAGGGGAGCTCCTTCTCCAGCTAAGAAAGGGCAAAGAGAACGCCACAACCTTCAGCGGCCTTGTAAGAAGGGCTTTACGCGCTTAGGTCGCAGTAAACCACTCTCCGAGAGGATCACCATTGAAGGTAGGGTCTTTGATGAAGTCACAACCAAGGGCGACATTGCGGAGGCCTTCAGAACACTGATGGATGTCGAAGTAGCACAAGAGGATACGCATCTGCGAAGTGTTTTCGGAGGAACCTCGATTGAAATTCTGAGGTTACCTGCGAACAAAGCGCAGAGGGCCTATTGAGGGTTGATTGGATCAAGGCTCCGTGAGGCTCACTAAATGATTTAGATGCCTGGAATTCGACCACCTAGCAAGAAACTGCAAGAGTGAGCAAGATAGATTCAAGACCTTCAGACGTTGTGGCACAGGAGGCCACAAGGCAATCGACTTCCAGATGGAGCCACATTGCATGTTCTGCAAGACGCTCGGAAGGAACAGCTAACACATCGCAGTAAGCAGCAGGTTCTGCGTTTCCAGGAGAGCCTTTCCGCTGCGCAAATAAAGTGCGTCCAGCTAAATTGAAGCCACTGCAAGGCTGCACATCTGCACGGGTCCTGCCTATGCAGTCAATCAGAGAGCGCAAGGGAGAATTAGCAATGATCAGCGGGCCTTACAGACCCATCACAGGAGGCGGCTACTGGGTGCGGCGTAGCAGCTATATGGTTCCCTGTAACTCTACTGTATGACATATATTCCAGCGAGGACTAAACGTGGCTGAGTAACTCGCTACAGAGGACTTCCTCATGGAGCTTTAGTGAGGAATTCACCCTAAGCAAGAAGTACTAGAATACCGCCCAAGAGCTCCGCCCTCAAGGGTGTTCGACGAACGTTGCTTCATAGATGCCTTCCTCGAAACCGATTGGAGCGGTGGATCGGCGAAGGAAAAAGCCAAACAACTCTCCGCGGCAGTGCGTACTGCTTGCGATATATCCGTACCGTGAAGAACCCCATCTAATCGAGGTACCCATGATACTTGTACTAACCCGTAGGTTTCTTTATTTTAGCTTCAATAATTAAACTCTTATTTTACTATTACAGCGCTTCTTTTATTTCTGTGATAGCCCATGTCACTTCTCCGGTTTGTCCCTGACTGCCTGCTCCTATTTTTCCCCTCCTTTATCACCCGTGTTGACAGCATCGTCGTTCTCCTTATTGACGTCCCTGTTCATTTCCGGTTCCCACAACAATTATGGACGGAGGACATTAAGCAATTAGCTACTAGGCCCAGTATTGGTTGTGAAAATTATATCGGGTAAGATTAGGGAGTTGAAGTATGTATATATTCATGGCTTACTCCTTTCTGAAATGTCAAAGAATTTACTTTTATTTATCAAGTTTCATCCATAGCAGCGTCTAGAATTAAACCAAGTGTATTAATTGACTTGATCTTCACACATCTGACATCCGAGATCCAAAAATGAATATTATTTCATAAACACCTATAGGGTCACTGGTCCCGGATTCTGTGACGGCAGTATCCTACTTGCAAGTAGGCCAAGATATTTGAGTGAATTAAAGTTTGTCCGAGAGACCCAGCAAGCCTTGAGTTGCACAGAGATTTTTCAATAAAAGACATAATTTTAGTTTATTCTTCATAACGAAAAAAAAGGGGAAATAAAACATTAACATTAACATTAGGTCTGGCTTCTACTTCAACGATGATAGGCACAGGGGACGAACAGCTTCTAACTGTAATCGATGAGATCGAAGTAGCCGACATCCAGAGGCTGTCCTCAGATATAAGGGATATGTTTGCACGCCTTATGGAACGCTATGGAGTGGATGTTGTTAACGGGTTGAGCTCGAAGGTTACCATTGCGCTTAAAAATATGGAGGATCTGGTGAACGTTCATAACTTGACGAAGGTTTTAATAGACATACTTCAAAAGGATAAATCGGAGATTGAGCTGGAGGTTCAGAATGATCAAGAAAGCAAAGAAGTCAATTTTCAATTCTGGGAATATCTAACCAATAGAGGGTACAACATAACCGAATACAGGATGTCCCCTGTAATATCACACTTCAAGGCCAATTTGGACTTGACAAAGAAAATACAGAACATCATATATGCAAAAACAGGACGATTTCTGCCTTTAACTGACCCTACATTTTCTCCAGCTTGGCTTGTGAAGATGGCCTTACATATCGCGGAAAATTATGACTTGATGATACAAGGACATAAGAAAATTGGCGGATTGCGTATCAAACTGAAACAATGTGAAGAAGAAGCAGTTAAATTGAAGGACTCGAAAACCGAAAAATCACGTCACTGCGAGCTGATGCAAAGGAAGGCACAAATCTTGGTGGCGGACCAAGAGGTCTTCCTCAATCATTTGAGTATTCAGCGCGATCTTATAGACCAGTATAAGCGTCGATTAGTTTCTGTTGAAGAGAAGAGCAAGGTTCTCGCTGAGTCTCATCAGGATAACGTCCTTCCAGGTGGTAGCAAATGTTACCAATCGCTGAGCTTCTTCAGGATTCCACATGAACAGCAGGCGGAGCTCAAGCCGCCGTTCGGAGTTGAGGGCAACGAAGTGGATGCAGGTGAAAAGATTGATCCTGAAGAGGAACCAATGGACTTCGAAGCAGATTAGTTTGTACGTAGATAAAATTTAAAACCAAACTTTGTTCTTAGCTTAGTTCTATACTTACAATTAGTCCAAATAAACATGTATCTGATTATAAATATATGATTATAAAATATTCATAGCCCAATATCAATTTTCATATTTGTTTTTTTAATTGATTATTGTCCTTCATTTGGTATTTCTAAATCAGTTCGAAATTCAAAGGATAAATTCCATATAATATGTATTATTTACATTTTATATCACACACTTCATTATTCAGATAACTTGGCTATATATATCTGTATAGAATCATTATAAATATTTATACTCGCTTGATGAAGACCACCAATAAGCCAATTACTAACAGTAGGCAAAATGTCCCACGCACGCCGACCTTTGTGGTTTGTGTCTCGACTAGTGAAACGCGGAACGGAGAAAAGTTATGTAATTAATAAGGAATTACTCTTAATTATGTTTAAATGCATGAAATAAAAGTAATCTTTTTATTCTTTCTGTTTGTTTTGGATTTAAGTGAAAAACAATCTGGAAGTCCTGATAAGTATAACAATAATTGCCATGCTGCATATCCTTCCAACTAGGCTTGTTCATGATTAATGCATTAAGTCAATTGGCACCTTTATTATTGTCTTCTCGCAGCATTAACCTCATTTGTGTTAATTTAATTTCATTTTTTATTGTTGTTATTGACATTGCAATTTAAATTTCATAATTAAAAATTAACATTTGAACAAAGAAAAACTCAGATGGCGGATGAATTGACCAGATTTCTTTATGCCCTGAGTCCTGCGGCTGCTGTGAGTTGTGTATTCGCTTTTCATCAAGCGGTTGAACGGAAGTGTATTTAAAAGTAATCCAACACACACACATACACACACATACACATAATACCGTTTACACCTTTACAGCCACTGAATTTAATAACTTTATGTGACGAGCACAAAAATGATCGTTGTTAATTTTGAAGGTTGCTTGGGGGAAGATTAAAACTGAAATGCCGCAAATTAAATCTCGGGTGTCATTAACGTGTGCGGTCGATAAGAGGGGCCTGTGTGGTTGTGTGTGGGTGTGGTGCGTGTGTGGGTGAGTGTAAGGGTGAGGGTAAGGGTGGGTGGCAGGCAGTCATTTTGTCGTTACATTATCCTGCCTGTAGCTAATGTGAATTCAAAATTTACTTAATTTTATATTGTGTACATTGCCCTCTAACCTCTGCCCCCGGAGGCAAACCTGACGGGAAATACAGAAGATTGCGAAAGGTACATTAATAACAGAAAGTATATCACGAGGAGTTCTCAGGATAAAACGTTGAGACATGGCGCGGACTCTGATGAGACACTGCCTCTGTTATCCAGTCTAAATTCAAACATTGCTGTGAGTTAGATCAAAGGAAGAGGACAATGATTATAGTGGAAGGATTAGATTGCAAAAGGTACATTAATATCAGTAGGCATACATTTATTTACCCAGTCTACTGGGAACCAGGCACTTAGTCGCGAGGGATACTTAGGATATTACGTTGCATGAATGATCCCTATTTTAATTTGGCTGACAGCAGCAATTTCGTCCTGAAACAAAAAGAGATTCGCGCATAGTTGTACCCAGTCTTTAGAAAGGGTCCTGTGAGGGGTATCCAGTACTCTTGACCCCTTCGTTTGTGTTCAAGCTTTTTATCCTTATATCGGCTCTAAATTGACTTCTCTTACCTGTACCTCTCTTAAATGTACAATCGTTATTGTAATCGATAGTTTGTTGTCCAGCGCTTAATATATAGGCGAAATATAAAGTTATCGAGATTTATAACAGATATAGAAAGAGACTATCACGAGTGCACAGCAAAGAGATATTATATTTATTTTAATTTATTTATTTTTTTCATGAAACAAGAGATATAATAAATATTGATACATTTATATGTTATCGATATCCAAGGGAAGCCCATCAGCTATTCCTCTGAGCCTGTTTAAGGCCGAAACTATTTATATATTGACAGGTTGAGCAACCCCTAGTGAAGTATTGCCAAAAACTGAGTAAATAAATAATTATTTAATTATTTAATTATTTAATTATTTAATTATTTAATTATTTAATTATTTAATTATTTATTTATTTAATTATTTAATTATTTAATTATTTAATTATTTATTTATTTAATTATTTAATTATTTCTTTATTTAATTATTTATTTATTTAATTATTTAATTATTTAATTATTTAATTATTTAATTATTTAATTATTTAATTATTTAATTATTTAATTATTTAATTATTTAATTATTTAATTATTTAATTATTTAATTATTTAATTATTTAATTATTTAATTATTTAATTATTTAATTATTTAATTATTTATTTATTTAATTATTTAATTATTTAATTATTTAATTATTTAATTATTTAATTATTTAATTATTTAATTATTTAATTATTTAATTTTTTAATTATTTAATTATTTAATTATTTAATTATTTAATTATTTAATTATTTAATTTTTTACTTATTTAATTATTTAATTATTTAGTCATTTAATTATTTCATTTATAAATTTTTTGCAAATCAAATAAAACTAGAGGGTATTTTGCAGCCTTGCCCCCTTCAGCTGCTGCATTGAGTTGTGTTGATGTTGGTTGTTGTCTTTGCTGCTGACATCGCGTATTAAATTAAAAGCCAATATGCGGCATAAAATGCGCCAACGCGGCAAAGCAGCAACGCGGCAACGCGGCTGCCCCCTCCCAGTGGCTTCATGCGGCAACAAAGAATGGGCAACGCGACACCCAAAATCGCACATCCGCACACTTACACACATCCGCGCATATATCCTTCTACATGCTTACAATACTTGCAGACACATACACACACTTACACAGAAGAACATATTAAGGGGATAACATTATTCTATCGCTACAATGTGTAGCATGCCTGAGTTAGCAGCAGCTGAACCTGAAGATGTCGCAGGATCTAGACCAGGAGCAAGGACAAGACCCGGAGCTGCTTTTGATTACCGGCTGGCACTTGATACAGCAGAGCAGCTGCTCTTTTTGGTATGCGGCTGCCTCGTGTGAGAGTGAGTGAGTGTGTGGGTTGTGTGTATATGTGTGTGGGTTTGGGCTAGTGTGTTTACGTTCCCACGAGTCCTTGCGCATTATTTGCCTATATCCCTATGTACCTGCATAACAGACGCTAGACGCTCAAGTTCAAAGTGCCGCTTGCATGGCGGCAAATGCCGATGGCAAGACAAAGATTCGCTTCAAATATTTGCACGTCCTCCTGACCAGCATTCATAGTGTACTAAGATATTTTGTTATAGATACACACACACACACACACACACACATACACAAACAATCTCACACACATGTGTGCAGGAATGTGGCTCCTGTTAGTTGCAGTGCGTTATAAACAAGTACGTGGCACGTAAAGCTCGGTAATCGCTTCTTTACAAAGTTGTCGAAAGGATGTGGAAGTGAATGTCTGGGAAAGGAGAAAAGGAAAATTAAATTTATATGATTTCAGGGGTCAGATAAATACCCACATAAGGGTGTAAATAGAAACATAAACGGGTGATATATTTTCAATAAAAAACCTATCGATGTCGATATGAAATGGACGTAACTTAGGGAGATACAAATAAAATGTGGCCAGATATGAGTTTGGCCATTTATAGCTTTTTTAACGCCAGAATAACCAAGCCTGATGCCACATTTGGGATTACATAAAATTCACACACACGGAAACGTACGTGATTTAAATACTTCCTGTTGGAGGCTAACAATTTTTAAGCCACTTTCAAACTGCTATTTGAAGAGCTTAGAGAAACTCATTAAGAACTGCGGTAACTCGTGGAACTTCTCATATGTTGGGAGGGATTCATAGGGATAACCTTTTGACTACTTAATGCTTACTATAAAAGAAGTTCATAAAATATTCAAAGGGATGATGATTGCCTTTCCTCCTGGTAACTTGATAGACTTGTTTCCCATCGGCTTCTACCTCCTGGGCGATAGTTGCGACCGTTCAAAGCGCCTCCCACTGCCATCTATGTAAATTGTAGCATACTTTTGGGCTGAGAGTTTTTCCTAAATTAATTGCTTATGAATTTGATGCGAAGCGATTGCTTGGGCTCAGTGAGTCGATACCCGAGATATGGAAATATTGTTGAGGACAGGTTTTGGCAAATCAAATAACATCAATACCCTCCGTGCCAGCCATGAATAAATTAACCTGATTACTTAGTATGCACCCCGGCTCCAGGCACCAGCCACCAGCCACCAGCCACCAGCCACCAGGCTTCAGTCTCCACAAACACCCAATTAACGTGCCTTCCGCACAATGTCAGGTAATTTTCAAGCCAAACCAAGGGAAAACAAACCTCCCTCCGAGGTTCCCGCCTCCATTGTTGTTGAAGGCAGGTGCCTGACAGTCTGAGATTTATTACCAGGCGTGAGTCGCAACGAGCTCTAATAGCCAGAGGCGTTGCTCATGGCATGTTTCTTTTTACGGTATACCCTGCAGTCCGTTGATCGACATTTTTAGACAGTCGTCAGCTCAAAAGGATCCTTTGTTAATAAATATTAATTTTTAAGCCAGGAAACTTATTTTTTTGCTATGTTTATGAAAACTATTTTTTGAGCTTAAGTGCGTCTCTCTAGTAAATTAATTATTTCTTTGACTTTGAAATAAATAAAATATTTGTAATATATATTTAATTTTAAGATTTAAGATGATGATCAATAATTAATTTTTTTTTTAAATTTATACAAAAATTAAAATTTAAATTAAATTTCTTTATAGATAAAAATTAGAAAAATTGAAGCTAGTTTGTCAGCAGAAGGAACCCCCATGACTGCTTCTTGTAAGTTGGTCTACCACAGGGTATCCTTCGGTTCAGTGGCTGCCCTTGCGCAGGATAACCTTGGATCCTTATTGTTTTAAATGCTTAGAGATTTCTAGTAAATTTTTTTAGCGCCAGCAGCTGTCTAATACGCATTGTCTAATGCTTTGTGTGTGAGCCATGTGATGCCTTTTGCTGGGGATTAATTAAATTTCACACTGGCTTTAAGGCGGCCTTCGAAGGGAGACAAGCAGCTGGGCCTCAGAGGCATGTCTTCAAGTTGAGATTTGTGGCACGAGTGACAAGCTGCGTCTTTGTTATAGAGTCGACAGTCGACTTTTGTCAGCGAGTCACTGGCGAAATTGTGGCTGAGTTGTGCTTTTATTGCTCTAATCAAATCAAGAATCGGGTTTCCTCAGCTGCCTTCAAGTCAAGAGCCATTAGCGAAATGCCATCAGACATTTGCGTACGCGTGCCGTGTGGTGGGAGGGGGGTTATGGGAAGGCATTGAGTAAAGGAACTCAATAGGATTTCATTTTCATAATTTTGTATGCCACATGTGGCAGTGCGGCAGTGCGGCGCACGACACAGTTTGTGAGACACATGCCCCAAATGAAATCACAAAGGTTTCCACTTATGTAAATGCCATCTATACGCGCCAGGACATACATGCCAGTAACAGGATATGAATCTCCTTGGAGAATTTCAGTCGCTGCTCTTGGGATTGAAATCCTTATATGCAGCATGCATTTAGACACAGCGATAAGTTTCCTCAGGCCGACCGAGAGACAAATGCAATTTAAATTGTATAAACATGTCGTTGGAGTATGTGAAGATGGTGGAAAGAGATGCCGATAGGTGCGATAGAGACGGGGATAGTTTGACAGCCGATGCCCTGCGGCGCAGAGAGGAGTCTTCTGTCGCATGGCAAAAATTATTGATTGAAAACGCTTTGCTACCGAATGGTGCATGCATGTGTGTGTGTGTGTGTGAGTGTGAGTGTGTCTGTGTATTAAGTGAGGTTTAATGTGTGTGTGTGTGTGTGTGTCTTTCACATTATGTAATGCATATTTCACTTATATTTAAGCAGATGTAAGTTAAAGTGCAAGAAAATTGCGAATTCTCGGCTCCAGCAAGTCCTTGATGATATGCAGCTGCTCCTGCGTCCTGAATGCCATGTTATTGCAGCTTAAATTGGCAAGTTTTGCATCTTATTCAAAGCCCGATATGTTCACAATTTCCTCTAGGACTTATTCAATAATATTTATTGCCCTAAGTCTTCCGTTTCCAAGCTCTCAACTTTTCAATGCCTAAGTCCTTCACATCAACGACTCAGTTTCGATGCTTGTCTCACACACGTGTCTATAAATTGAACATGTACATATATATTCATAATATTATTAAGCCAGCTTGACTGCGACTTACAATTTAATATATAATTTCAATTTAATCAAAGTAACAATTTTCGAGGCTTGTGGTTTCAGCAATGACTGCGACTCCTTGCTTCAAACTCGATGCATTGGGTCGTAGCTAAGCAGACAGTAATAAAACATTAAATATAATAAATAAAATAAATAAAATAATAATTATTTAAGTCACTTAATTACTAGTGTGACTAACTTATAACTATATTCATTTTTAACTCATTAAATTACACGAATTAAGAGCTTAATAATATATTAAAAGCCATAGCCCCTAGAAATGTGCAGTATCGGTTTATAATTTATCAGATCATCAGATGTACTTAATGCGAAGCTGTTTATTAAATTGTTAAATTTATAAAAAATTTATAGTAGAAAAATAAAATAACACAAATTGTTTATACATCTGACAGACAATGAACAGTATTAAATGTGTCTCTGTGTTCGTTAATAATTAGATTTTTTTCGATTGCAGAGCTAAATTTTAGTTAATTAAATTACTAAAATTATATGCAACGCCTTTAATGAAATTAGCGGCAATGATAATCTTTTTTAATTTAACTGATATTAAAATTTTAAATTTTTTATATGTTTAATCCATAAACTTCTCAATAAGCTATTTTATTATTTATTAGCTTACTAGTAAATTTTTCGACTGAAAGTTGTCTCTGGATTCCTTCTTCGACTCGACTTTAATTTTTGCTTATTGAAAACAATTTTATTTTTTTGTTTTAATTAATTTAATATTAATTTTGAAATCATTTTTCGATATAAGATTAATATACATATTTATTTATTTTATTATAGGTTTTATAGGTTTTTTGAACAGGGAAAAACCTAAAATCAGAGGCTGCAAATCTAAAGGCAGCTGAACTGAAAATTCCACTGGCGTCCGCCCCTTGCCAAGACATGGAAGCAGCTTCAGTTACACCGCAGAGGAAGCTTCCCTGAGCTCATCCACAGCCACATAATTTCTAATATATATAACATATATAATATTATTAATATTATTAAATTTATTTTATTATTATATTATATAATACATATCATATAATTTATTGAATTTATTGAGAATGTGTTTAAAACTTAAAGCAATATTTCCGAAGCAGTTTCCATACGAATAGCAAATCAAACAATGCGGAAAACCCCACTCAATATTACAGTAAGTGATTGACAATTATAAATGAGGATTTATATTTATTGATGTGCTTAAATTTAAAATATAAAATGATTAATGTGAGGGCTAATAATGTCACTGGTGCTGACATTTTGTTACCTTTGAACTCAGGTTGAACTCAATGTTCGTTTTTCCATTTTTCAATATTTCAATCGGCTGCCTGCGGCGTGAGCTCTCATGTGTCTACTCCTTGAGGGTGTCCTTAGGCAGGATCAAGTTTCGCATACACGAAAGTCAGTCGTTGACTGTGCTCAGGCTTTTAATAGGAATTACTTTAGAGCGTTTTCCATTTACGTTAAGGCCAGCGCTTCATATTTCCAGGTGGAGAAAATGCTCGTTTCTTTTTATTGATGAATACCATTAAAAAAGGATGCAGGAATAAAATTTAATTTTTTAAAATTAAAATATAAAAAATAAATAATAATAAAATGAATAATTTTTAATATTAAATTAAATTATTTCGGTAGAAACTTAGGATTTCACGTCTCGCCCAAGACATGACCTTCTTCAGGTCACTTCTGTGCCTCGGGTGCCAAAGGAGCTGTAACAGTTGTGTGCGTGAAGGACTCTTTGCACTTAAAGCCATTGTAATGCATTGTTTGGATTGTCGATTAAATATTTAAAATGAGTTTGCACAGCTTTGGCTCTTTAAATAATTCGATCTTAATTAAAAATCATAAATTGTGAGTTCAGTTCGCATTTTGTTACATTCATTGATACTCTGTGTGAATAATAACAATCTGTAGGGTCCTTGGAATCCTTGGAAATCGATTTCAGTATGGCTTCGATTGCGAATGGCCTTTGTTAATTATTACAACAAAGAATTGTTTGTGGCATTAAACAAATTGTGCGTGGCCATTAAGTTGAAAGCTTTTCCTGTTTATTTTCCATTTTCCCCAGGATGGAGCCAGGATAGAAAGATAGTGGATAGTGGTCCTTGTAGGGATTGGGGGGCGGCTTCTTGCTAATGAGAGAAGCGGAAAACTTAGATTTGGTCGTAGGCAGAGCTGCGGGCACAGCTGCGGGCACAGCTGCGGCGTGTGGCACTTGTCGCGGGCATGGGATGTCCTTGGGGTCACGGATCCGAGTCAACAATGGGAAATATTTTCAATTTAGTGCAAAAATATTTTGCTATACTTTAAAGAGGGGCCATTGCGGTGCCAGTTTGTCGACTCGTGCGCTGCGACTGTGTGACTATTTGTGAGGGTGTGTGTGTGTATTGGGTGTTATTTGTTGTGGCCACGTTTCAGTGCTTTTATTATAGAAATTCTGTTTGGTCATGCGATGCTATAAAGGTCAAGTAGCCCAACAGAAGGAACATAATCGGGAGCTTCCTCGACTATTGAAGCGCGAATTGCACTGAAGGATGTCTTCAAAAGGAGCGCCTAAGCCGTGCGCCGTTACCCCTGACAGACTGACAGTTGTCATTACCATAACTTGAGCAATTGCTGGCAACAATGCGGCTTGCATAAAAACGCTTAATTGTGCCAGGCCATCAACGTGCTGGCACTTGATGAAGGCTCACAGCTATCTGACACACTCCCACGCACACACACACAGCAGTATAAGACCCTGGTCGGCAAGGACACACAGACATGACGAGCTTTAAACGTTGAATAGTTTTGCTTAGCGCCTGCCACAACTGCCGCAAAACAATGGTCAACCAGTGCCGCGGGCGGCGCTTTGAAATTGCAAATTTAAGCCTTAAATATGCATGCAACATGGCCAAATAATGTGCGGCATGCAACACAATACAACTTGCCACTTGCCACTTGCCACTTGCCACTTGGCATTTTCAATTAATAAAGTTTGGCTGCTCGATTTCCTGCGCTTCGTGCGATTTCCTGTCGCAAACATTCCCATTAAAATGTCTATGAAATTTGTTGCCAACTCATTTGCGATTATGGCGTTTGCATTATGAATTTAGCACACACACACACAACACACACATACACACAACAACACACACACACACACACATACACACACACACTGCAAACGCATTTTATTCAACAGGATAGAAGCGTACACAGAAGGCCCGTACGGTCTATCCAACAGCCAATATGGGTTCCGGAAGGGGAGAAGCACACTCGATGCTCTCTCCAAAGTGAAACAAGTTGCCGAAAATGCACTTGCAGGTGAAAGGTGGCTGGGAGGCTCCAAGGAGTACTGTGCAATGGTGACGCTGGACGTCAAGAATGCCTTTAACACGGCTTCTTGGCCCAGCATCCTCAGCGCCATGTACAAGTTGGGCATCCCCCACTACCTCAGGTGCATCGTAGGTAACTATTTCACAAACCGTGTGTTGTGGTATGACACGGAGGATTCCCCGGCCATCCATAATGTTACCTCTGGTGTTCCACAGGGATCCGTACTGGGCCCACTATTGTGGAACATCATGTATGATGGCTTATTGGCTGTGGATAGACCCCCCGGAGTGGAGCTACACTGTTTTGCGGACGACGTGGCCCTGACGGTCGTGGCCAAGACAGTCAGGGAAGCGGAGGAGAAGACCAACCTGGCGATCGCAAAGGTTCTGCAGTGGCTCAGCAGCGTGGACCTACAAATTGCGGCCCAGAAAACTGAGCTGGTCCTCCTAAGTAGTAGAAGGATGGTAGAAACCATGCGGGTCCATGTAAATGGAATCCAAGTGGAATCTACCGGCTCCCTGAAATACTTAGGAGTTATGATAGACCGTAGGCTCAGTTTTCGGGAGCATGCTTTGTACGCGAGCAGGAAGGCGGCGCTAACGGCGGCAGCATTATCCCGACTGATGCCAAATATAGGTGGTCCCAAGCAACCGGCTAGAGCACTGTTGGCCTCAGTGGTTAAGTCAACTTTGCTCTATGCAGCTCCGGTTTGGGGAGGCGTTGCCGACAGGGCGTCCTTCCTTAAGGAATCTAGGGGGGTGTCCAGAGTTATGGCCCTAAGACTCATCAGAGGCTTTAGGACCATCTCCGAGGATGCTTCCCTCGTCCTGGCTGGCACCCCACCCATCGACCTGGAGATACGGGCACGCAGAGGTGAGCTGACAACCGAAGGACTGGCGGAGGAATGGCAGCGGCGCTGGGAGCACTCCGCGAAGGGAAGGTGGACGTACCGGCTTATCCCAAACATCCAGGAGTGGACGGGCTGTGGCCATAAGGTTTGCGACCTCCAAATAACGCAATTCCTTAGCGGCCACGGCTGCTTTAGAAGCTATCTAGGCAAGTATAAACACGTGGATTCTCCACTGTGCCTTTATTGCGACGATGAGATGGAGACTGCCGAACATATTTTGCTTTCTTGTTCCAGATTCCGTTCGGAGCGTTCAAAGCTGGAAGAGCTACTCGACCTACCACTGTCTCCAAGAGCATTGGTAGCGGCGATGCTGGCGGACAGCGACAAATGGATGGCGGGCCACTCCATTATTGTTCAAATAATGAAGAGGGTCCGAGAAGACGAGACAGCCAACCGGCGGTCACGGGATGGAAATTAGTTTTTAAGAAACACCAAGGGTGCTCATCGAAGTTATGTCTTGGTTGACAGTCCCGGTGAGCACATGTGCATAGTTAGGCATATCTATAAGTACAGGCAACTGCACATTTAGTTATACCTGACTATGTACATAGTTAAGTTCAGAATGTGTATTTTATTTATAGCATTAAAATATAGCTTTAATTTTCTTAATACTTAGTTAAGTAAATCTCAAGCATATTTCTAACGCTTAATAAAATACCTGATGAAAAAATAAAAAAAAAAAAACACTGCAAACAAAGTGCTCACAAATGAAGCAAACAAGTTTTACATTTCATGTAACAATTCCATTCACATAAATCACTCATACGCCAAGGTGTACGCGCGGCATAAGGAAAGCGCGGAAAATGTTGCAAGTCGCTGCGCTTTGGCTCGGCTTGTGGCCTGTAGCCTGTGGCTGTGGCTGTGGCTGCCACTTGACGGCAAGCATACAGCAGCATGACGTGAGCTAAATGATGATTTATGGAGCCCCCGAGTGTCGGCCACGAGTCAAAGGAAAAGTCCTGAGTGATGGGTCAGCCGAAGAACTGAGCTCTCAAAGTCAACTTTTTTGGGGTCTGAAGTCGTCTACGGATCAGACGGTTGATAAGCTTGAGGTCCAAATCCGCAGGATTAGATCTGTTTACTATATGCAAGGGATTATCCATTTGAAAGTAGATGACACCCACAGGATCTGTGTATAAAAAGTAATGACTGGGCGTGGCTTAGGAGGAAGTTTAACGGACTATTAAGGGAATTTATGAGGACTTTAAAAGGAAAGTTGTGTTAGTTAAAAGTGAAGCAAGGATGAAATTATATAATTTATGAGTTCCTATAAATTTATTTAAGGACTTTAATAATATTTATATTATATTTATATTTATATATATTATTATATATTAATAAATAATTAAAATAAAATAAATAAAGTCACTAACATTGATTGAACTCTGAGTCCCAAAAACTCTGAGCTTGAAGTCAAACCTCCACAGACAGTCATTAATTAAAATTTAAAGTAAATTTAAGGATATATTAGGATGTCCTCTGGTTTGCTTGTATTATGAGATGAGAACTTCTTTTTATTGATAGAGACCAGAAAATGAAAAAAAAATAATTATGTGATTTCTTCAAATTATCCCAAAAATGGATATTAAAGGTGCCTTCAAAGTTTTCAGAGTCTGAACTTTAGAAAAGGATATTGCCTAGGGATAATCCTTAAACTATCAAAGCAAAAAAGGCTAGAGAAAATATAATAAATTATTTTCATTTAAGAAGCTTAAAAATGGACCAAAATTAAAATGAAAAATATGTATTACTTTATTGATACCTCTGACTTTGAAAGGATAAAGTGCCAAGGACTCGCTGTTTATCAATAGACATGAAGAAAATACTAAATAAAGAACGGAATCCGAGCTGCTGGGACACTGAAACTTCTAACAAAATAAAAGGAGTAATAAAAAAGAAGGAGACTCTGACGCCTTTAAGTCCTTCGAAGGGGAATGATAGGAGGGAAGTTCAGAAAACTTCAGCTTAGTTATTTGAGAAACTGTGTTTTAGTCTCAATTCGAAATGTTCAATAGTTTGTTATCCTTTTGCCTGGCAATGTGTGTAACTGTGGCTATCAGAGTGTTGTCCTTTCCACGCCTGTAACTCAGTTGAACAACAATTAAGGCACGTCTAATGAGCTCTTCATGCATTTCAATTTATCCACCCAACAACCGCAATCCTGACCCGAGTTCCATTACACACACTCCGCCCTCCACTCACTTCGTCCTTGCGTTAACAGCTCGTTTATAATTCGTTTTGTGTGCTGACTTTCAGACACGTGACCCAGTCACAGGACTCTCCAGCAAGGAGCAGATTTCTGCGAGCTGCCACACATTGGCAACTTTGCTGGGGATTTGCAACAGTTTTTAAGCTTCTGTCCAGTTTTCTGCCTGCTGCTCGTTTTGGGCATAGTTTCTCCCAGGACCTAGGATATTTTAATGTGAAAAGTTTAATGGCTATGTAAATATTTATTGCTGTGCAATTTGAAAAGCGCAAAGCAAAGTGTGTTGTGTTGGTCCGAGGACTCGTTTTGGTATTGCCTGCGGTTGGACTGGGTAAATATTTGACGAGTCCTGGACCAACAAATTATTTAACAATTTGGACGTGTATCCACAATTAACACAGAACTTTCCTTAATTTGCATAGCTAAGGGAACTATTTGTGAAGGACATTTGCATGTCAATTGCCAATGACTGAACAGATCAAGTGGAGTCCTGGAAGTGCCTAATGCAAAGAGAGTACGTCAAACTTGACGGCCACAAAGTGCTGGCCAAGCCAAAAAGGACATCGGACAATACACACCAATTGTGGTTTACATTTTGATTCAAAATAACAATAGAAGGTGAAGTCCTGCAGACTGCATTTGTTGGCTCAAGATAAACAACAGCAAGGACTCAAGCCCAAACCTGGCCGACAGCCAACTTTTCGCAAAAACAATAAATGCCTTGGTCCTTAAACAATGTCCCAACAGCTGGACAGTGGGACAGTAGGACAGTTGGACAATTGGACAGTTGGACAGTTGGACAGTTGGACAGTTGGACTTCGCCTTCCAGCCCAATCCTGTTGGTACATCTTTATAGCTTGTTTGCAAAACACGTTTCGGTCCAGGTAAATACTCGAATCCTTTTTACCCGCTCTTAAAAAATGCCCACACACTGACATTTAGTTCCTTACTCTGTGTGGTCAGCAATTTGTTATTGCGACAGTGAAGAAGAGGATAAGGTGGACGGCGAGGAAGGGGAGGAAGGGGAAGACGGAGGAAGGATGATATGGAATACGAAATGGACGATTACAAGGGAGATGGACAGTGCTTGGGGGCAAGTTGAAGACCACAGGACACAGGACAACACGAGACATGCATTTGCATGACCAGAGCTTTCTATGGTTTCTCTGATACTTACTGTCAACCTCATGCATGGATACCGTTCTCAGGATAACACTGCTCCTGGGCAACATGCGAACGGAGCTTCAATTCTCCTCCTTCTAATAGCCTGCACTTGTGGCTATCATTCGACTTTTCAGTGGGTCTGTGGATGGTGTCCTTTTGTACTCAAATGGATTGTGGACATCTTCTGGCCAAAGGAGTTCACTTACGTCAATGCTCATCCTTTCATTTACTTGCAACCAACAATTTCTCATATACATAATCCGAATGGTTTTCAAAAATGTCAGTTTCACTATATTTCCGGCCAGTACCGAAGTCAAAGAAAATCAGGACGACGTGTGGTCAGCCCATGTAGCACAGTGTTGCGGTCCTTGTGATGCAGGCAGCAACAAAGAGTTTTCTTCTCTGTTGTTCTCAAGTCCTAATTAAGTCCTAAATAACAATGTATCCCGACCCAACACGAATTCCATTCATTCATTTAATTCTCATCTGTGTTCATTTAAAGTTGTATTTTTAAAGAAGTTCCTTGCTTCGTTGAGTTTTTCAGATAAGGATAGAAATTATTAACTATCTAGCTTGTGTTGGATACCACTTCATCATGTCCTGCTGAAGGAACAAAGTTACAAGTCAGCCTAGCAATGACTTGCAAATTGCCAAATAAATCAAGTTGAGTTTTCCAACTATGAAGTCCTGAGATTGAGTATTTGTATGTCCTAAAGGCCAAAGGCTCCTGCATACAAAATGAAATGTAACTCTTAAGTATATTAAAAAAAAAATTATTATTTTTTGCTACGCGAGTATTGAAATTCTACATAAATTAGAATTTGAAATCTTAGGAGGAAAATAAGTTTAGCATTCGCTTAAATGCAGAATCTAATCGAGTGTACAAAGTGAACAAAATTAGACAGGACTTTCAAAATAAAAAAAAAATTATCTCTTAGTTTTTTAAATGAAGTTACAATATATAAAATTCTTGCAGCATCTTATGTAGAGCAAAAAAAAGTAATTTTTTATTTTCAAATCTATATTTTTATATTTCGTCGCAGACTGTCCAAAGCGACACCTTGCGGGAGAAAGATCACATTTATAAGAATTCATATCAATTGGTAGTTGTCTCCGATAAATATCACAATTATGGATTTCTTATGAGTTTAAAAATGACAAGAGAAATTTAAAAATAATTGAATTACAAATTTTCTTCAATAAACGATTGACTATGCATATTTATGGAAATTTATTTATTTATTTATTTTTTTTTTTCTTTATTTTATTATTAAGCATAGAACCAATTTCTTATAACTAACACAATGCTTTGTACAAACTTAAAATATATCGCCAAGCAACTATAATATTATAGTAAAAGTAAAAGTGAAAGTAAGACTAAAAGTAATAGTTAATAGTTAATGTTAGTTAGTAGTGTATTTACAGCAATGATAGGTACTGCCTCTTCTTAAGGCGGCGTATGGTTCTGGCTGTCGCTAGTGGCTTTGCCAGTCTGTTGGAGTGAGCAGTTAATCTATCGTTGTATCGACTAGTATGTTTGTTAATTTGGGACTCTACAAGCTCCAGGTTGAGGTTGCGATGGAGAGTCTGTCCGCTGACGTACCAGGGATAGCCAGTAATGCGTCTTAGGGCCTTAATTTGTAAAATTTGAATTTTTTTCCGGTTTGAATTGGCGGCCATTCCCCAGATTTGAATGCCGTATCTCCAGGTAGGTGCTTCAATTGGTATAATGCTCTCTTGCACCTTATCGGGAGCCGACTAGAGCTGTTAATCAACCAGTTAAGTTTCGTCATTTTAATATTGCACGCTTTGATAATATTAATTAAGTGAGGCTTAAACGTAAGTCGTTTATCAAGAGTTATTCCTAAGTATTTGGCTCGGGTTTTTACTTGGAGCTTACTGTTGGCGAATGTCTCTGACAAAGACGTTTAACAGACGTTTGTACATTTCTCTTCATTCAGTCTGATGTTCCATCTACGGGCCCAATTTTCTAAAAGATTAAGGTACTCCTGTACTCCATTTGCACCCTCAGTTACACTCGACGGCGAGTAAAAGTAACATACGTCATCCGCATATGAGGCAAGTAAGGTGAGTTAGAAGCCTAGGACGATCAAATCAATTTTTGCACACTGAGAGGTTATTGTCTTTGCTTATGTGAAATGTTGTGTATCTTTGCTCCACACCGATAATTTCCTTGCCATAAAAAGAGACAACTGTATAAATTTACTTAAAAAGTGACAACTATAAAATGATATATCTATATTTAAAGGAATAAGTTGTCTCTGGAGTTCATTCTACAATTTTTATTATTGAATCTACATTTAATTCATCAATTATATTATTTAATCTCCAACTTTATTATAAAGGAACTTTATTTCTGGAGAAAAGCAAACAAATAACATAGAAAATTAAAGGAACCAAATTCTTGATTGAACGCCGTGTAGAGAAACGTGATAAGAAGAGTGCGGAATTAGAAAGGACTTGCTTTACGATAAACAAGGTTGATTCATTTAGTGGCACAGGCTAATAAAGCTTAGGATTGTTTGGTTCTAAATTGGGAAGAAGAATTCATGTTTCCTGTCGGAAAGTCTCACTGGCTACATAAATGTCCTCAAATGAAGGACAAAGTTTCGAGTGGCTATGCATCTTCAGGTTTACGACTGGCAATTGCAATCCTCAACTCGGAGCTATGAATTTACGGTAAATGCAATTTAGTAAAGCTTTCATATAAAATACGGAATGGTGATTGCTGTGGTCGCCCGCTGCCCGGCAAGGAGCCACAAGCAAAGTTGTTGCCACACAATTGCGGCCGAGAGATTTTGGGAAACGAGACACGCACCTGCGAGCGGCCATCAAACGCAGCTTGCACATATGAAAGTAAACACAGGCATCCAGACAAACCCTCACTCACACACACTCACTCACACACACTCACACACACACACCTGTACATACTTCTACAGGAACAATGTTTATTACCTAGTAAAGTGCCCGCAGTAATAAAACAGTTAACGAAGCGCGGAAAATCGTTGCCTCGCCAGTGGTTTGCATAATTTAGATTGCCTCAAGGACTGGGCGTGGCTCACCGTTGTGGTTGCGGGAGGGAAGCGGGGAAGTTGGAGGGGTACCTGCCGAGTGTAATTAAACTTATTTATAAACTGAGGTCGGGCGAAAGGAGAGATATTTCACAATGTCATGGTCGTCCTTCTGCCGCAAACGCTTCAAACTTTTCCTATTGCGTATCCCTGTATTACGTATACGTTATATTTTAAGTGCTTCCGTTGTCCTTCCTTGTCTTATTCTCGCTTCTGTCGGCAGCCACAAAGGATCGACTTTCAGCCATCAGATTGTTGCATATCAACAATGCAACGGCGAACGATGCTTGTGGAAAGTAACGCAATTAATTAATTCCAAGGATGCGCCGCGCAAAGGATAATTGTTGCGGACTCAATTATCAATCCTTGTGGTGAGCGTTGAATGCAATTTAATGAATTTATCAACGATTGAAGTTGTGCATAGATTAGGATTGTTATGTTTCCTTGTTCGCGCCAAATTGGATTGAGTCCTTAAGCTATTCACTTCTTCAGCAGGAAAATTCTCCTTCAGATTTTTAAAGCTTTATATTTGAGAGTAAATGTGTGCTTCCTTTATTCATGCTCGTTTCCTAGGGATAAGCTGCAATTGCCTTAGCTTTGTGGCATCGCACATCCTTGGTGACTAGTTCACCTGTTGGCAAACTTAGCAGCTGTCATATGTCGCCCCAAGGATCCTTCTGATTTGCACACCTGCAGTGCCAACTGCATGTGATTTGCATATCCTTTGGCTTAGTAGCCAAAAAGATGTCCTTACATTTATTCATCATGCACAACACGTACGGCAAATATGTATGCAGATATGGCTGCATGTGTGTGCGTCTGTGTGTGTGTGTGTGTGTGTGTTGATTGTGCAATCCTTGCAGGATACAAGAGCAAAATAATTTAAAGGAGCAAATTCTGAGGAGCTGCAAGTAATTGAGTTTGTGGGCATCCTTGAGTGGAAGGACACTGATAACAGCCTGTCAATGCATTTTGACTTCCCCTTTGTTTCCATAATTCTGCAATTACCACAGGTCAAACCCCTTAAGGTCAAATGCCATAAGTGCCATCAATATTGCGATGATAATTAAATTTCTATTTGATTTTTGATTGCCTTTTGTATTCGCAAATTGAATCAAATGCCTGATTGAAGTTCAAAACGCAATTAACTGGAAATCAGATTTGATTTATTTCCCATCGCCTCTGCGTCAAAAGGATAACGTGGACTAATTAACATTAATATAATTTATATCTAATACAATCCGTGCTAAGAGTCCTTAAAGGATTACATACTGCTGAATGTTGTTATTTCTGTAATCTCAAAAATTAATTAATTAATCTTTATTTTTTTATTCAATTTAACCAAATAAATAATATAAACAAAAAGGAAATTTAGTTTTTATTAATTTAATTTTTTATTCTGTAAATTAAAGTTTATCCATTAATTAATATATGAAAAGGAATGGCGTTCTCTGTAAAATAAATAATTTGTTTTATTTAATTTAATTATTTTTGTATATTTTTTTTTATGAAAATTCACATTATTTATTTAAGCTGTTAAATAATAACAAATTAATTAATTTTTTATTTCTTTTGCTTATTTTTTTTTAGTTTTATATTTTCGACTTTTCGAAAAATCCTCGTAAGTTATTTGGCATCCACTTTACATTAGAAATTTCCTATGTTATAATTTTATTTCCCTCTCAGCACTAAACTCCTAATATATAAAGCTATAATTAAGCCCATATGGACTTATGGAATCCATCTTTGGGGTACTGCGTTTCTTAGCAACCGTCTGCAAATTCAGAAGATGCAGAACAAAGCCTAATGTCCACATATTCCAAAGCAATGCTGAAATTCATAATTACCTCGGCATCCCCTGGGTGAACGATTCAATTGCCAAAAGAAGCAATAAATACATAAAAAGGCTACATGAGCACTCCAACATCATGGCCCTAAATCTTCTGGACAACACCAGCTCCCCCAGAATATTAGAGACGTCCCACCCGCTCCACCTTCCATGGGAATAAGCTCACCTACTCCTACTGATACAAATTATTCCAATGTTAATGCTAATTTAACTATTGTCCTGCAGACAGATCTTAAATATACTGCATATATGCTCTTCAAAAAAAAAAAATAAATAAATAATTTTATTTTATATTTATATTTAAAAAAAAAATTTTGTTTTTAAAACTATTATTTTGTTTTTTCATTTTTATTTCTTTATAATTTTATTTTGTTTTTTTTTTCACATTTTTGTATTTATTTAAAATCTGTCATTAAATGAACAATAATTAACACTAATTAAGTTAATAATAAAAAATCAATAATTAAATTTTTAACAAGACATTTACAATTTTTTATTCCTTTCAGCTGTTTTTTATTGTGTTATAAGGGGGATGATTGAAGAAAGGGTGGTGGAAGGTATTAAGATATTAATCTTCGTCTTCCAGTGGCAAGTCCAAGGGGTGAGCTCTCTTGAGTCTTCTAGTGGTTAGGCCTTTGTCTAATATATTTATTGCCAGCGCATTGGGGTGGTTTTGTAGTCCCTTAATGTATCTGGTGCTGATTTTACCAATTTCCTCCTTAACCCAGGGCATACCCAGCTTCTTGTGTATTGTGATGTTGTCATGGAAAGGATGAGCTTAACATACTGGCGGTTCCCCACAGTTGAACGCCATAAGTCCATATATTTAATATAAATGTTTTTATATTATATATTTATATATATATATTTAACTATCATATATCACCCTACAGAGGAGAAGCCTCAGTAGAACCCACCCGCTGAATCTCTCCTGAGAGCACCCAGCCATTTGACTTGATCTCATAGCAATATTTTAGACTAAGAAACCTGGAAAATCATGTGTTAAGTTTACGTCATATAATTTAATGGTTGCCCAAGGAGGACAGTTTTAAATAAAAACTTACAACAAAAAAAATTTATTTATTCCTTTCTCTTTCACATTTGAACAAATTTTGTTTTTACCTTCAGTTACAATGTCCTTTTTTTTAACTCGTGCGTATTTTTATTGCCTTGCGCGTTTAGTGGTTTAATTTTTTAAAATAATGAAACATTTATAATAATAATTAATTTAATGCATTTTATTTGTTCTCAGATATGTGAATGTCCTTAAGATATGCCTTATAATAATTATAGCAGTGAATGAATATAATAATTGTAGCATAACTTAACCTGAGATACTCATTTGTTGTTAATAAATTAAACTCTGACCATTTTAAAGTCAACTAACTCTTTTCTGGCTGTTCACTTTGCTACACATGAAAACTTACTTCAACAGTCGATAAAATCAGCACTTGAATGTCCTGTTTTACAAGGGGGTGTAGCTCAGTTGGTAGAGCGCTCGCTTAGCATGCGAGAGGTACGAGGATCGATGCCTCGCATCTCCAAGTGGAAGTTAATTTTTTTATTTCTTTTTTTTTTATTTTTTGTAATATTTTGTCAATTTATAAAGTGTTACTAAATTTTAGTTAAATAATATTCACCCAAACAGCACCTGAATTAAATTATATGTAAAAGTGCCCATAAGTAGGCTACAGTTTTTGAAGCTTGCTCCTGATTTTGTTTATTTATTTCTAGGTAACAAAAATCAAGTTTAAAACAGAAAAAAAATTAAAAAATAAATTAAAAATTAAAAATAAAAGAAACAATTATAATAATAATAATATAATAATATGACTGTCCCTATATCGATGTATATATACATACACATTCATGTCCTGACCATTTGATAACTTGATTTTTGAAGGTATGTTTCTTGGATGATTATGATTAATTCATCCTTCTGTGCTTCATGAAAATTGACTTGTGAGTCCTTTAGGGAAAATCGATTTTCCTAAGGCTTCCTGTGGTAATTAGTATTTTTGTAACTTTGTCGCTGCCATCAAAATTGCACTTGCAATCCAATAAACGCCTGTCATTTGATAGGCACCCAATAAGCCATGTTCAGTGCTGGCATAACGAGCTGTGAGACAGCTGAGGCAGGTGAGGCAGGTGAGCTCAAGCTGCCACGTCCGTCACGTTGGCTGGCTGAAAATCTGCTGAAAAGTGCAAAAACTGAAAACGCATCGAATGCAGCAATTTCACAGAGCGTTGAAGCTGCCGAGGAGGAGACAACTGGCAAAATTGTCGAATGACAGAAAACTGCAAAAGGATATAGTGGGGAAGGCGTTGTCTATGAAATGAATAATGTATGCGTTGATGCCACGAAAAGCAGCATGCCCCACGCCTCACTCCCCCATACCCCACGCTTCACTCACCCCGCATTCACCGTCATTCGCCCAGCAGCCTTCGCCTTCGCCTGACGCCTGACGCCTTTATGCACAAATTACCTGTCACTTGTGTCTCTGTATGCGTGTAGTGGGGCACACGAGTATGTGTCTCGACCTTCTCTGGATGGCTTACAAGCTGCCAAAAGTTTGCAGGTGCTAAGTGCCAACGCCCCCCTCACACACACACACACACACACATAGCATATGCAGACTAGACGAAGAGCTGGACAGGTTCTACCAGCGGATTCGTCGCCCTATGCTATAAATCTGAATCAGAAGGGATGGAAGGGTGAAGGATGAAGGGTGAAGGGGAAGGGGAAGGTGAAGGAAAGGGTGGGTAGGTTAGGTGTGGTGGCCAAATTTATGGCTCGCATTCGGCTCACGCAATGTGTGTCGAGTCCTCTACACTCGAGCCTCTATGCAACAGTTCAACTATTCAGCTGCTCAACAGTGCGTGCAAATAGTTAATTAACACGCCCTCATCAAATAGTGAACAGCCCCTGAAGCTGAGCAGCATCATCAAAATTTCATATAAATATCAGCCAATTAGGCTGCCAGTTGGCAAATAACAGTAAATTAGTTGGCCCCTCCCCACTGCCAGTTACCCTCCCCTCTTCCCCCATCGGCCCATCATCACCCACTGGCCGGCCGCTGGTCAATTGATATACCCAATAATTATGTCCGACTTTGCATCTGCATAAGCCACAGGAGTGGGTGTCAAGGATTCTGAAAGGACATTCAAGTGAATCGCTGCTGCCACAAATTAAGTGCTACAAGTGACCCGCATTGTGGTTGTTGTTGTTGTTGTTGTTGTTGTTGTTGCTCTTGGCGTTGCGTGTCTGTTGACTGAAAGCCCTAATTATTGGCATAAAATCACCTGAGCTTGTGGCGAAGCTCTTGGCCATCTTCTCAAGTGGTTGCCATACATTTCACTGGGCCTGGTGATATATGATGAATTTAAATACTAATTGTGAAGGATTTTTTAGACAACAACTGCTTAGAGAAATTTTATTTGAAGGATTCTCCTAGATACTCCGAAAATACAATTCGCAAAAATTCATTTTAATTTGATACGTATTATTTTAAAATTTAAATCAATTTAAAAAAAAATAGAAATCAGATTGGGAACAGGTTAGAAATTATTTAAATGTATAAAATAATAATTATTTAAATTATTGCCATTTTGTGTGTGTAGTAGTAAACAATTTAAATGTATTTGTTGTGTATGTGGTGAACTACCAACAGGTGGAATCTAGGTCAAACGGTTTAATGATGCAACATAATGTGGCAGCTACAAGGATTGTAATCCTGCTTATAGAATACTTAATTCCCTTAACTTTATACAAGGGATATGACCTGTAAATATAACTAACATATGATGAATAAAAATTAATTAAATATTAAATATTTATATTTTAAATATTTATTTATTTATATAGCGAATTTATTTCTATAAGCACCTCATCCAAGGAAATGGACCGGTGTACAGCGTTTTCATCATAAATCGTCCTTTATTTTGTTTTTTGATTTATTTTTTATTATGTTTTTTTAAATATATAATATTTTTTTATATGATGTAAGTGTAGGCAATAATTAACTGCAGATTTGAAATCCTTTTGTACCCTTCCCATTTATGACGTTTTTTCCATTTGGAAGCAATTATTTAGACCATATCTCATGCCAAAAACGTGTCCTGATTTTGATTGTTACATATTTTTTCAATAATATATATGAATTTCATATTTTAATTGAAATATTTTAAATCATATTTTTTTTATTTTTATTTAAATTAATATTTGTTTCGATTAACACAGGGTGTCAACTCCTACTCTCCTTCAATTAGTGTTCAATCATCAATTTGGAGCAAAAAAAGGATACAAGTAAAAATGAACTCTTAAATTAATTAGGTTACATAATGCAGCTTATAAACAAAAAAATCATATTCTATTTTATATATATTATATATATCATATAACATAAAGGTGAAACATATATCTCATACCGTTAAATATTCCTAAAAATCGTCTGATCTTTGAAGTATTTTTAGAGTCAAGGGTTTGTTGGCAATAAATCCTTTACTTTACTCAGAACGTTTTTGCTTATCTTTTTACTTAAAAAAACTTTTTTAAATTTTAAGAGATATTTCTGAAATATATTAAGTAGTTATTATTTGAGGATAACGAGCAAGGAATGCAGCTAGTTGTTTATATATATCCCTGCCGCAAAATCCTTTTTCTTGCGTCCACAAAAATGCAGCATTTTCAATCGCACTTTGAAGTACTCTTTATTCTCTCTATGTATGTGAAGGTAAAATAAATAAATAAATGTAATTATTTTTAAATTTTATTTAAATAATAAATATTCTCTTAAATTATGTATAATTAAATAAATAAATATTAAAAAACAGCCATAATTAATTTAAAGCTTAGCAAGCGAAATCTGGGAAGACACAAGGGTGTATCGTGAGAGTCCAAATATTCTATTAAGATTTACATATTTAATTAATTTAAAAATTGAAATTTAAATTTTTTTAATTAAATTATTCTCTAGTTTATTTAAAATCAAGCTTGAAAGTAGAGTATTAATAAAATGTTGTCAGCTTTACAACAGAAATGCAAAGGAATGCCTCAGGGATGTGGCTTGAAACACGTTTTTTATCCATTTTCAGCTTCACACAGTTCAACTTAGGGGAATTATCCTTCAACAGGACACACTGAGAATCAATGAACATAAAACTAAATTTATTATAGACGTTGATTTGTTGCAAATCTAATCTTGATTCATATTTAACTAATATTAAATCGGTTTTAGATTGAGGCATTTATTTTGCTTAGTGACTCAGATTAATTAACTAAGTCAAGTTTAAATTAAACATGGAAAATAATAATAAATGCTAAAAATTATATTAAATTAATTATATAATTAATTAATTATATTATATTATATTAAATATTAAAAACTTGATTTTATTGAAAAACTCATGATATGAATATTTATTTAACTGAGTAAATAGAATAGTTGAGGAAGGACGATAGATGGCGAGTGAAGGAGAGAGTTTTTCATTTTCTATTCAGCGCTTGTTTTTCCATTTTCCGTCATATCCGTGCAGTCATGGAAATTGCATTTAAAAAGTTCCTTAACCCGAGGAAAACTATAAACTTTAATCAAATTTCGATGAAAAATAATGGACGAAGTGGGAGATGTGGCAGTGCGTGTGAGGGCTGGGGAGGAGCTGGTTATGGGGGAGGGGCTGGCCACGGGGGAGGTGGCACCCCTTGCAGCATACAAAGAACTTTCAGGAACTTTGCATTGAATGCTTTTACATACAAATAATTCAATTAAAAAAGTTCCCAATGTAAACGAATCGCAGTCACACTCCTCGACTCTCGCCCGCCGGCGAATGTCAGTGCCGAGTTTAATTAATGATTGCGCATACGACACGTGGGCAGAAAAAACCAAAAGCATAAAAAGCCAAAGAAGGAGAAGGAGACGGAGAAGGAGAAGGAGAAGAAAAAGGAGAAGAAGGGGGACATCAACAACGAGGACAAAGCGCAGGCTGCACAATTTGCATGTTAATTAAAACGCATCAAAGTTTGACACATTCGAACAATAAAAGTTTATGCATAGTTTGATGGGGACACGGAAAGTGGCAGCTGCTGCCGGAACCGTCCACGGGCATCAACATGAGTATATATAAGAATATCCTTATATATATATATATATGTATGTATGTATCCCTGAACATATCAATTCGCATTTTATATAAATGATTGCCCGAGTGACAGGTTGGACAGCGTTGACTCAGTGAGCGGGGGAGGAAAATCTAACAAAAATGTGCCACATCGAATCAGGACACAAGAATGAAATGTTATTAATTGTAGCGGCAATAATTCATCTAAGGACCTTTGCCGGCACGTGCCAGGACCTGCCAGGACCACATAGCTGCTGACAAATTAACGACTGACCCGAAATGAATGCAAATCATTTATGTTGCCTCGCCGATCGCCCCTCATTAGTCACGGTATCCTTTTGCCAGATGCTATCGCATATCCTGCCGACTGGTGACTGGTGACTGGTGACTGAAATCATTTCCAATCCAACTAAAAGCCTCAAAAACACTCCTCAAAGCAATCGATAGAAAAAGTGTTGCTAGACAAATCAAAGACAGCGTCAAAGTTTTTACTGCAACTCAAATGCAAACTGGAGACGCGAATTGTCGACAAGTTTTTGCCCTCCGGCAGTACCTTATCCTTGTCCTTGCAGTCGACACAAAAAATATCCGCCAATTGGATATTCGCCAAGAGCTTAAAAAGTACAAATATAAAAGCATAAAGAATTTAGCCATGTGAACGCAATCAGCCGAGTGACAGTGAAAAGTTTATGGCTAAATAAGAGTTGCCATTCCCGTGGAGGTCACCGGGCCACCGACACCGCCCCCTGGGAGGTGGGAGTTGTTTGGCATTCCGCGCATAAATTGTGTGTGCGGTGAGTTCCAAATGGCAATTGGCATTCGCTTCAGTGGCTCCAAGTTCAATAAGGACATGAAATATGCACATGATGTCTAGGCAAATGGGGGAAATTAAACGTAAAATTTCTGCGTCCATGATACCAATTTCCTGTCTTCATTCCACGGCGGAAGCTGCACATTGCGACTGCCCCCCCTCCCCCTTCTCATCCCTTTGCTCCTTCTTCCTGTCGCCTCATTTCACTTTGATGCGCAATACCCAAGCGGAAGCAGTGCAAGGCTTTAATATCATTAACAGAGACGTCAAATCGCTGCCTTCGGGTCCTGACACTCACTTAACAGTGGCATTTACAGTGCGCTTAACAGACTGTTAACATAGCAAGTGCACATTTTGGATATACGCTGTTGGCTAAGCCGTGGCAACATATTTGACATTTGATCCTTGTTTCTAACACCAATTTGGAGTTTATTTTAACTTTTTACTGTACAGTAAAACCTCAGATGGTCGTAAATTTGTGCTTCCTCGAATATCGTAAAGCGAAACAACAAAATTTTCCTAATAAAACACCACAGGAAGCAATTATAAATGGCATTCGAGGGTCGGACGGGGCAGCCAGATGCCATCAGTGTCAAGGACACTTTACGACCCCCGACGGATACAATTTTCACTTATGCTGAGTTGTTACGATGCCGTTACAGATACACATTGAGTCCTTTGCAACGAGACGAGCTTGTCAGGATAGCGAATGGACAGCGGGGCTGCGGGGCTGCGAGGCAGCGGGGCAGGTGGTGGTTGGGTTCACCAAAAATATGGGCAAACAAAAATGAAAACAAAAAATAGAAAGGATATCAACGATGGACAGCAAAAGTGACGGGCAGAAAGGAACGACGGTGGGAGCTGTTGGTGAAACTTGGACTCGTCCTTGTTTCGATAACTCTGTTTGATTCTCTCTATACACTCGGCAAATTATAACAGTCTGCCAATTCGACAAGAATATCAATTCGATTTCGTCCTACGTATCATCTATATATGTATGTGTGTGTGTGTGTGTGTGTAAGTATACATTTACACTCGCTTTGCCGCTGCTGTCCATAAGGCATTGAACTTAGTGGAGGCCCTCGGCTGATTGACCCACAGACAGGATTTGTATAGCATCGCAAATTGTATTTATTGTTATTTTTATGGGAAGAGGACTTCCTTCTCCCTCGAGTGGATGCGATGGCCGAAGACGCCGTTGGTTGGGCTGCGTTTGATTCCGAAATTGACACAAATAATTGCTATGAAAAGAATGAGTTGATTTCCTCTAATTGGATAGCCCGACTCATGAGTAGTTATTGTTATGATTTTCAAAGGACCAAGGACAATCAACTCACGGCCACTCGACTCTCCACCATTTATTCCAACACAAAGTTGTTGAATCAGCACCATGAACATGTTTATCATCTACAATTATAATAGTTATTATAATAAAAAGTGTTTCAGCACTCAAAATCTTAGTCCTCTCCATTCGTATCCTGCGACTTGTTGGGTTTTAGAGTGTATTTTCTTAGGATAAATCCCGGAGACCTGTACGACTTTTGCCTTACTTAAGCTTCAACTGGAGGAAAGAAAATAGTGTCCATCGAGGAAAAAAGCCATAATCTTTTATTTAATTCATAAATTCAATTAATTAAATCTGTTTCATAATATTAATTTTAATTAAGAATAATTATTAATTAAAAATACATATAAGATCTGAGTTAATTAATAATTAATATTAAATTTAATTAATAATTAAAAATGTATGTAAGAATTGAATAAAGATGGTGCCACGAACAAAATATCTTTATTTTTTTTTTTATTTATTACTGCTTTCAATTTTAATATTATTATTATTATTATATTATATTTTAAATTATTATTCATATTTATTTATATTACATTAATTTAAATATTAGCTAAGTTACTATGTAAAATTAACTTAAATTTGACAAAAGAGTTGAATTTAATAAATAAATACAAATAAATAAAATTGAATAATTATAATTATGGTCAAATTTATTTAAATAAGTATAAATAGCTTACCTTTAAGGGAAAATTATAAACTTTACATTACATTTAATATGTTATATAAATGACCTCTTATAAATATTTTTCCAATTAAGTTTATACAAATTTTAACTTAGATTCCACTTTACTTTTTTTTTTAAGATAAGTCAAAGTCAATTAAAAATAAGGTATTAAAAGATAAAAAGCACTTCAAGCTCTGAACTGAATCATTTAGTGAGTTTTAAAAACAGATAAATAAATTAAATAGATCAATAATTTATTTTTAATATTTATTTTAATAATTTGATTAATATTAATTAGGCTTAGGATACTCCGCAATTGATAACATAATTAAGGATTTTTTTTTATTTTTGTTAAATTATATATGTTTTTATTCAAATAAGTTAACTGCCAGTTATATGGCAGAAGGTTAGTTATTAACAAATAACAAATCACAAAGTTTCATTAAAATAAAAAATAAATAAGAGATCATAATATTTTTAATAATTTACAATTCTGATTAACAGATTATTTACTATTAATTATTATTATTATTAGTTTTATTAATAAAATTATTATTATTGTTATTATTACTATTAACTAGTTATTTATTTATTTTTTATTTTTGGGCTTTCCTCAATCAAGCTAGACTAGGATTCTTAGGGAGAGGTCCTGCGGGTGGCCATCTTTTAATGTTCTTTTGAATGGCTTATTCCTTAAGTGTCTAGCTAATAGGTTGGGGGTCTATCAAGTCTATTTAAATAATTTTGGGACTGTACCCTTAATAAGTCACCAGCCATTGGTACCTCTAAGTCTTTTTTAAATATCCCCAGTCCGCGTGTCCCGGGGTGCATTACAAGTTATCCTTAAAACGAGTTGCCTTTTATTTTGTTTAAAAATACAAGATTTCTATTTTAAAAATCAAAGTTTATATAAAAAATTCAAAAGCCATTAATTTTATATTGCTTTGAAAACTATTGATTTATTAATATTATTTATAAGCATTAAATTGTTGAAAAAAATGTAAATATCCTCTCTAAATGTGCCTTAGTTATATAAAGTGCTTTAGCTATGTAGATTTAAACTTAAGCTATAAAATGAAGTCTTGCTTCAACGCAATGAATTTAAAATCGTAAATATTTTTTATTACTTTGGACTTTAAAATATTCCCTAAGCTTAGCTAGAAGGAGCTCGAGTGACAGCTTTAAGGATGCAGTAGCTTTAATGTTCGCAATTCATGGCCTTCATCGGAAAGGTATAAAGTGACACCAGGAACTCGAACTGGACTTCAGGAAGAACTCACCTCTTACTTCCAATTAATTATTTTGCAAATAGAACTCATAAAAGGTTATGAGGGATTTCTCCTTTATGGCAAATTAAATGAAGAGCCTTTGTGATCCTCTTAACAGACTTTTTCGCTGCAGGCCGTCTCAAGGCATTCAGATATGGCGAGCTACTTTTAAATCTTTAAAGCTTTTAAATAAAAAGAAATCAAAAATTGGAATGTCCTGTAAAGTCAAGATGTATTTTTTAATATTGATTTGAAGAATGGTTTCACTTAATTTAAGATTAAAATATATAATAAAATTATTATTAAGATTTGCCTAATAAAAAAATATTTGTTTTTAATTTTAAATAAAACTAATAATAAAAAATATAATAAGCTCAAGTTTTTATTTTTATTTAAAATTAGAAACAAATATTTTTTATTACTCAAAGTCTTAAAAAAGTAATCAATTCATTTAATTTTTTATATATTTTATAATTTTTTTAAAATTCTTAAAATATTTTTAAAATACCCTCGAAATTAAATAAAACACTTTTCAACTCAACCAAAGAGAATTTAGTCTCTTTGGAGCCATTCGTCTCTCTTAAATACTGGGCTTGATTTAAAATAGTGGGAAATATTCTGGTCGATTCCTTCACGGCGCTGTTTCTCTTTACTTTCGTTTATGAATGAAAGTAAACAGCTTTTTATTACTTTCAAGGATTGTCAGCTTTTCTTTATTATAAATATATCCACAGAGTTTTTTATTTTAATCCTTATGAGGAAGAAAACGTAAGAAGATCAACATCCCACGTACGTGACGAAGATTTTCAACCGTAATTAGTGGGCGGCAACAAGTTAGCGGGTTTTCTGTCGCCTTCCTAATGAGGCGGAAAAAAGGCGGCAAAGGAGGCAAAGGCGGCAAATGTGGCATAAGGCGGCACAGGGCGGCACAAGACGGCAAAGGCGGTAAAGGCGGAAAAAAGGCGGCAAAGGCGGCATGAGGCGGCAAAGGTGGTAAAGGCGGTAAAGTCGGTAAAGGCAGCATAAGGCTTCATAAGGCCGCAAAAAGCGGCCAAGGCAGCAAAGGCTGGTACATTGAGCCCCCAAAAAGTTCCTTCACGTAACGGAACAAACAATTTAGTTAACAGAAAAGAAACTGCTATGAGCTATTACACGCATTAAGCAGCCCCTGCGACCCACTCGAAGCACCCACCGAAAATGTTAACTTCGTTCATGGCCAGCCGTAAGCATCGGAATACTTCCACCCGTGAACAGAGGGGAAAAACGAGAACAAACAGTTTTCCCGCTAGAAGTTAAAATGGAAATACCCTTGCAGTGAATCTAGAAAGAAGGTAATTCCGAATTCCTCCCAAAGGCAGGACTATTTTTTTATTTTAAATTTTTTTATTTTATTATTCTTTATTTTAAGTATATATTCAAATTTGAAGCTGTTAAACTCATAATAAGAAAAAAGAATATTTTGAGTAGTCCCTGCAAAGGATCTCCGGTCTACTTCCTTTCCCTACAACAGTTTAGGATACTCCGAAGAGTAACTGTACAATTCGAAAGGGTATATTAAATGGTGAGCCATTGAACGACTGTGTCGTGAGTCCTTCTGCAGCTGCCATGAAGTGCGTAGCCTTGAAGACATCGCAAAGTAATTTGCTTGTAAAAATCGTACGCCGTAATGCCCGCTGGTAGTTACATTGCCATAGAGCGCTTACATAATTGCAGCTCTTAAAAGGTACTAAATTATTGGGGCGTGCATGAATTTCAGACAATGTACGAATATTTGTCAAGTTCACCCCTTTTGATCGGCCATGCCATGCGGGGTGGCGGGGTGGGCGCATGGCGTATACGCAATTCCGCATACGCAACGTGCACGCACTTTAAGTGCTGACCACATGTCTAGTCATGAGTGCAAGCTGATTGCCCCCAACAAGGATGCTGGCAATGTCCGCTTTAAGCCTAGAAATTACCAACGTCAACTGTTTTCGGGTGATCATAAAAATTCCACACAGTTGATTTTAATATGTCCTTAATGGTGGTCATAAAACGAAATGAATGTCCAGTTGCAAAAGTGCGACAATGCCAGAGCCTGACGAATGATGACAGTAAAGGACGAAGCGCACTCACACTTTTCTCTATATATTTATACAAATTCAAAAAAAAAAAGAGACTCCTCGTTTCCTCCATTTGCAGTTCCCAGGATATTAATTTCATTTCATACCTTCAAGGTCGAAACACTTATAAAATAATGCAACATTTTCCAGGACTTCATAAGTTTTCTTTTCACACAAACTGAGCTCTCGCCTCCAAACGAAGTTGTAAGGACTTGTCTAATTGAAATAATGATTCTCACAGGGGAAACATTTCCGAAGTATCAAAATGAATGGAACTTTTTTTTCCACGTCCTTTCAATTAGTCACCCAATTACCATCTTTCATTTCGCTGAAAAGGAAACTTAAGTATAAAAAAAAATAAATAAATATCAACTTAAATAAGTGATTTTCATTTAATTATTAAAATAATAACTTTTAAATTATTTGTAGTCCCGAAAAGTCCTTAGTTGCATCTCAAATGTAAGCATCAAATTCTTCCTTCTCAATCTTTTAATTAATTTCCATCTATACGTATACAAATACATATACATGTGCATATACATATACATATACACACACATTTACATATACATATACATATACATATACATATACATCTACATATAAGTTACTAATCACTCGGCTTGGTTATATGAAAATTACTTCCAACCTGGAAGTACCTGAATCCCTAATCTAGCTGCGGGTTGGTGACTGCGGCGCTCTCGTAAAGGACGACGGAGTTGACAGATCCCCTGAATCGGGTAATAATGTAAATAGTTTATTGACAGGGGTTTGGTTGATGTTTATGATGGTTTAATATTACGGCATAGCTTCAAGTGCTTTGTGCTATGTTAGTTTCAAGTGTCTTGTTCTGTGATCCTTTCAAGTGTTCTATGTTGCATGTATATATACATATACATATATACATATATACATATAGATATACATATACATATACACATATAGATATACATATGCACATATATAAATAATTGTTCACTATTTAAATAGTTACCTAAAATTTTATTATTCATTAAGAACTTTACAATTAGAGGTGTGAATTAAAAGTAATTTTATTTTTTTCTAGTATTAAAAATAAAAACTCAATTTCAATTTTATTTATTTTTTTTTTTATAGTATTTAAAATCTGTCCATAATCAAATTTTAGCTTGGGTATATTACCATGTAATTATTTCAGGTGTCTCTTCTTCTTTTTGGCTTAAAGTTCGATTTCTCTGGAAGGGAGATTTAGTGGGTGTGTACGGCGGATCCTTCTTCTGCTTGGACTATTGTCCAGTGGGTGGCATATTTCATAGGAAGTGATCACAATTGTGCTGCGTGGAAATTAGGGAACGTTATCCTGCTAGATGCAGTGGGTGACGCTTCCTAAGGCGTCTAACAGTTGGTAAGGTGTTGGGATGGTTGCGAAGACGATTAGCGTATCTCACGCTGTGCCTTGCAACTTCCTTTTTCACAGGCAGGACGTTGAGGTACTGGTGAATGGTTGCATTGTCATGATAAGGATGGGAGTTAGCAAGGATTCGCAGGATTTTATTTTGAAATCTTTGAATAATCACGCCACCTACGCAGATGACACGGCCTTCCTGGCATCTTCAACGTCCCGCGAAGAACTGCTTTGTGCAACAAATAAAGTCAAATCATGGATCGTAATCCGAAATATATTTAAACTCTGTGAGGGAGATCAAGAATGTGACATCTTTTAAGTCTTCTAGGGGGGAAGCTTTTATATAGAAGGCTTATTGCTAGAAGACTATTTATATATCTATTTATTTATAATTTGTTCTTTGATTAAAGGAATCTTAAGATCCTTGTGAATGTCAGCATGGGACATAAACTTGAAGGCGTCTAAGTTACTCCTGAGTGTAGTGGATTGGTGTCTATGGAGAATCTCGATATTGGAGTTAGGAGCAGTGCCCCACAGCTGCAACGCATAAGTCCATACTGGATGGAGAACTGCGTTGTCCTGATGAGGGGTAAGCGTTGGAGAGTACCAACCTCAGGGCTTCATTTGGGATTCCTAGAATCATCCTACGGCTACTTCTACTAGCAGTGCCCCATAACTGGATGCCATAGGTCCAAAAGGACGTTATAATGGCTTTGTAGTCAATGTTGTCTTCTTCTACTTCATACATTGTCAAAGGTTTCTGCTTCGTAATTTAATACTTTAATGTCATTTGGTTTTTTCTTCTTCTTCTTCCAGTTTGGTGCAACAGAAATAATTATTTATACACATACACATCACACAGATTTGGTTGAGTTTTAAATGTCATAGTTCATAAAACTCCGACAGAAAACCAAAATGTATATGTATGTATGTATATGCATACACACATACACAGACATAGAATTAAATCGCCTACTCAGTTCAAAATTTAATTGATATCAAGCAGAAATAAAAAGAGCCTTGCTTCTGGACTCTGAAGGTCCACTATTCCCCAGTCCTTCCACTAGTCCACTGGGTTGTCCTTTGATCTAACTCACAGCAATGTTTGAATTTAGACTGTATAACAGAGGCAGTGGCTCATCAGAGTCCGCGCCATGTCTCAACGTTTTATCCTGAGTACTCCTCGTGATATACTTTCTGTTATTAATGTACCTTTCGCAATCTTCTATATTTCCCGTCAGGCTTGCCTTCGGGGGCAGAGGTTAGAGGGCAATGTACACAATATAAAATTAAATAAATTTTGAATTCACATTAGCTACAGGCAGGATAATGTAACGACAAAATGACTGCCTGCCACCCTTACACTCACCCACACACGCACCACACCCACACACATCACCACACAGGCCCCTCTTATCGACCGCACACGTTAATGACACCCGAGATTTAATTTGCGGCATTTCAGTTTTAATCTTCCCCCAAGCAACCTTCAAAATTAACAACGATCATTTTTGTGCTCGTCACATAAAGTTATTAAATTCAGTGGCTGTAAAGGTGTAAACGGTAGTGTATGTATGCGTGTGTGAGTGTGTGTGTGTGTGTGTTGGAATACTTTTAAATACACTTCCGTTTAACCGCTTGATGAAAAGCGAATGCACAACTCACAGCAGCCGCAGGACTCAGGGCATAAAGAAATCTGGTCAATTCATCCGCCATCTGAGTTTTTCTTTGTTTAAATGTTAATTTTTAATTATGAAATTTAAATTGCAATGTCAATAACAACAATAAAAAATGAAATTAAATTAACACAAATGAGGTTAATGCTGCGAGAAGACAATAATAAAGGTGCCAATTGACTTAATGCATTAATCATGAACAAGCCTAGTTGGAAGGATATGCAGCATGGTTATCAGGACTTCCAGATTGTTTTTCACTTAAATCCAAAACAAACAGAAAGAATAAAAAGATTACTTTTATTTCATGCATTTAAACATAATTAAAAGTAATTCCTTATTAATTATATAACTATTCTCCATTCACTAGTCGAGACACAAACCACAAAGGTCGGCGTGCGTGGGTCATATTGCCTACTGTTAGCAATTGGCTTATTCTTCATCATTCTTCATCAAGCGAGTATAAATGCTTATAATTATATATTATAAATATATATAATATTTATATATATACAGATTATATATAACTTTACATTAAATCTGATTATATACAGACATATATATATATATATATATATATATATATATATATAGCCAAGTTATGTGTACGGTGCCGCTCAACTGAATAGGTTTGACTCTTTATTTAGGTTTGAAACGTTGTATCTCTGTAACAAGCCCTCCGATTTAAGCGAAATAAATTTTAATGTATTAACAAAATAATTATTTGTAAAAGGGCAAAGTATTTTTGTTGTAGGTTTTGTTTTTATATAATTTTTAATTTTATTTCAAAAACATATAAAAAAATCTTCATTTTTTTGGCACATCTGATTGGGTTTGACCACTAAAACTATTAAATAAAAGTAAAAATTTAGGCGTATTAGGCTAAATTAACTACTTAAGTAATAAAGGACAATGTTTTAGCAACATTTAATATTTGGTATTTCCACCCTTGTTTTTAATTATTTGAAGAATACGGTTTGGTAAGGCAATATCTTTTAATTTCATTTAGTGAAATTGTTGACCAGGTTTGATGATATTCTTATAAACCTGTATAGCCATGGGTATTGTTTCACCCTTTCTGCATTTATTTTTCGCAGGATGTGGGTACACCATGTTAGCCGCCTATCGAGTGTCATGCCCAGGTATTTTGGTGTTTCCTCTCCTGGGAATATGTTGAAGTGTGTGATCAAAATAGTGAATAATACACAATATATAGATTTTATCCTTTTATCCTATTTTCAACCGATTTAAAAAATACCAAATGAAGGACTAAAAACAAAGGGATTGCCCTTTCAATATAAATAAAAACAAAAATAAAAATTGAAATCAGGCTATGAATATTTTATTATCATATATATATGATCAGATGCATTTTTATTTGGACTAATTATTAGAATAGAACTAAGCTAAGAACAAAGTTTGGTTTCAAATTTTATTAACTAATCTGCGTCGAAGTCCATCGGCTCGTCTTCAGGATATATCTCTTCACCTGCATCCACTTCGTTGCCGTCACCTCCGAATAATTCGTGGTCATTGTTGTAGTTGGGCGACATCGTGAGCTCCGCCTGCAGTTCATGAGGAATCCTGAAGAAGCTCAGCGATTGGAAACATTTGCTACCACTTGGAAGGACGTTATCCTGCTGAGACTCAGCGAGGTCCTTGTGCTCCCCCTGATGAAGAGCGAATTGACTCTTCAACTCATTTATAATGCCGCGCTGAATATATAATTGATTAAAGAAGACCTCTTGATCCGCCATCAAGATTCGTGTCTTTTTTTGCATCAGTTTGCATCGACGTAGCTTGTCGGTTTTGCAGTCCTTCAGTTTAACTGCTTCATCCTGGAACTCCTTCAGTTTGATACGCAACTCGTACATTTCTTTCCGTCCTTGGTGTATTTTATTATGTTGTTCCTGGATTTCCTTCGTGAATTGCTGAAGGACCATCGTAGGGGTTGAACTACGCACGGCGTTCCTAACCTCGGACAACTTTCTTTTAACAGAGCCCCTGGAAGTCAGGTCTTGTTTTGATGCCTCAAATACGAGGTCCTGTATTTCCTTCAACGATTGCTTATTGGCGTCCAACTGTGATAGGATGTAGGACATCCCTTTATTGGTAATGCCATGCCAATGTTCGATCACAGCCTCCCACTGGCGGTTCGAACGCTCCTTGCTTTCTGCTGCCCTCAGCATATCCCTCTCTATCTTTTTTTTCTTTCGGTACAACTTGCTTATTGTAAATTTTGCCCTCTTATGTTTGTTCACTAGATCCTCCATCATTTCGAACGCAATGGTCACCTTCGGGCTCAACCCATTAACAATATCCGCGCCATAGCGATCCATTAGGAGTGCAAACTCATTTCTGATATCAAAGGACAGCCTCTTGATGTCGGCCACTTCGACCTCATCGATTACATTAAAAACCTGTTCGTCCTCTGTGTTCGTCATTAATGAATTGGAAGCCAGACTGCAGAGACTTTAAAAAAAAAAAAAGAAATTCAATGTTTCACTTCTGCTTCCCTTTTCGTTATGAAGTATCAACTGAGCTGACTTCTAGTTATTTGTTGGACAATCACTTTGAAGCTCAAGGCCTGCTGTGGCTGCAGTTCATAGCATTCAGCCCTGGAACTGACGCGAACCGGAACTGCGTCTACGTCAAAGAGACCTTCTATGAATCGATTTTGTACTGCGCCCAGCAACCCTGTAAATGCTACAATCCATCAGTCTTTTAAGTTAAATCAACATTATAAATATCATATTTATACACAGCTGCCCTTTGAGGTTGGCTTGCTTACCGAAGAGTGAAAAAAACGATGATTCTCATCTGAGGAACTCCTCCTTTTTCGACTGTAGTTGCAAAAAAGTGTAGCATACTTTAAGGGACATGTGAAATTTTCAGGCATCAACTTTCATGAGTTTTATTATTATTATTAATTAACAATTAACAAGCTTTATTATTATTATTAATTAAAAAATTACCAATTAACAATTGGAGAAAAATAAATTTTTATCATCTTCTGCTGATCTTTTTTCTCGAAGATCTAAGTATGAGATCATTTGGGTGTCCCCTTTTCAGTCTTCCCACCGGTGACAGTGCAGTTTGGAGGCCATGAGCCAGGCGATTTCTATGTTTTAAAAGTCTGTCCAGATATCGACTGAAATGTCTGTTGATCTCGTCGAAGACTGTAGTCAGTTTCAGATCTTTATACAGGGTAGTGTTCCTCACGTATCACTCACACCCGGTAATTATTCTAATTCTAATTCTAATTCTGATTCTATTCTATTCTATTTTGTGCAGCCTGAATTCGCTGAATCTGTTTATCGCATGCCAGGCTCCAGATTTGGTATCCTTATTTCTATGATTTGCTTGTAGATTGTCACCTTATTAGCAGGTGGCAACTTACTAGTGACACGGACTAACCAATAGTGCTGAGCAGCTGCTGCAGGAACACGCCTCCTTATTGTAGTCACGTGTTCGGTAAATTGTATTATTGTATCTATTAATAACATTAATGGGGAAATTAAATCAAGACGGTTTTATATCTATTAAATTTATTAATTTACTAATTTCTTTAAGTTTAAAATAGTACATTATTGTCGGTCAGACATGTGAACCAGGAACTTCCTAAAGAAGCCGCTTAGTCCACAGTGGACTCTATGGGTAAGACTTGAAAACTGCTGAGTACCGCGGTGAATGCATATGAAAATTTTAATTAAAAGTGAAAAAAAAAAATTATAATATTTATTTTGAATATTTATATGTCGTACACAGTTACTTTTTAATATTATTAAATTTATTTCACTTATAAAGAATATAAGAAATTGCTTTCAAAATTGTTGCAACTTCAACATTTTTGAGCTTAGGTCAATTTTAATATTAAATATAAGAGAAATATTAAAATATTTTAATGCCCTAAAAGAATGCGTTCATGTAATAATAATTTAAGAAGAATGAAAAGTTTTTAATTAACTTTTTATTTAATTTCTGCTCGTCCTGCCCGTTGTGTTTAAGGCAAATACACAGATTCATCATTAAAGCACATTTCGGCAGCAACAGAATCGAGTTTCATTGGAAAAGTTTGCCAATCATAAGGAGGACAAGGTATAAAATACTGAATTTACCTGGTCATGGTCAGAAGCGTGAACTGATATATTTATACCATAAACAAAGGACCTACATCGAAACTTTTTATATGAGTCCGCAGACGTATGTGTATTTGTGTACGCGTGTGTGTGACTTGCAGGTGGATAAGTAAAGTTCGCATGTCCGGTTTTAAGCCCAGAAACGAGATGGTCAAAATGAGTTATGTGCCCGGCATGCAAAATTAAAGTATCCTTGGGAGGAAACGGAAGATGGCCGAAACTTTGCAAGTGGATGAGAAAGTCACTTAGACTGAGGCTAGGCCTGGGGCTGGGGCTGAGGCTGGGGCTGAGGCTAAGGAAGTGTAAACACGTTAAACTCTCAGGTGTTGTCAGACTTTAGCCAAGTTTGCGGTGAAGCTTATTTTTTGTGGCAATGCCAACACATTAAAACACGGACAATTTAATTAGACTCAGATCCTGGCAGCTGCTGAAACAAAGGTGGAAAATACTTTTCAATTTATCGATGCGAAGGTCTCGGCACCCTTGAAAACCATAACCAAAAACCTCTAACAGGAGGCTGCCAAAAAGCAGCTGGCAAATTGATTAGAACGAATTGAAAGAGAAATCAAACAGATGGCTGCTTTTACATCGTTAGTAAGGACCAGATTCAAGGACTCTTATGTACAATCAATGCTGCAAAATTAAACATATTTTCATGCGTTTTTACCTGCTGCCAAATAAGCTGGAAAGTTACTGGTGGTTGCGGTTGGCCTTCAGACCTTTGGCTGGAACCTTCAATATTTCAAAGGGTTCGTTATGCCGTCCCTTATAGACATTCATTTTGTGTACTTTAGTACTCGGCAATATGCCCGAGTGGGTGGCCTTAGCCACGCCCAACTAAAGAAGTTGTCATATATGTTTGGACAAATATTTTCTTTGACCTGTGTAAACTTTGGGGCATTCCTAGGGTCCACGAAAGGTCAACCAGCTGCTAAAAGGCTGCGTGTCAAAAAGTTAAGCAATAAAATTTCGGTAAACAAAACAAAAATAACTGAAAAGTTACGTCCCAAAAAAGGCCACATTGACAAAAGCTTTGTATGCATAAAGGACACTTCAAGAGCTCAAAAAGAAGGGACAGCGAAGTTGAAAAGTTAATTGATTTAGATAATTAAAAAGCTTTCAGCTCGTTTTATGTTTTGTTTTATTAAATTTTTAATGAATTATGTTAACAATATTTCTGGGATTCGAAATTAATTTTAAAGCCTTGTGGAAATCTGAGCGTAAATGTAAATCAGTCTAGTATCCTTCCATCGCTTATTCAAAACGAAGGACTCCCGTCTCACTTAACACAAGTTCCTTGAATTTTAAAAATGGTTTTCTTCCCAAGAGTTTATTGTTGGCTGCAGTTGCTATAAGCGAAACAGGTGTGTGTCTTGGCTATGAGCTTTCTGAAGCCAAGAACGTATTTCGGGCACAAGCCGCGGTGTGAAGCTCTGATTGTGCTTAGCCTGATCCCAAACCTTTTTGTAGAGTTAACATTTTAAATATTATATAACGTACTTTTTGTTTGTTCAAACTAGTTAAAAATATTTATATATATAAAGAATTTTTTAAAAAAATAATAATTAAATAAAAAATTAAATGATTCCCTATCTTATTAGCGAACGATTAATATATTTATACATGCGAGGATTATGGAGACTGAGAGCTTAATGATAGAAGAGTAGAGCACAACTATCACGTTGCTTAATTATTATTTAAAGTTAAATAATCAAATATTTATAATTATTCTTTTTAAAATTTCGGTGCAGAAAAGATGGAGAAAGAACTCAATAATTAAAATACAACATGTATGACTTCTAGGAGTAAGCTTCAGTATTTTAAAATAGTTAAATAGCTTTTTAAGATTAAGTGAATTAGTTAAAACTAAATAAAAAATATGCAAAAAATTAAAAAAAAATAATTCAAAAATTTATAATAATTTGTGGGCAAAAAAATGTTTATTAATTTTGGTATTAATTGTGGACTGGTAGAAACAAATGGCATTCATACATTTTAAAGCTTCTTCTACTTTGTGACTTGGAGTTTTACTTCGTTTCGAAATATTTTATGTTATAAAAATCTACCTACTAATATATTAAAGCATTAAAGGATTGCTAAGTCAGAGTCCTTCAATTTCAAGATCACACTCATAACAGTAACAACGATAAGAACAATAACAAAAACAATAACAAACCCATACAAAAAGCCGCCCGGCAATTTGTCTAATAACAAAAAACAGCTGTTCGGCCGTTCGACCATTCGGCCGTTCGGCCCTTCGCTCTCCAAAAGCTTTCGAGTGGAACTTTAAAAGCTCCCGCATTCGCGTGGCAAAGCGGGTCAGTGCTGCGTGTGCGTTGCGTTTCACTTTCGTTACGGGAAGAGCCGATAGGCATCCTCGTGTAGAGGGACAAGCGAGGAGCGACGAAAGACGAGAGACGAGAAAGCGAACGCAAACGCGAACGCGTGGGGCGACCGTCGGCTGCTGCGACTGCGGTTCCGTTTGAATTTCAATTTCAGTTTCAGTTCCCGTGCAAACCTCAACGCGTACAGGTCGGTATCACTTGATCATCGTGAAAGGCTTTAACTCGCGCAAGACGCGTGCGGATTATAACTGTGGTAGTTCTTGTGCTTGCTCGGGCTCATCTTTTTGTTGTTGCCGTCCTGCTGAACGGCCCAGATAAGTAGGCAGCGCGGGTTGTGCAAGAAACGGACCAAGTCAACTTGACTCGATGTCAAGTGGCCGCAACCACAACTTAAAGTTCTCGTGCTCTGTGTGAGTGAGTGGATGCGTGTGAGTGTAGTGTGTGTTTGAGTGTGTGTGTGTGTGTGTGTGTGTGTGTGTGTGCTGGTAAGAGAATGCTGGCACATTCATGTCTGCGTCTAGTGAATGTGCCTAGCATGTGTATGTGGATTTCTATGAGTATTTGTATGTGTGTGTGTGTGTGTGTTGTGTGTTTCTTAACGTTTGTTATTGTCTAAGTTTAAGGCTTTAATGTGGCCCAGCAATTGTAGGTTAGCGCGCGAGCAAGCGTAAGAATTTTATGAATGAACTCAGGCAAAGTCCAGAAAGGAACTCGAATCGGCAGCGCCAGAGGCAGTGGCGGGTGCAGAGGTGCTGGCAGTGAAACGAACAGTAGCAACGACGGCAACGGCAACGGCAACAAAGTCTATCGTCTATGGCGATTGTGTGGCATGGTCTGAATGCCGCGGCGTGCCTGGCATATCAATAGAATTGCCGCTGCCAGCGCCGTTACCATTTCATCGGGAAAGGAATCAGCGCTGGCATCAGCTGGCGCTTCTGTTAATGAAATGCCACTGTGGCCTACAAGTGTGTGGACCCTCAGCCGCGCTATGCAAACAATGCTGCCTACTTCTAGGCTGAGCCTCTAACCCTCCCTCCCACACACACACACGCTTCAGATTGCTTCAGTTTAAGCTGAAATATATGTAAATCGGGAGGCGGAGCTCCAACTTGAGTTTAACTACCAAAATGAACCTAAAACGGGCCTTGGATTACCACAACTGATCAAAGTTGGCCAAAAGTTCGCAATATCAACGAAACTTTTACTTTTAAGTTGCGGCTTAAGTGAAAAATATTGCACTTACATCTGCAGTATGATTTTTGCTAGAAAACTTGGAGTTCGTTCAAGTATTAACGTCCTGTGAAGAGTAGGCTTGTGTGTCCTTAATTTTACAGGACATTTATTTGTATATATTTCAGCAGTTTTCATTTAACTATCTAAAATATTTTCAAATATATTTTGGTTAAGTATCTGCCTAATGACTTTGACAAGGACAACGCTTGGAGGTCCCATTTTCGCTCTCAGTGTTAACTTTTTATTTATTTAACAAATGCAGTCAGTTGGCACTTTAATCCTTTTCTTCATCTTATAGCTCATAGTCCTAGACAACAAATTTGAAATATTTAAAAAAAAAACTATTTTTAATTTTAAAATTAAACTTCAATTTCAAATTTATGCTAAGGATAAGCTAAGGCATCGGTTGAGGTAGGAAACTTTGAAGAAGACATTAAAAGTGAGTCTGTTTTTAAAGCTGCCAGGATTAATGAAAAAATTGCATATTTTATAATTTTTCCAATTTAATCCTTAAAGAAGATGAAATACTCATTGTTTATAGCTTATTGTAATTCCTTGCATTAAGGCTTTAGCTTGGAAATTCCTGTCCATTCAGCTCTATGGACATAATGCATTTAGCATTTGAATCGTCGGTAAAGGACAATGCGCCTTTGTTTATAAACAGGATCTAATTACATATTATACCGAATGAATGGCTGTGGGGAAATTTAAGGATTATGAAAAGCCAACAAAGCTTATGGGGACCTTAGGTTACCGAGTGTTGGCGGCATCAACGTTGAGGAGATCCTTGAAGAGCCAACCCATTGCTTCCTCTCAGTCAGTCAATGAGACAATGAGAGACGCATGAGATTTTAGGGCTCAACGGCGAGATACCCTTTAGCTTCAACTGAGGAGTGTTTGTTCTCAGGCGACTTTCCACTTTGTAGGCTCCGCGTTGCATGCCACATGCCATACCAAGCAAGTCGAGGTCGAGGCTACTGAGTAGGTGAATGACATACCTTAACCGTCGGAGTTGCCTCGATTGATGTTGCTGTGTTGCTGTCGAGTCACTCCAGTGCCTTTGCCTTTAGAGTCGTCGCCATGACAGCCATTAAGGACGACACACGCCAGCCAACTGACGCCTGCTTACATTAAGGAATTTCGTTTCCGGAATCGCGTATACGCGCCGTGTGTCGATGCTGGCGCTGACGGGGCGCAGTTTAATTGCCAAAATATTTGCGCCGGCATCGAGGCTTAAAATTGTTGCAGGCCTTCTTTCAGAATTCGAAGCGCGTCCTGGAACGCCACGTGTGGGCATGCGAGTTGAAAATTGAGCCAAATGCCAAGTGCCAAATGGGAGAGCCGTAAAAATCATAGCATTTCAGCTCTAAGTCCGGACACGTGTATCACAAAGCTCATTTTAAAAACGCACTCAAGCCCAAGTCTAAGCCCAAGCGCAAGCGTAAGTCAAACGGTCAAAAGGCCGCTGCAGAGCGTTTTAATTGCGTCTGGCTAAAAGGATTTACCGAGTGTCCCTACCAGATTGCGTGCGTGTGTGTGGTGTACTCTGTGTCCTGTGTTCTGTATTCTGTTCTGTGTCTGTGTCTGTGTCTCTGTCTCTGTCTGTGTCTGTGCGTAGTAGTGCGTGTCGCTGCCACAGACAGGTCAAGTCTTGGCCCAGCACCGACTCCTGTCCCAGGACCGACAGCCGCTTTAGCAATCCGTAGGATTCGAAAGCAGCTTACTGCCCCGCTCCTCGCAGGACAATAGCACCAGCCGATTGGCCAGTGCCCACTCGGATCCCTACGCCCACATCAAGTACGTGTGCTGTCTGCCACGCCATGCTGGTAAGTGTCCTACCCACAAGTAACGTTGCGTATACGCAGCGTACAACAGGCATTACTTTGAAAGTGTCTACAGCATTTCTAGCATTAAATCAGAAGTCAGCACTTAAGCAATTGCATACCTCGAAATCATTGATTATACTTAAGAACTTACAAATATTATGATAACAAATATCCTTTAATTTAAATGCATTCCCTTGGAGGATGTTAATCCTTACCCAAGAAAATATATCCCATTGGTTAGGGAATTTTATATCTTGACTCTTGAATAAAAATAAAAAATATTATTATTTATTAAGACTTAAGATATGGATAAATTATCCTTTGAAGGACTCAACTATTTTAGGTAGACAACCATCTCCGTCGCCAAGCGGATGAGCCTCCTCGCATTTATGAACTTATTTGTCATGTTTACGCCCACTGATTACCCGGGCTATCCGATAAGAAACTGAAACTCAACCCAAACGTGTGTCCTTTTTTTGGCCAAGTTAGTTAATTCGGTTGGTTAAGTCGGCAGTCAAGTGGAAAAACAAAGGCTAAATGGGACTGCCCCCTGTTAACTTCTGCCTCCATCATCTTTTGTTAAGTAGTTGCTGAATTGTTAAAAAGGAAAGTATTTTAAGTCTAGATCTACGTCAGGATATTTTTGAAAACCTATCAACTCCTTGTCAACCCCGCATTTTGAAAACTTATTGACACATTTCACTCTCAGCTGAAGGACAATTAAAATCCTGTCTTAATCTCAGCGCATAATTTGGTTAATCAACGAGCAACACTGCAACTGGCACTTGAGATGTTCAAGTCCAGAAAGTTAATCCTTTGAATATTTTCCATTAATAGGAAACATTATTTGGAGAATTTAAAAATTTATCGAGAACTTATCGATAAGTTATTTGGGTTCAAAGTGTAGCTCTCAGTCGTAGATACTTTGAGCACTCAATGAGCCATCGGAGACCTTTTTAACCTTCCAATTGACATCGAACTCAAAGGCTAAGGACATCTCTTCATGCACAGATTTATTCAGATTATTATCAATCTGTTCGTCCTTTTCCAATAACTCAGTGGCACATGAATTATGCAAGACATTAAATTTATGAAAAGCATCACGTGTAGCACTCGCTCCTTGATGACGATGAAGATTGTGATGTGATGGAGGGCACACGCAAATGCACACATCATACACCACACACACACACACACACACCACACACACCACGCACACATTATACCACTCATATCGCACACCACATACACATATCACACACCGCAGCACATACTCGCTCTTAAACACCCTCACACACACACACGCACACACACATTTACCAGCTGCAAAGAAGTCTGACGTAACTTGACGCTGCGGCTGCTCCTTGAGCCCGTGGCACTGCGGCTGCTGCGCTGCTGCTCTGCTGCTTTGTTGCTCTGCTTGTTAGCCAAATAGTGTCTCTTGTTTTGACAATGCCGAAACGCCCACTCCTGGCGTGTGGAGAGACAACTCACTGCCCTGCAGGCCGCAGGGATAAGTGTAGGGACTTCGCACAAAATCCACTTGACGAACAAAATAAAACTCAGAGCTCAGAGCTCAGAGCTGAGAGCTGAGAGCTAAGAAACACGCGCAAAATGAAGCGACAAAGTCACACAAAAGTCGAGCTGACAAATTTTTGAACAAATAACAAATGTGCTCCACTTTTCAGGGGGCGGGGCCTGAAGGGGGGACTGATTTGCCCAGGAGTCAGGCAGCCAGGCAGCCAGGCAACAGAGGTATGAAGGGGGAGCATTGATAAACTTGTTCAGCATCTGAAATACGTGTATAACAAGGATAACAAGGAACTTTAATGATCTCCTCGTATGTGATTTGCATGCCATTCCCCACTCCACACCACGCAGGGAACACTTATGTGTGTGTGTGTGTGGTAGGGTATGTCCTGAGGCGAGACATTAGTTTGTCAAAGCCATCAAGTTTAATTAGTTGAAAGCATAGACAGTTAATAGTTTGTGGCAGTTAAGGATAATTTGGAAATTGTCAACTTTTAATTTGACAAAAAGATGACTTTGATGAGTTTCCATCTCATCTTCAGGGCTTCTGCTTCCTCTTCCACTTTAAGCTCCTCCTGACTTCCTTAATAAATTCTCTCCTTAAAAGATATATAAAAAAAAATGTTGGCCTTTAAGGATTCTTCCTCTAAAAGCCACTCACACAGTTCACAGAGAATTTCCAACTTTAAAAATGAATGGAACTTTTAAGCCTTTCTATGGACAGGGATAAGATCTCAGTTTATAAAACACTCCCAGCGCAACTCTTAACGGTTTTTCCGCCCCTAAGCCGTCATCTCAATTTCCTTGCGTTTGAACAAAACCCATTTTTTCGCTCTGCAGTCGACTTGTTCCTATCTGCTAGATATATATGCGTATATATATATATATATTATATATATACAGTAGTCAGCTTAGACTTTTCAGCTTGTCTGATGCAAAACATAAATCTACACGCGCACACACACACACACACACACACACTCGCACATGCCTATCAGCGTGTGACAGCTACAAACTTTTATACTATTTTGTTTTTTGTTCTCTACTTTGGGACTGCCTGTGGGTTGGTCGGCGGGAGGGGGACGGGGGACGGGTTAGAGGCACGCTGCCTGTGAACGAGGGGTGGTCAAGAAGCAAGTCAGACATTTGTTTTGGCTAAAGCTTACAACAACTTCCGAATCGACTTTAACGTCGACCTCGACGGCCATTTTAGCTCGCGCTCGCCCAAAAGTATGCAACAGCATGCAGAGCTTTAAGGAGAGGAGCAGAAGAGGAGAGGAGGAGAGAGTGGCTGCCAGGGACACGCTCACATGTGCTAGGATTTGGCACGCTGAATGGCACATTAGGCTCGTTGCGGTTGTCCTTGTTTTCGGTGGCCCGGTCCTTGGTGCTTGGCCCGCATGTCGTACAAGACTAAATGTAGGTGTAGTGTCCTGGCCTGTAATCATTAGACTAGAAGATGATACATGTGTGCGTGTCCCACAAGCCTGAAGCTTGCCGCCTTTGTGTTGTCTTCGATTTCATTCATTTGGCATTCTTTCCACTGATGTCGATGCGAGTCGACTTTTCCCCATTTTCCCATGCATAATAAGAGCAACGTGCCTGCGGGAGAGCTGCTCCTGCGAAATGTTAATCAAATCACTCATGAAGAGACACGCACTCCACTTGAAGTGCAATACAATAAGTCAATTGCTGCTCATTGTCCTGATTGTTCGATTGTCGTTCGGAAACTGATGTCTGTCCTGGGATCTTCCCCCTCTCTCTCTCTCTCTCTCTCTCTCTCTGTACCCAATACACAGCGAAACACTAGAAAATACTTTTAGAAATCCAATCGCGGCGATGATTCATATTGACAACTGCAGAGTCCAACGATTTCTTTATTTCTAACTCAATAAATCCTTAATGAAAAGAAGGATGCCTCATTTTATTATTGAAAAAGGAAGAATGGGGTACTTTATTTTATTTCTCTGGTTACACTGAATGTCCTTGTATATATATATTATATGTAACATATTACAAGTCGGCTCAAACATCTGACTTTAGCCTCCTTTGCTCCACTGTTTATCCACTTGGCCTCAGAGTTGGTCATGCCAGGATGCAGCTGCTTAGATAAACTTCAGGAATAGTCTGTCAGTTTCTCTTGTTGATGTTCCACTAAGATATTTATGCTTCTATTTATTGTAAGATTATATATATTTATTTTTTTTTTTAATTTTGTTTAAAAGTAAATTATAAATAATAAATAATAAGTTAAATAATATTATTCACGTTTGATTTATTGCAGTTAGAGGTTTAATTATTGTTAATTAATTTGTTTATCTGTGATTGGGTGGTCCAGGGGGTGGGTGCGTTTGATCCTTCTTTTTGCTAAGCTGTTATTCAGTAAGTGGATCGCTAGTGGATTGGGATGGCTGTCAAGGTTTTCTTATGTATCGGGAGCTAACCCAAGCAATGTCAGGTTGGGAGGGGATGGTTGCGTTGTTTTGGTATGGGTGTGCATTAGGAACTATCCTTAGAGCCTTGCTTTAAATTCTATGAATTATATTACGGCTTGGGGCTCTAAGCTTCAACTTGGAGCGCCCCCCGATCAGTCAGCTTAGTTGTCTAAATCCCATATCAGTTTCTTTTCGCTTGCACAGAGGATGAGTCCTCCAGGTAAAACGCCTCTTAAGTGTTATTCCCAGGTATTTAGGGGTAGGCTCCTGTGGGATTGCTGCTCCACTAAAGATAACTGAAGGTCACTTGCCCTTTCTAAGTGAAAAGGTGGTTTGCATGTATTTTCCTTCTACCTATGGGTTAACACACAAATATGTATATAAATTAAAACACGATATAAGTTATTTATTTTTTATTTTATTACATCTTAAATCTTAAATCTTAAATCTTAAATTAAATATAATTAAATTGTTACTCCTAATCTAGCCTGTCGTCAGCTACACTCCGGAGTCGAATCACGGTATGAGACCGTAGCTGCTACGGCAGTCCGGCAGTAGAGGCTTGGCTTGACTTGGCCTACGTTTCCTCAGTTTCCCTGTCTCTAATACATCCAATGGGGTGGATTGGTGTTAACATAAATATTGATATGAATATTTGAAATTGCAAAATATATAAATATATGAGAGTATATATTTAAAATATATCCGAGACTACCTTACTTCAAAAGAAGTACAGTGCCGCTCAACTGAATAGGTTTGACTTTTTTTTAGGTTTGAAACGTTGTATCTCTTTAACTAGCACTCCGATTTAAGCGAAATAAATTTTAATGTATTAAAAAAATAATTATTTATAAAAGGGCAAAGTATTTTTTTTGTAGGTTTTGTTTTTATATAATTTTTAATTTTTTTTCAAAAACATATAAAAAAATCTTCATTTTTTTTGGCTCAACTGAATAGGTTTGACACTTTTGATTTTACTTTTCTTTTAACTGCGATATTGAAAGGAGTTGATTTTTTTGCATTCTAAAATTTAAACAATTTTTTATCAGTTTTTTGTAAAGTGGGCCGCGCAAAACCTTTAACTAGTTTTGAAAAAGGCCAAATTAACGCCTACATTGAATCTGGCCTAAAACATATGTATATGAGAATCAATCCTCATATCGAGTGACTTTTGCTTTTATTAATTGAGGAGACAAACTGCTGTTTTAATTTTTGTTACTTCAACTTCTTGTTGTTGTTTTAAGGATGAGCTGTCCTAGAGATTAGCATTCATATTCTTGGAGTTAAATATAATCACCCCAAATTAACTTGGCTTTCATCTAATTTTCACGTTTCCGACGTATCTGTTAAGATGGAAGATGTCTCCAACCACAGGCACTCTTGGATCCTGCTTCACGTTTCTCCCACTACAAGAAGTACCAAAATGTTTTGAAAATTTTTTGGAACTGTACCTGTGGCACTCTGATTTTCTGTACATTGCATTTGGCTATTATTTCGTCCGCAGATATTCATAGGGACGCCAAGACTTTTTTGGTTGTCAAGCTTTTTTTGTAGCAAGTGAAAAATACAATTATTAATAATTAATTACAGTTAATTAATTATAAACTGTGAGATAATTAAGTAAATATATAGTACCCGAAACTGATGGTGTATTATCTATATATTGAGTTTTAAGGTGAAGCAGTTCGAGCAAATGCTTCCCCCTACCGATACGACCATTAAATGAATAGATGGAGCATCCGAAGGATGTTACCTTTCGGACAAATTCCACAGAGTAATAATAGTAGCTTCCTCATAACTTAAATACTATGATATATGAGACTATATAGAGTACCCTCTATTACATTTTATATGTACATACAAGGCCTTCATCTAGGTACAGTTTCGTCGATACCTTCGGGCTTTCTTGACCAAGCGACTTCCACATACATTTTATAAGTTCGTTAAGGTCCTTTGAATATTTTATTCCATACTTAAAATAGTTAATAGCTTGTTTATAATTAGATAATTAGAAATATATTAATTATTACCGTATGAAAGTCCCTATTAAAGTCCTTGCTGGGCTTTAATTACCACATGGATTTAAGCCTTTAAAATGCGATTTCCCCCAGGATTCACAAAGTTCTGAATTTATAATGGAAAAAAAGCAACGACCGCAATAATATTTTTATGCTCGTACATAAATTTTCACCTTCCATAAATGAAAATATGGGCTTTTTGTGTATTTTGTGTTTAATTCGTTGTGAAAGTTTTTCCTGTCGCAACATGTCAAAAAACTGTAAACAATCCAGGATACAAATAAATTGGGAGCTCCAAAAAGCGAGGAATGAATAATTTGAGGAAATGAATCATAGAGCGAGGAGCTAAATGGAGATGTTGTATGGGGCGAATGTGAATAATTTAAAGCATGTAAAGACTGAGAGAGTAAAAAAAAACCGGAAGGTCCTGGAATTCAGATTGCAGCAAGTCGGATTCACAACGTGTCGAAGGACGACCAGATTTTGGCCTCGCACAGCTCAGCTAGGATATGGGCAATAACGGGATCAATGAATGTTGAGTGCCCAATCCAGAGACATTCGCATGGATATACAGGATATGCACACAAAGGATGCCAATTCAGTGATTGACAAGAGTCAAAGAACTTTGCAGATAAAAAGCTCAAGCTAAAAGGCTGTCTAGGCAAAAGAAACTGAGTCCTGAGGAAAGGACTTGCCAAAAATTCCACTTAAAACAAATCACTTAAAAAATGGGAAATCTTTTGAGGCATCGCCTTCAAATAACGGGAAGTTGCCGTCTATCAAATGAACGATAATTTCCGTGTGGGGGAGGGAGAAACATGAAAATCATTTTAATTTCCTTTGATCGTTCATCAAGCTTTTCACATAAATTTCCCAGCCAGAATCGAAAGTAATGGAAAATCTTTGAAATAAATATTTGGTTCATAATCTTTTGATTGTATCCTGTGGAAATGTTTCTAATTGAATGCCTTGCGCTGTGCTGTCAAACGCATTTGTTTACTTTTTGTGCACGTTGAAAGCGAGTCACATACACACAGACACACACGCACACACACACAGACATGCACACGCACACATGTACACTTCATCGGTCGCAATCTGCTTTAATGCCACATTAAGGCAGCAGAACGGAATTGAATACGAAAAAAGGCTTGCACACACACTCGCACATACATGAGCACACACAGCCAGACACACACACGCACACACACACACACACACAGATAAAATAGAGGGGGACAAAATGTATATGAATATCAGCGCGAATGGCGAATGCGTAAACAGTAAACAGAGCACATTGGCTGCCATAGAGAGAAGGCTGGACGGGCGGATGGGTGGCTGGGCGACTGGGTGGAGGGATGGCGAGCGGAAGCACAACAAAATTTTAAAAATAAAATGGCGCTGTAAACAGACAAAAGGAAGACATCAAGACGAACGACAGGACAACGAACGAAATAAAACAAAACAGAATCAAATAAAATATAAAAAGAATCGCAGCGCAGCAAAACGAAGAGCAGCATGGGAAATGTTCCTTTGGAATTTTAGTAGAGTTTTGCATGAGTGCACAGGAGTGGGGGGAAGGGAGGGGGAGGGTAGTGGAAAATGCGAGCAGAAGTATGTCGGCTTCAGTTAGTATGCCAAGCAGTGTCCTTTCTCTACTGTCCATATGTCCTTATGCATTTGCTCAGTTTGAGTTGCCAGTTGCCAGTCGCCAGTCGCCAGTTGCCAGTTGCCAGTTACCGGTTGCCAGTTCCCAGTTGCCAGTTGCCAGTTACCAGTTGCTAGTTGCCAGTTGCCAGTTACCAGTTACCGGTTGCCAGTTACCAGTTGCCAGTTGCCAGTCGCCAGTCGCCAGTCGCCAGTTGCCAGTTTCCAGTCGCCAGTTGCCAATTGCCAATTGCCAGTTGCCAGTTGCCAGATGCCAGTTACCAGTTGCCAGTTGCCAGTTGCCAGTTGCCAGTTGCCAGTTGCCAGTTGCCAGTTGCCAGTTGCCAGTTGCCAGTTACCAGTTGCCAGTTGCCAGTTGCCAGTTGCCAGTTGCCAGTTGCCAGATGCCAGTTGCCAGTTGTAAGTTAAAAGTTGCCAGATGCCAGTTGCCAGTCGCCAGATGCCAGTTACTAGTTGCCAGTTGCCAGTTGCCAGTTGCCAGTTACCAGTTGCCAGTCGCCAGTCGCCAGTCGCCAGTTGCCAGTTGCCAGTTACCAGTTGCCAGTTACCAGCTACCAGTTACCAGTTGCCAGTTACCAGTTACCAGTTTTCAGTTGCCAGTTACCAGTTTTCAGTTGCCAGTTACCAGTTGCTAGTCGCTAGTTCCCAATTGCCAGTTGCCAGTTACCAGTTGCCAGTCGCCAGTCGCCAGTCGCCAGTTGCCAGTTTCCAGTCGCCAGTTGCCAATTGCCAGTTGCCAGTTGCCAGATGCCAGTTACCAGTTGCCAGTTGCCAGTTGCCAGTTGCCAGTTGCCAGTTGCCAGTTGCCAGTTGCCAGTTGCCAGTTGCCAGTTGCCAGTTACCAGTTGCCAGTTGCCAGTTGCCAGTTGCCAGTTGCCAGTTGCCAGATGCCAGTTGCCAGTTGTAAGTTAAAAGTTGCCAGATGCCAGTTGCCAGTCGCCAGTTGCCAATTACCAGTTGCCAGTTACCAGCTACCAGTTACCAGTTGCCAGTTGCCAGTTGCCAGTCGCCAGTTGCCAGTTGCCAGTTACCAGTTGCCAGTTACCAGTTACCAGTTTTCAGTTGCCAGTTGCCAGTTGCAAGTTAAAAGTTGCCAGATGCCAGTTGCCAGTCGCCAGATGCCAGTTACCAGTTGCCAGTTGCTAGTTGCCAGTCGCCAGTTGCCAGCTGCCAGTTACCAGTTGCCAGTTGCCAGTTGCCAGTTGCCAGTCGCCAGTTGCCAGTTGCCAGTCGCCAGTTGGCAGTTGCCAGTTGCCAGTTGCCAGTTACCAGTTACCGGTTGCCAGTTACCGGTTGCCAGTTGGCAGTTGCCAGTTGCCAGTTGCCAGTTGCCAGTTGCCAGTTGCCAGTTACCAGTTGCCAGTTACCAGTTACCAGTTGCCAGTTGCCAGTTGCCAGTTGCCAGTCGCCAGTTGGCAGTTGGCAGTTGGCAGTTGCCAGTTACCAGTTACCGGTTGCCAGTTGCCAGTTGCCAGTTGCCAGTTTCCAGTTGCCAGTTGCCAGTTGCCAGTTGCCAGTTGCCAGTTGCCAGTTGCTAGTTGCCAGTTTACCAGTTACCAGTTACCGGTTGCCAGTTACCAGTTGCCAGCTGTCAGATGATGTTTTTACTGCTTACTCGTTTTTGCTGCTCCCTGCTAATTCATCTTGTCGTATATGATTTACTGCAGTGCCACGCCCTCCACCACGCCTCACTCCACCCTCTGTGCTCCGGAGTGGTCTGTTGTTGATGTTTATAAAGTCGCTAACTGCAGATACCATCAATGCGCTTCCTTGCGGCAACAAATTGCCCGACCAGCAACAGGACCAATCCTAGCATCATCACTTATAGCCATCATGCCACACCTACAACCACCCACATCCACCCATGTACCCGTACACGACCACACCTACAACCACACACACACACACCAAGGCACACCCACTAAGCATTCCCCTGCGATAAACGATGCAATTTGTTATATTTGAATTGCATTTTCCGATTTCACATTAAATTATAAATATGTAAATAACCCAATTTCCATTGCTAATGCGTTCTGGCGCTGGAAAATGCTCCACTGAAAATTCGATCGGGATAACGGAAAACTGATTCTAACAATTATTGATACATCCCCGGAAACAACTTTATGCCCATAACCCATAAAGTATATAACTATATAAATTGAATAAAACAGTCATTTTTTGTCCACTGCCAAAAAACAGGACGCCCCATGTATATCCTGTTTGAGGAAGGGATAACTGAAAGGGTATGCAGGACATATAATTGAATGATCCTTTTTATATAAAATATTAGTCATCTTTGCTTTGAATAAATCCTTAGCTAGTTACTAATTTAAATAAAAACTGCTATTAATTTCATTCCTAATTAAATATTAATTAGCGATATTTGAGTTAAAAGCTATAAAAGAGGAAGAAGAAGAAGCAGAAAATTAAAGAAGCGAAATTAAATAAGTCAAATAAGTACAGTAAGTACAATAAGTGCTTGATATTAATGTGGACTTAACAGGACTTTTTCTGGAAGAGAGAGATGTGTCTAAATATTGCATACTGATTGACATATTAAGAACTTCAGATTTTTAAGCTCTTTAATTAGGATCCTGTTCCATTTGCTATACCCAAATGATTCAATTTAATTCAATTAAAAAAAAAATTAATTATAATTTAGGTAATCAACATATCGACTAAGCTTAGTATGTAACCAAGGAAGGATGCTTAAAGCTTACAGTAGCAATTAACCCCTAGAAGACTCTTGTTTGAGAAATCTGAAAAACCGAATCAATTTCTAATAAATAATTTAATATAATATAATTTAAATAAAATATAATTATAATTTAATATAAAATAATAAAATATAATATATATATTATAATTTAGACTAGATTTAAAATTTTTGGTTTTGATTATTTCCCTAATTCAACGAGTCTTTTTTTAAGTATTAAAATCTCATCGTGTGCGATGGACAACCTCGTTCCTAACTCTGTTAATGTTAATGTATGTTCGTCTTCTGTTAATTACAATTTTCTGCTGATAACCTTATTTAAAATAATATAATATTAATAAATAATTCTTTAATGTGCTTTTTATTTTTCTATATAATACGCATGATTATTATTGATATATATAAAATCTATGATCTTCGAAAATATTCTTCGCCTGTACGCAAATTAACATAACATAGGCTTAACATATGCTTAAAGGTAACATAGCATACACATATTAACACATATAAAACATAACAATTTGTATGAAAACAGAAAGCACATCAGGAATAAGGTGTCCTTTCACTGTGATTCCTTTGAGCTGTACATCGCCTGACTATGGTAATCCCTTCTCTTCTGCTTAGGTTAAGGATCTAATTGGAATTAATTTTAAATCTCTTAAATGAAATTTCCTCGCAAAATAGATTAAAAATGTTGATTAAAGTAATTCAAGTAATTTTTGCGGTATTTTTTGATCCTTGCTTTGGTGCTGGAATTTAAGTAAATGAAAACTATTTATTTTATTCAGCGGTTGCTGCATTTATAATGAGGCGCAGCGCAGAAGCAGAAATTAAAAATAAACAAACACAAACACAATGCGATAATTGCGAAGCTCGTTGAAAATGTGAAATGTGCAGTTCAATGGAAAACCCCCCGCCCATAATAAGCATTTCGCATGCGAATCAATAAATAAGTAAATACTGAATATAATTTACTCAAATGCCGGTGGCGTATACGCAATGTGAAATGTGCCCGACTAATGCGCTGATGAGCGTGTAAATTGGCACATCCAAAAATTAAACGGAATCGCTACCAATTATCCTTTCAAATGACAAAAGTTATGTGCACGTCAATTGCGGGTAATTTTTATTAAGGGCATTCAGTTTGAACGGAGGAAATCGAACTCATTTTCTCATAAATTAAAATTAAATTGCCAATTAATTTGAAAGAAATCTGAGGCTCACACAATCATTACCTCTGATTCATAAAATGTGCCTCTCTTTCCCAAGGTGAAGAAGTCCTTCAGAGTTCAATTTTTGAGTCTGTTCAGTAATCGATACAGGATATGATAATTCGATTTTCTAGGTTAATTTTAGCTTCTCAATGTTCGATGTATGAAACTTCTAAAAGCGTGACTTTCTTGTATGTTATTAAATCCTTGCTATGGTCAAATTAAAAGGCTGCTTTAGGATAAATAATTAAAAAAAAAAATAAAAAATATTCAATGTTAAAAATTGATTTATTTTTACCGGCAGATGGCTTAAATTTCTTATACGCCTTTAACCCTTTTAATATCCTTACATCTAAGTAGAGAATAGAGCTCACTGCAATTTTAATATTTACAATTAAAGATAAAGGACGAAAGAACAAATATGATATAAATAATTTTTGTGGTAGACAATTAACAAAGTGACGTTTTTCCTATAGACCGAAAATAAAAATGAAATTCTCTCAAGACCTTTTAAAATAGACACACTCACAACACATACATGTAAGAAGTAGGAGGGCATTGCGGGGGTGGCAACCCGGTACTTCGGTCGGAGTCGACTGAAACTGTCCCGTTATGAGTTATCGTGGCATTTCAGGATAGGCCGACATTCGCGTGGTACTAGCAAGAAGAGAGGGTCGTGAAGTTAAACTTCAGCCAACAGCCATCGCCACCTACGATAACCTTTTTATCATTACTACATCAGAGACAACTAATTACAATAATAAGTAATAAGTTGTCTCTGACTACATATTACTAACATTAAAGTGTACATCATATCACATACATATCGAGTATCAAATTACTTGATGTTCATATAATTTGTTAAAAATTATCCTTTTAGGGAAACTCTTAAGAACTTACACTTTTTTCATAATTATTTCATATTCTTTCGTATAAGCTCGGCTGTGATCTGATTGGATCTGTTAATCAGGAATAATTTATAAGTTAACTGTCGGATATGTCATAGATTTTATATACTTCCTTCTTCACGAAGTCTATCAACTGTTAATCAACTCCTTCAATCTATCGACAGTTTAATATTTAAAATAAAATAAGTGGGAGTTCTTTAAGGCAAAAGGACATTTTAATATGTGTTTATTATTAACAACTAAGTAAGATCAGATCATTAGTCGATGTTTCATTGGCAAAGGATAACAGACAGTCGTTTTTTGAAATCCACACGGTATCAAATGATGATAAAGCTTCATTTTTAATTTATTTATTTTTACATTAATTAATTTCGAAACTCTATTATATTTTATACTTTAACTTAACTATTTTATAATTAAATAGTTAAACACCAAAATATCCTTTTCGACTTGCCCTGCGAAGTAGTCAACATTTGGTTATTTGTTCCTATTTAAAATGCATATTTTAATTTTTAATTTCAAATTTGAAGGGTAGTTTTTAAAATTAAATAAATGCTTATGTCAGATAAAATATGAATTATATTTAATACTATAATTATAAGTATAATTTTTAATTTTATAATTTATGTAAACTTCATGCTTTTTTCCAATTGCATTGAAAAGGATAAATTGTTGTTATATGTTTGATGATTCAAAGTTCAAATTGTTGTTTAAATTTAACCCAAACATATATTCGGCTCGGAATTATAATTTGATGACCGTTAATTGCAAAATAATAAAAAGGACCAAGAAATTAATCTCTGTTTCGATACAAAAAAAATATTTCCATAAATTTACATTTAATATAATAAATTATCCCATTGACCCCTGACACATAAAAATCACCTTCTACATTTTGGTATAATTTATTTAAATTAAAATAATAAATAATGTAATTATATATAAATATATATGATATAAAAATTGCAATAAAAATAATATTTAAACTCCACAGAAAAATAATAAGGACTGAAAAGAGTTTTATTTTTTATTATTTATATTTATTTAATATTTATGAATGGAAAATTCGAGTATTTTTTTATGCATAAGAAAAAAATGTCGCCGATTTGATTATAAATTGTGTGAAATTAAAATTATAGGAATTAATTTATTAATACAAAATAAATTCTTTTTAGTTCCTCCGTTGACTGAGTCTGAAATAAATTTGCGGTGTAACATTTACCATGTTTTTTTCGCTTGATTCTATGGTACAAGACTTTACTTGAGTTCCAGCCAGGATGTGTATGTGAGCTTTGAACCTGTCACTATATTGACTAAGCCTCTCTACATTATCAACAGGGGAAGGTCCTTCTGTTGTGTTGTGTGGCTGGACAATTGGTTAAAGTCCTAGGATTCCTATTTGTATTCCATATCTCAATTTGTATTGCATATCCCAAAATTGGTGCCACTAAGGATGTTTGGTCTGGCAGCAGTAGATTTATCCCAGCTGCTCCCTCAAATCCCTCCCTTTGCAGTCGAAGCCGCCAATTCGGGCTCTATTATCCTGACTGCAAGTTGACATCTCTTCTGCCGGGGGGAGCAGCTGAAGCTGCCAAATCGGTTAGCTTCTTCCGGGCTGCGGGCTGAGTAGAACTTTACTTTTCGTTGGAGCTTGAAATCATCAAGAGATACAAACTGAAGCTAGGGATCATAAGAAGGTGTAGACAACAACAACAATAAACACATAGTTAGTTTGAATTATTATAAGATATTTAATTTAAGCCACTAAAAAATATTAGTGACTCAACAATGGAATTACAGACAGCCCTTCCACATCGAAGGGATAACTCACTGCTCCCCTTTATAAGTCAGTGTGATTCCAAACTGAGAGGATTTATTTTAAAAAAAATAAAACTTAATTTTTAAAGCTTTAAGCCTGCATTACTTTTTATTTTAAAATTATAACTCAGCACATTCCAAATATTTTCAGCTCTAAAAAAAAATAAATATATTTCTGATGGCAGGCATTGGGTAAATGTTGTCCTTATTTGGCGTCGATCCTTTGAAATTCCTTAAAAAAGCAGTCCACTTTCCATGGAACATGGAGTACAATGCATTTTTCGATTTCCGTGGTCAGTACGTTTTTTGTGCGCACTGCCTGACAAAAGGACCTCTTAGCTTTGTCCATTCCAAAGGACTTGCGAGCCCCGCAGAGTCCTGGACAACAATTCACAATAGATGCGAAAAGTTTTTGATTTCCCCGCACTGAACATACAATGAAGAATAGTTGAGTTATCCTTTGAGTGCCCAGGTGAAGGGATCGCTCAGTTTCCGTGCCGTAGCGCAGTTGGAATTCCGACGGAATTCCTCAATGCATTTATTTAATGAGCTTTGATAATGAACACAAATTGGCGCTGGAGAACAAGATTCCATCTGTCAGGCGGAGGAGCATCGATAGGGGGCTGTGGATGGGGCGGCAATTAGAGATATTCAAGGATATTAAGAGCAAGCAGCAAAAAGCAAGCTAATGAGCTCAAGTCATTGGGGTAGCCACAGCGCTGATTTATGCCCATTAAGAAGGGGGCGTGGCACTGGCAGGTGCTACACCATTACAGATCCATTCGTAATGTATTCGCCCTCAAGGAGTGGCCGAGGAGCCATTGTTATCCTGTTCACTGCTGGCCACTAATTTGTGTCACGCTTCTGCGGTTGGGTCAACTGCTGTGGTGGGCGGTGACTGGGGGGGGGTGGGTTGTGGGTGGGTCAAGCCTTGTGCGGTCACGAAGGTCGACGCGACTGGAATGTCATTAAATCCCTCTAATTAAAGGATACCCACGGTCAACTATAGCAAATCGTTGGCAGCTTAAATACGGCGTTATGTAAGCGGCCCATCCCAAAGTCCTGCCAGCATTTTATTCACCAAAAAAAAAGTGCTTTTAATTAAACTTTGGAATCGTAGGAAATCCTTAAGCAGACACAAATTTCACAGCTACCACAAACAACAAGTTTATTTGTATAATGGTTGAATCAAAGGATTGTGGAGAGGCTACGTGTAGGGATAGAAGTGGGGGATGCGGAGATGGCAGGATGGGGGATGAAGGAACAACAATTTTTATAGCTTAAAACTGCAAACAAAAGCGAAACCAAAGCCAAGCCAACACCAAAGCGAAATGCGAAATAATAGTCGAAATCGGTGCTGGCCAAAATTGAACGGCAGCCAGCAACAACCTGCAGCTCAGCAGGACAATCAGGAGCAGAGCAGCGACAGGACTCGGCCTCAAAGCGCGCACAATGAATAAAAACACAAATGCTGAAAGATTGATAAAATGGTGGAAATTGGAAAATGTCTGTAAATATGGCAACGCCCGTTGAGCAGTCCCTAAATCACTTTATATCCTGTGAACTTTATGCAAAGGACGTGTGACTATAAGAGATATCAGTTTGAGAGTTTATGCTATGAAGGAAATTTATAAATTCATCTGTAACTATGAAAAACGTTATATTTGAATAATGAACGACATCTTGTCCTTAAAGGATCATCACAATATTTTTATCCTTCTTCTGATACCAAACACATTCCAAAGCTCCTAGGGTATATACCAGTCAGTTCGTGCATGTCCTTTCCTAGTCGATTCTTTGCATTGATTTGTGTTCTAACAGGCAAAGTAGAAGAGATTTGTGTACGCCAGGATGGCGCAAGGAAGCCCGAGGACTCCCCAAGAAAAACAAAAGGTGGCCCCGGCAAACAGAAGCTTAAATGGGAATTGACTTCGTGGCTGTGACGTTTGCCTCGAGTTTGGGATTTCGTGTAAATGAGTTTTGTAAGTGAAGTGATGGGCGAAGGATGCGCACGGAATGGGATTGGAAATGCAGGTATCGATACTGTAAAGGATAAAGCAGAATTTGTGTTTTGACAGGCATCATAACGGATGACTGTGACCCGTAGACCAAAAGTCCCTAAGGCTACAAGTCCTTCCTCTCAGGCTTCGTGTCAAACTAACGTGTGTGTAGCGGCCGAGGGAGTCATTCAACGTCTTCTTTGTGAGTGTCCTGTGAAGAAAAGCTCTTTCTTAAAAATTGAACAGCTTGCCTAATCGGGCACTGGGGCATTTGGTCCTTTTTGGTGTTGACTTGAAGGAAGCGAAGCAATCAAATCCCACTTTCCTGGCCAGTCCTTGCACCTTCGTCACACAAAAATGTGCTAATGAGTTCCTGGTTGAGTTTGACAGTCAGAGGGACCCAACATAAGTTTTGGAAGGACGAAAATAATATTTTATTTACATCTGATCCTTTCGGACATGATTAACATTCGGACTTTGCCGTCGAGTAGAATTTCATATACATTGCGGCGAAACTTTGAAAATTTGAAGCAGTTTCTGCCTTCTTAATGTCTTCGTCCTTGAGAGGACGCTAAGGAAAAAGGTCGTTAAATTGGAAAGCCCTGAGCAGAGTGTGGCTTCTTCAGGACCTTTTAATTTTGCCTAAAGCCTTAATTTCCGACTGCGCTTGCAGCGGAAATGAACACACGTCAGCCATGACGCTCCTTCACAGGACTGCTAACGCGAATTAGCGTGGAGTGAATGCCGTTATTCAGGATACTCGTATTTGAGTCACGCGTGTGAGTTCAGTGAACTCATTATAACGGTCGGTAAGCCACAAAACTCAAAGGATCCAGGAACATGGAATATTAATGGGCGACAGCTCATGACACATCCTAGATAGTCACAGGCGAAGCACTCGCCACTGAGTCCTGGCGAGAGACTAGGCCAAAGTGCCGTCAAAAAGTCATAAACTTGTCACACACTTTGTAATCTTCAAATGCTATATGCCCATCCTCGAGTCCTAACGCCTTCGGTGTGCACTCGCATATCCTTTTTGGACAGCTGCCAACGCGTTGCGTGTGGAATTCCTCAAGAAATAAAATTTTATTCACTTCACCGACACTTGAAAGCGCCAAGATCCTGGCCGCAATCAGCGTCTAGCCAGGAATGTGTATGTGTGTGAGAGTGTGTGTGTGTGAGTGTGTGAGTGTGTGTATGAGTGTTCGTGCATGTGAGTTTATGACTGCCTACAAATGGAAATGGGCTGCAATTCATCAATGCGCGCGAGGCTCGAATTAATTTGTTGGCATCCTTTCACTCGACAGAGAATCCCCTCATTAACAACTAACTAACCAGCGGTCGTCCTGGCTGCCTGCAGGCTGCGGTTCGGCCCGCATCCTGTTCCTGATCCTGTTCCCTTTCCTATTCCCGTTTGTGTTCCGTAACCCGGTCTTAATTTGGCGTGCAAATTAAAACTTTTCGCACAAAATCGTCCTGCCGACCACCGACAGCCAATGGGCCCGGGGGGCGGAAGAGCTTCCAGCTGGCCGACAGGACGCGCATTGCGTAATCCATTTTAATTTGAATGCAAATGAGTTAACTATGCGGCTACTTGCTAGGTGTGAATGTGGCAATTTGCGTTGCCAAAGGACACGTGCAGCATCAGCAACAACTGCAAAATCAAAGCAAGGACCTGCAACAAAGGCAAACTGAAGCCTAACCTCTGGAGCCTAATAACCCCTTGGATTTAAATAACGGTATATAAGGAGATTATTAGAAGGAAAGACAAAGCGAAGAACTTAAATCGTAGTTAAGGTTTCTAATGTCCTGCTGCTGAGAAAGAGCCATTAGAGCCCAAGGACGACGACAACATTTGGAAAGGATTCCTGAATCCACATTTACAGATGAAATAGTTTTCTAGAAATTCATTTATAAGAACATAATCAGGACACACAGCAGCAACTGTTGCTGTTGTGCAGTTGCTGATGTCGATTATGTTGTGGCTCCTGCCAAAGCTCTGAAGGATTTTCTGGCTGAACTTAAGCAATTAAATTCAGGACTCGTTTTTGCCACCAAATGGGCTAGGCCACCGCATCGTATCCGGGCACGGGCAACCCAACTAATGCACATATTATCCTTGCTGAATGTGTGTGTGTGTGTGTATGTACACACCTTATCCACTCTGTGTGCAGTACGTGTGTGTGTGTGTGTGTGGTGTTTGTGTTAAATTTGACGTTGACTTTTTTGGCCCGAAACTTGCTCAACAAGTTTCACGCATAGTTTCACTGCATTTCAATTAGAAAACAGGACTCCGAGAGCCGCAGAGCTACGAGAATTTGGAAAATGCGCTCCACTCGTTTGGCTTGCCAGGGGGCTGGTGAGCTGGGGGCCTGCCAGTATCAAAGGACATGCCGCATTATGTGATTGCGAGTGCCCAATGTGTGGCAATGCGGCACAAGATAGAGGCCAACAAATAAGTCAACAGCTTTAAAACAGGACGAAAAGAGCTTACCATTTCACAATTTAAGCGGAAAGGTCCTTTGACAAAATAACTGGGCGAGTCCTTGTTTATTTTAGATGGCAAAACAATCTGTTCTCCACTTTGACTATTCCCAAAGGGAAATTCATCTAAATTTTGTTTTTCTAGGCTGAAATCTTTTAGAATATTTAAAATTTGTTTTTATTTAATTACTTTTTTATTTTTAAGTATTTGTTTTTTATTTATTTTTTTTGTTTTTTTTTTGTTTTTTTTTTGTTTTTTTTTTGTTTTTTTTGTTAATACAACAATATAAACTACAGGCAAGTCATATTTGATATGATTTACTGTCAAATGATATCAGAATCAGTTTTAAGCGACTCCTATATTTTCCAAGGACTTCTGTTTATGTTAATGTTAATGTTAATGTTAATGTTAATGTTAATGTTAATGTTAATGTTAATGTTAATGTCAATGTTAATGTTAATGTCAATGTTAATGTTAATGTTAATGGTAATGGTAATGTTAATGTTAATGTTCATGTTAATGTTAATGTTATTGTTATTGTTAATGTCAATGTTAATGTTAATTTTAATGTTATTGTTAATGTTAATGTTAATGTTAATGTTAATGTTAATGTTAATGTTAATGTTAATGTTAATGTTAATGTTAATGTTAATGTTAATGTTAATGTTAATGTTAATGTTAATGTAAATGTTAATGTTAATGTTAATGTTAATGTTAATGTTAATGTTAATGTTAATGTTAATGTTAATGTTAATGTTAATGTTAATGTTAATGTTAATGTTAATGTTAATGTTAATGTTAATGTTAATGTTAATGTTAATGTTAATGTTAATGTTAATGTTAATGTTGATGTTAATGTTAATGTAAATGTTAATGTTTATTTTATTGTTAATGTTATTGTCAATGTTAATGTTAATGTTAATAATAATGTTCCTGTTAATTAAAAACAAATGTTCCAAGCTAACGGAATCTTAGCTTCAACAGAACTTAAACGACTTTATGCAAAGGATATATGAGCAAAAGAAACCTTAACTACCTTACCTTAAACATAAGAAATTATTTATTTCTATTTTTTATTATTGAATATTTAAAAATAGTATAAAAATTAAATTTATAACAAATAAATTTTAATTTTGTCTTCATCTGATATTTATATATTATATTATTATATTTAATCAATGACATTTTTTTATTATTTATAAAAGTAAAAATAAAAGAGACAGTCTTAAAAAATCTAAGCTCCTTTGAGTTAAAAATTCCAAGTTAAAGCATACATAATTAAACCTAAAATTAATAAAAAAAAATTAATATTTTCATTTGAGCAAAAAGAAAAATAGTTATTATATTTTCTAAAATATTTTATTATTTTATCACTTATTTACTTTATTAATTTTATCATTTATACTTTTACTAAAAGGAGCAGTCAAGTTTCTTAGCCATTAGCAGATGTCTTTCCATTTGCAGGACTTTGCTTCACAGCCACGTGCCAAACATAAATATCCTGATATCAACTTAATTGATTAAAGTCCATATAATTAATATAAGTATTATTTTTCAATTTAAATGTTTTTTGAGATTTCCATTAACTGACTTTAAAAGCTGTAGCAAAGCATAAATTCTTAAATAAAAAAAAAAGTTTTGATTTTTTGCCGTTAAATAAAGGAGAAGAGTTTTCAAAATGCAGTTCCGCGTCATAAATCTAATGGACACTTATAAATGGAGGGAAAAATAAATAGTAAATAAATATTATCCTTGAGTTACTCCGCCCAAGAAATGCATCAAAGGGACTCTTGTGAGATTTTGGCATTGGCTGAGCTCGAAAACAGAACCGTAAATAATCGGAGCCTGTCCCACATGTCGTATACTTTGTCGCATAATCCGCTCTTGGCAGGAAAATAGAATCCTATGCCAACAATATGGAACAGAGAAAGTCCAAAATGAAATTAGTTGACAGCCAGATTGTTCCCAAATGGGTCAAGAGTCCTTGACGGAAGCCGACGCCAAAGCCGAGGACGAAGCTGGAGCAGAAGCTGTAACTAAAGCTGAAACTGAACCTGAAGCTGAAGCTGATGCTGGAGCGGTAGCTGGAGCTGGAGCAGGAGCTGCAGCTGTCGCTGTAGCATGAGCTGAAGCTCAACTGGAAATTCAATTAACCCAATTGCTGGACCTCAACGTCGTCTACGAGAAGAGGCCATCCCAGCGCCACGTCCTGTCAGCCTTTTTTGGTTTCCTACTTGCCAAAAATCCCGAGAATCGTGATTCTCTCCATAATGAAAGCAATGTTAAGCTAGCGGCGACAGGACTCAAGGTCAGAGAGTATTAAAAAGGGCTTAAATACGGCAACACCCCCCTCCTTCCCCTAGCCGTCTTTCTAAGGGAAAAAAGGGTTGTCCTGACCCTTGGAAAATCATGAAAACATCGCACAACAAATGGCAGAAATGCAATAAAAAAAAATCGCAGCATAAAAGAAACGAAAAACTTAAAAAGCCAAAAGAGGCAAACGCAAAAAATACGAAATATCTGCTTATAATTAAATTTTACTGTATGTGTGTGTGTGCGTGGGTGCGTGTGTGTGTAAGTGTCTGGTCGTTGGGAGTGTGCGAGCGCGTGAAATATGCGCTGGAGCTCCAACTATTTGCAGATCTGCTTGGCGTCCATAGAAATGTAATTGAAAATGTTTATGGTCGCCCAGAGCCCCAACAAACAGATCCGCAGCACTAGGCCCCCTCACCCCGCCCACGACTATATCCTAGCCCCTTTACAGTTTCAGTCGCAGTCCCACTCCCAGTCACCGCCACAGCCGCAGCCGCAGGCTGGTCAAAATTTATGTGCGGCCTTCGTCTTACAAATTTATCTGCATAAATTTTCAAAACTGGGCATTTTCCGTGTAGTTTCCGGCATCTAAGTACGACATAAGAGTACACTGTGTATCTGTGTGTGAGTATCTGTATGTGTGTATTTACTAGGATGTGTGTGAAAGGGTTGTCAGCAGTTGGGAGTTTGTAAAGACATCAAAAAATGCACAAAAATCAAGCAGAAACATTAAAGGACCGCAACAGTCACGGCTGATCAACCACAGGCTACCCTCAGAGCCACACACATACACACACACAGACAAGCATTTTTAAATTATTTAAAATATATATTTTATTATAATAATATTGAATTTTTTAAATAATATATAATATTCCGCATTTAAGTCCTGGCTTTTAGTACTTCAAATGAAATCCACTTTTCCAACTTTTTGGCATATCTCAATAATCCTTAGAAATTCTACATATCAGCTTATTTTATATTTTATGTAAATCTTTAAAATAATATATCCTGTAAATTTAAATAAATTTACTAAGCCTTAATTATTTATTAAATATTCTGTAGCTTAAATAACTCGTCATTAACTCATCATGAGTTGTTCCGACAAAAAGGCGAATTTTTGAGAGTTTATTAAAAGTTTAACCTCAGAGCTGAATTTCAATTTGTTCCTTTAGAAAACTAAATAAATGGCAGGTCGCATTTGTGTGAGGTCCTGAAAAAAGGAGGCACACAAAAGCGAAAGGAGAAGTAAAGGAAACGCTTTACTTATGACAAAGCAAGAGCAAAGCGAAATGCAAAAGTGCGACTCCTGAAGTGGTTTGTGTTCTGGCTAAGCTTTGCCTCCTTTACCTCCTCCTTCTTTGGGGAAGAGGACAGACAGACAAAGGACAGACCTTTAGATACCCTATACTTAAAGTAGAACTTTAAATTCGGAGATATTCAGTGTAATTTACCCTTTGCTCTTCACAGCTTCTTAAATAAAAATATTAAAATAAATTAATCATAATTTTCGTCCTGTAAAAAGATACCCTGTACTTTCCTAACTCTACTCTATTCTCAGTTTCTGTAGAGATTTATGTAGATTGGGTTCAAAAAGCCGACTATTTAATACCCTATTTTTTTTATAGTAAAATTGTACTTGGGTAGGGTTCTAGTGGGTGACTTGCCCTTATCCTTTTAACCCTGCTAAATGAGTTAAATTTTTTTTTATTTATATACTCAGTGTGTTTAGCCTATAGGCAGCTATCCTTTACATAAATCAGAAGAGTATAAAGTATTTTGTAGTCTCTTGACTTGGATTCACCCACTATTTTTTTTTTTTTTTACAATTTTTGTTTCTTATTGATTAGCTTGTATTCTATGTTCCCTGCCAGTAAAGGAATCCCATCAAATGATCAATTCAAATTGAACTTCCTTTGGGCGTAGCTTGAATCAAAGGAGTCTCCTTTTTGGATATATCAGAATCGTAGGCAGCCAATGGGAAAAATATATCTTTATCTAAGTTAGTCATAGTTTTGCTTTCAAATATCTACAAGGTCCTGGTATAATACACAAATATTCCATTTTTTGTATACCAAATTATATTATATCCTTTAGCCTTCATTTGAATAGGTCCTTAACACCAATTTGTAGTACATTAATGCAAGTTACTAAATTTAATATAAAGTTAAAAACTACAAAGTAAATAAAATGTAAAAAAAATAATTTATTATTTATATTTAAAATACTTTTTTAAAAAAGAAAATAAAATTAAATTTAATTAATTTTAAATTAAATTCTTTATAATTTTTTTAAAAAGGAAATTAAATTAAATTTTATTAGTTTTAAAATAAATTCTTTATGATTTTTTAGATAATATTAAGGAACATATCCTGTATCTAGCCCACTTATCTCTAGCCATCCTTTCGTCTAATTAACTCTTGTATTGTTTTTATAGTTAATAGAAGTCCTTAATAAAATTAATTTATTAGACGCGTTATGTGAACGATAATGAAAAGCTGAAATTACTTTGGGTATCCTGACAGCTAATTAAAAATGTAACCTCTTCCTTTTCATCGAATGTCCGAATGAATCCAAATTCGCAGGAGTTCCTACACGGAACTGTTATATAAGCTCTATAATTTACTAAGAGGTGGGCACAGGTATCAGTTATCCTTTGTTCTTCCCGGAACTACCATGTAATAATTCCTTCAGGGATTGAAACAAAAGTTACATAAGAGTCTACAACAGCTCCTGGGAGCTCCTTGGAGCTCCTGGGAGCTGCGTTCGCCTTTGTTTGCTTACCTTCAGCGGGGGCTCTTTGAGTTCCTGTTATTTGACATATGTCGTCAGAACATCAGTTACAGCAACTTCTAATTAATATTTATACCTCACACACACACACACACATACACATGGATATAGCTATATAGGTATAAGCATCTAGGTGTCTGTCTCCCCGACGTCAGTTAATTAGAGTAATTGGAGACTCTGTGCACAAATAGTCGTAAATCATTTATCACAACACGAATACCCATACAACTACACTCACATACTCATACAAACACATACATAGGTATATATTAAATATGGCTTATATATATACATATTCCATATCGATCTGGTGAGAGCAGCCAAAGTGTCGCTCGTTTCGGTGATTTTGTTTCCCTTTATTGCCCTTACAAGGTTGAAGTGCCGTGTGTTTCCCTTTGGGCTTTGAAGCGCCGCTAAGTAGGCAAGGATAACAGGATACTGTACAAAGATACAGCGGCGGAGAGGTGAGGGACTCTGAGCTTAACGAAAATCAAATAAAATGTGAATAAAAATGTTAAGTGCCCAAGCCACGAGTTTTCCGTAGAGTCGAATATGCAAATTGCTTTTAGCGTTGATTTTTGCTTCAAATAAAACGTGTGCTTAATGCAGGTGTAAGTGTGCGTATACGTAATGCACCTATAGCCCAGTCTGCGCTGTATGTGTGTGTGTGTGTGTGTGTGTGCACTCCGCTTTAGGCTTTAACCACTCGCAAGTGTTTTTCATTAAAATCTCTGAGGCTCTTCAACAAGCGGCAAAGCAAAGTTCATAAACATTTGGAATTTTATGTAAATATATATATGTGAGTGTGTGTGAGTGTGTGTGTGTGTGAGTTTATATAAATATATGCGTGTGTGTGCGGCGTCTAAATATATGTTCCTGTATAGTTGTTGTTGGCTATAGAAATTATGACATTATGCGCAGATTTTTTGCTGAAATCTGATTTCTCGTCTCCTTCGTCCTTCTCTCCCCTCTCTCCTTTATTGTGACTCTTCATCCACTCCCTTATTTTCCCCCCTCTCCCCTCTACACTTTGTTTACGTTTATCGTGACCGCGATTGCCAGGACAGGATTTTTATTTTTATTCTCTATATTTTTGCCTGAATTTTAATGATGAATGCGACAGGACATGAACGCAAACTTCTTAATTTTAATACATGCATAGAAGTAGGTGTGTGTGCGTGTGTGTGCGTGAGTGTGCGTGTGGGCGGTGTTTGTGTGTACCTTAAAAATTTACATAAATTCGTGCAAATAACTTAATGTAAATTATTTTTGAATTTTTTTACTCATCTTTTTATGGCACGCATCTTGGGGCTTGGGGCGTGGGTCTTGGAGCTTAGGGCATGGGGGAGGGGCAAATAGCAGATGGCAAGTGCTCCACATGAAAAGAAAATCTCGAATGCCTCCGGCAACAGCTTTTCTCGTAGATTTCAATTGGGTTTTTAATTAAAGCATGCGGAAAACAAATCCCCAAGCCTTAAATGAATAAATAATTTCCTTTCTGAATGCCAATTATTAAATTATTTTAAAGAGAACAAAAAGTTTTCCTAGAACGAAAATCATTTGATGTTATGGAAATGAAGCATGAAATGAATAATAAAATATACAGGGTGTTTCTTTGGATTAATTGAAAGCGAAGACCTCATCTCATAGTAAATAAAAAAAACATTTTATTATTTAAATTCCTTTCCAAAAACTTAATTTGTATTTGAAAAACACTCAGGTTTTTGCTCTGGGATAATGGAAAACGAAAGGAAAATCAATTTCAAGATCTCACGCTTTGTTTATCCTTAGGTACAAGGTGTGGAGTCCTGCCGCAGGGGAGCTCTGATTTAAGCCAAGGTCAAAAGAAAACTCATTAGGGTCAATTGACATTTAGGGCAATCAAAGGCACAAACAAATCCTTAGGCAAAGGCACCTAAACTACAAGGACAATAAACAAACTGATAATAACAACAAAAGCCAAAATAACAAAATCGAGAAAGAAGATGAAGAAGAAGAAGACGAAGAAGGAGAAGAGGAAGAGGGAAACTAACGACACAACTTTTTGAATTCAATTACAACACTCGATGGCAAATCAACAACAATAACAAAAGCAACAACAACAATCTAGCAAGAAGCCTGTCTAGTGTGTATGTGTGTGTGTGTGCAGTAGTAAATGTATGGGTCTTAGACATGTGTGTGTGTGTGTGTGTGCTGGCGTGTGGAAATCCAACGAATGATTTCAAGTTCATGTTGTGCCTTTGCCACTTGCGACTAATTTTTGCACAAACAAAAAACACGCCCACCCACACAGACATAAGCACACGCACACACTCATACACATTCGCAATTCAAGTTAAGACACACAGACACACCCACACACACACACACTCCCACATCGACCAACATCAACAACTCACGGCCAACAGCTGTAACGGTAATAAACAACAAGCAGTAACAGCAACAACAACAACAAGCAGTAACAACAACAACAACAACAAGCAGTAACAGCAACAACAACAACAAGCAGTAACAACAACAACAACAATATCAACCAAAACTTAGCATTGAAAATTCCCTCCCCACCACCACTCCCCTTCGTGTATCTTGGCGTTTGTTGCGCAAGAGATTTTTGTCGCCAAATGTAGGAGAACATGGAAAGCCCTGGGGGCGGGGGTGGGGAGGAGTGGTGGCAGGCACAAAGAGAACCACAAGAAAAAAAACACACACATACATACAAAGCACTGGCAAAAGTTTTGTGCGATGCTGCAAGTGTTGCAAGTGTGACACACACACACACACACACACACACACCCAAGCACGCAATCGCAGTTGTCGGCTGTCCGCTGTCTTCTGTCGTCTGTCGGCTGTCGGCAGTCGGGGAAAAAGGAATATATAACCATGACGCGGCTTACCTTGCGGCCAAAACAGTAAAAGGCCCGAGACGCAGGAATTTGAACGGCTTTTATATATAGATTTTCTATGGGCCGCAGCAGTTGACAGAAAGGCAGGCGAAGAGAGTGAGGCGGGGCAGAAGCAGGAGCAGGAGCAGCAGAACAAATGTGCGTGAAAAGGATATCATTTAGGTTTGTGGGTAAACATGTTAAATTATCGAGGATTACGCTGTGGGTGCAGAAGCGCGAATTGAGTATTAAATATTTATAGGAAAAGCCAAAAAGCTAATCTCCTCTTCCAAGTCGGCGGAGCTTCGCATAAAAATCTTTATTTATTTTACATTTTTAAATATATAAATAATTTACTTTTAAATACAAATATATATATTATTTTAAAATATATATATATTATTGTTATTATTAATATTTATTTTTATCATCATTATTTATTATTATTATTAGTATTTATTTTTATTATTATTATTTATTACTATTATTTTTATTTAATTTTATTATTTGTTATTATTATTATTATTATAAATATATTATTTTAAAATATTTAAATATTTACTATTATTATTATTATTATTATTAAACCTTATTTTTATTATTATTATTTATTATTATTATTTAATTTTATTATTTATTATTATTAGTAGTATTTATTTTTATTGTTATTATTTATTATTATTATTATTATTTAATTTAATTATTATTATTTATTATGATTCTTACTATTATTATAAATATATTATTTTTAAATATTTAAAAATTTATTATTATTATTATTATTATTAAAACATATTTTTTTTTATTATTATTTATTATTATTATTATTATTATAATTATACTTTTTTTTTTTTTTTTATAATTTTAAAATATAAAATATAAATATAAATATTTATTATTTTATACTTAATATATATAAAAGAAGTATTTTTTTACTTGGTAATTTTCTGTTATATGTTTTTTTAATTTGTATAATAAAACGCATTAATTTTTTAGGTAGATAAAAAATTAGTAATTATCTCTCAGACTATTAAAAAAAAATTTAAATATTAATTACACTCTTTTGTGTACGTAACCAAAGACAGAAATGAAGATATTAACTATGACACAACAAACGAGATTCAATTAATTATCCTTTGTGCATTGTGCTCGTCATACGAACGGTAATTCGATTGATGCAATAAAGGATTAAGTACAGGGATCACTTAACAGGACGCAATTAGAATAAATCCTGCGACGAGATGACATAACAGAGCCCAGAAACAACTTACTATATATACATATATACATACACATATATATACATATATATACAGTGTATATCGGTTATATGCAAATATTGCTTAAATGCAAAATAATTTTATTTTTAAACATCATTATAACATCATAATAATTAATTTTAGTTTGCTTAAAAGGAAATATCGCATACATGCAAGATTTTGTCTGCATTATTGGTTTTGCATATAAGTGGTATGTACTGTATTTAGGTATATACATAGATGTATATATAGATATATATAGATGTATATAAGACGATAAGTAGGTTTATTGATATTATATAATAATAAGGTAACAGGTGATTGCTTGATTACTGTGGCTGCTCACGACTGTTCGCTGCTTCCTAATACGACTCCACAACTTATCGACTGTATCTTTTTTACGGCATCACATGAATGCCGACCTATACTGCAGTGACTGTCCACGTCAACTTCAAACAGGACATTTCCAGCCAACGAGTATTAAAATGGAGGGTTGCCACCTCTGCAACGCCCTGTCACTCCTTGCATACATATCATAAGTTGTCTCTGTAAAAGTGCTTTGGGTCAGGTTTCCTAACTCAGAGACTACTTATTATATATATATATATATGTTTATATGTATATATCATATAGTGAGTTGTCTCTGAATAAGCCAATTATAGTGAAAAGGGCCAGGGAAGACTTTGACTATAAATTTGAGCTTACTAAATTTAAAATTAATATATAAAATGAGAGTTCAGTTTATGAAAAAATATATCCAAATAATATTTACCTATAAAAAATGGAGTTGCTACAAAAATAATAAGATTTATAAAGCCATAAATCGCACTCAAATATTTATATATATTTTATTTATATGTTTATATCTAAAATTTAAAAATAATCTCCCTGCTTCTTTAAATCGGAAATGTCTCAAGCTTTTAAATGTTATTTTATATAATTATAATTCATGAATTTATTTAATTTTAATAAAAAAAAATTAAATAAAATACTTTTGGATATTTCATCCAAAGTTGTCAAATTTTAATTAGCTATTTACCAAAAAATCTTTTAAAACCCAACGATTTTATTTCATTAGAAAATAATTTTAATTTAAATAATCACCAAATTGCAATTTTGTTGCTGCGACCAATAAATTTCCATAAATTTCAATAAATTTCCATAAATTTCCCATCGCCCAAAAACTGGAAAATTGATTTCATTTCAAGCGCCGCTAAATTTTATTTTAAATAAATATTTGCAGTTCAATTGTATGGCAATCAATTATTGAAAATCAACTAAAATAATTTGATTCAGTATCGAATTTATTCAGAAACAATAATAATTGATTACTCATTGAATATGTAACTATTTATTTCAATTTAAAAAAGTGACAACAAAATAAATAAAAATTTAATAAATAAAAAAAAAGTTAGCAAATTTTAATAATGTATGTAACACAATTAAAAAAAAAAAACAATACTTTAATTCTGATATACATCAAATATAGTTTACTAATAAATTAAATAAAATATTAAATAATATAAAAAAAAAATAAATTAAAGGAGAAAAGCTTTGCATGTCCTTTGACAGAGCGTAAAAAGTGAAACAGAACAAAAATAAAACCGATAAGCAAATAAACAGACACTTCGACAGCTGAATAGACAGACAGGCAGATACAAGCAGACGGACAGACAGACAGACAAACAAACGGACAGAGGGACAGGCGGACAGGAGGACAGACAGCAAAGCAAATAAATAGATAGACAGGCGGATAGACGGTTAGACATGTGTGGACATGTCTAAAAGGACTCTGATCCGTAATGTACATAAGCCCGTGGAAGCCTTGCCCATTTAATGTGACATTTCGTGACAGGCTGTAATATCCTTCGAAGGGCTGTAAAAGCCATAAATAATTTATATATATTTTTGTCAATATTGAAATTTACTAAAAGTTGGATTGGTTTTGGGCCTATGCCAAAAATAGAGTGTGTTTTATAGACGCCAAGTTTTATTATTTGTTGATATAAAAATAATCTTGTTTTTTTTTATTTTATTTATTTCACTTTTTTTTTTATTAAAGTTCCAAATGTTATGAGAACTTTAAGAGTTTTATCATTTAAATATCAGAGTTTTTTATCGGACTTCTAAAAACTATTCCAAATACCCGAAACGTATTTTTCGAGATGATAAAATTAAATTTTAATTTGTTTACGCGACACACAATTTGGGTTAAGGACCAAAGTTTTGATTATGGATACAGTTTTCCCATCTATAAAGTCAATTTGCAAGGACTTCGTTCACCCCCCGCCTGCTACCTGTGGCTTGAGAGCATCGCGATGCCAACCAATCGACCCACAAGTAAACCCCAACTCAGACACCCCAAATCAAACCCCAAACCTAGCCCCAGCGCAAGTCGAAGACCAAACCCCAATCCTGGCTACATCCTGAACGGAACCACAATCAAGCGGGTGTCTGGAGCGACAGTTGGGTTCACCGCATCCTCGAGGCAAAGATCCATTGGTAGGCTCGAAGTTTGCCTTGGCAGCCGTTTAAATTGAAATTAGTGAACGGCATTGGGGTGGGAAAAGTCGTCCTTAACCTCAACGCCAAGTCAACCCAAAGCGGATTCAAAGGACTGCACACAAAGGACCTCACACAAAGGCCATGCGGCGTTAGTTCATGTGAAAATGTTGATAAACGCCGCAAATGCGGCACTTAGTCAAATATTTATTCTAAGAAAATGGAAAAACGTGCGCGTCAAAAAGCTGAGGCCTCCGGCCAGAGTCAAAGCTGCCAAAGCTGCCGTCATGTCCTGATATGTTGCCCAACTAAGCTCAATTAGCAACCAGCCTTGAGCAGGCTTATACAACGAGTCCCCGCCTACCCAGCCTCTGTCCCCCTCCATTCACAGCTCCTTCCAAGCAACAGCAATTTATGCTGCATCCAACAACAAAAAACCAACAACTCGAATCATTTGTCAACGTTACAAAGGCAACCGAGTAATTGAGTTATTACACCCAACACATCCACGCCCAACGCCTCACAGGACTCGTGCGAATATTTCAACTGAGGGAGAGGAAAAAGCAATTATCTTTGACTTCGGGATATCCTGTAACTAAGGAAAGAGCTACAAGCTCCGAATACTTCTTAGGAGTAAGAATTGATATATTCAATAAAGGATCCTTTTATTTGAAGGAGTTTATCTACTACAGATCAGAGCGACAAAAATATATCCTTTAATCCTTTAATTTCTAGAATTAATTGAATCGCGAGTTTAATAAAATATTTTATTATATATATAAAATGTTTATATGATGTAAGGATACACATTTATCCGGCTACAACTTGAGATTCCCCGTCATCTTCTTTACTGGGTATTTTGTAATGAGAGTCCTTTGGATTCTATTTATACATCTCAAAGAATCCCGAGAATAATATTTATTTAAATATTCTCAAATTTAATATCAACATTTAAGTACGACAATGAAGAGAAAATACTCTTAACGTAATCTGCTCTGAAGGACCTCTGTATGACAAGGATCCCCCAAGCCAAGAGATCTTTGTCGGTGCTCATACCTCAAGAGGAAGCACAATCAATCTGCATGGCAGTTGAAGCGCCGAGAAAGCCGTTCATATACTTATGCCATTCAAAGCATATGGTAAATAAAACATACACACACTCACACACACACACACACACACACACACACACACACATGCACAGACAGAGACACAAAGACATGCGTTCAGACACCAAAGGAGACCCATTTGTAAGCATTGGTCTGAGTGCCAGCAGCACCTTCTCCTAACCCTCATCATTCGCCCCCCCTCCTTTACACCACCCCCCACCCCCACCCTCTCCACCCACCACCTATCCTGACGACACACATTGTTAGTTCTGAAGATGCCGTCGAGCTGAGACCGGAGGAAACGTGTATCGGGCCCCAATCCATATGGGTGTATGCGTATTAAAGGTTCTCCAGAAGACACACACACACACACACACTTGCGCGCATACACGTACAGCAATCGTTTTGTGTGTGTCAATATGTATGTAAATAAGCGAGAAAAACAAGTGGTTATAAATTTACAAGGATGCTGGCGTTGCGTATACGCCGCATACGTCGAGGCCAAAAGCCGTCAACCACGACTGAATCTCTCTCTGTGTGTGTGTGTGTGTGTGTGTGTATGTGTATATGAGCTGTACCTCAGTAATAATGCCCTTAAGAAAGGACGCGACACACAAACGCAATAAGAAAACGAAAATAGGCAGCGGCAGAGGCAACGGCGGCGGCGGAGGCAGCGGCGGAGGCAGCGGCGGAGGCAGCGGCGGAGGCAGCGGCGGAGGCAACGGCGTCGGCGGAGGCGGCGGCATAGAGCAAAAAATTGAGTTAAATAAAATAAATGAACGTAAACATGGCGCACGAGATGGGAGTGTGCCAAAGACCGATGAGGTGTGTGCGTAAGTGTGGGTGTGTGTGTGTGTGTGTGTGAGTGCGTATGTATGTATATTGGTGCGTTCGCTTATGTCCTTGTTTGTGTATGAGGGGACGATATCCATCAAGTACACTACAAAGCTTGAGGCCTCGTCCTGGCACTCAGGCTCTCAGATTTACTTTGTTTTGCTTTTATTGCTCGCATCCTTGAAAGTTTTTAATATGTTTATTTATATAAGTGTATGCCGGGAACGTCCATGCTGAAGTTGTTGTTGTTGTTGCTGTTGTTGCTGTTCATCGCAATGGCTGTTGCTCCTTTTACCAAATCCTGTCCACTAGCTACGAGTTTATTACGCTCCTCATAAAATGTCATAAAATTAAAAGCAATTTTGCTGTTGGCGCTGCTTTTACTTTCCCATTTTGGCCAGTTACTAGGTGGCTCGTGGCTATTCAAAATGTCCTTCTTCGGCTTCATCATGTTCTTCCACCCACGCCCAATCTCTCTCTGCGTTTCTCTTCCTCTTCGTTTTCCTTTATTACATTGCATTAAGAGTTATTAAAATTCTGAACAATTTTCCAAAAGGGCTCAAAAGGTCAGCCGTGATTTTGCCATCAGTCAGTCCATTGAAATGTCCTTGATGTCTGCCAAATATTCACAGAATGTAAATATGTTTTATGTATTTATGGAAAATTTGTGGCTTTTCTCCATTGAAAGGAGCACACACATTATAAGCCCCACTGACAAAAGGACTTAAGGATTTTAATGTGATTAAACTCAATTACCCCTAAATGTTTTCTCGGTTTACTAATTGACGTTAAAAGCGTTTTACTTTTTGAATTGCGAGCTTTAAATTTAAATTGGCTTAAATTCAAAAATGGATAAAATTCCACAAATTTCTGATAATTGAATAAATAATTTCCAACTTGACTTTCAATGCATCAAATAACAAAAAATATAAAATATAATAAAATATTCACAGATTGGATAAGAATTTAATAAAATTTCAATTGGGTTAAGCTTTACCTAAAAAATAAATAAATAAATAAAAAAATAAAAAAATAATAAATAAAAATAGTTATAAATATCATTATTACTTACATTATTATTATTGGTTGTAGTTTATTTCGAGCCTCTAAGGACTCTTCTTTGGCTTGCACTTAGAAAATGTTGTATTAATAACTGAGATACATTTCCTTATGAGCCATAAGGTGCTCAGATGTGGTCTTTGTCCTTATATAGTACACACCCATCAGCAGCTCCAACGGGAAAGTGCTTTTTCCCATTTAACAATCCATCATTATAGCCACATCAATCTCCCAGTCCAACTTTGCCTTCGGGGAGCAAGCGCTCATGAAGGATTCAAGGATTAATTGGTTTATTATGAAAAACCAGCAGCGCAGCCGCCAGTTAATCGAAGTTAAAGTCATTTACTAAGTACTTTCTAAGGACCAAGTCGTACATCTTGGCAGACCGATTGATGGTGTTTGTTTTACACTTCCTCCTTGGCTGTTTTCTTCCTGTCGGGATAAGTGCAAGAGCAAAATAATAATGGGGAAAAAATTACGCAGAAATAAATATAGATAAAAATAAATATAACTATAATAGGTATAAATAAACATTTATAATTATATATAAATAATATATAATTAAGTATAAAAAAATAAAAATAAAATAAAATTAATGTAAATAAATATATATAAATACATAAAAATAATAAATAAATAATAAATAATTAGTGAATAAGAATATATATAATTAAATATAAATAAATACATATAAATAAAATTAAATATAAATACATATATATAAATAAATATAATTATGCAGAATTAAAAAAATATTTAAATGTATATAAACAAGTATAACTAAAAATAGATAAATATAGTTGAATATAATTCAATATAAAAAAATAAAATAAAATATAAATAAATACAAATAAATATAAACTAATATAAATAAAATAATATACTTATATATATAAACAAATATAATTAAATATAGATAAATTTAAATAAATATAATTATATATATAAATATATTATATATATAAATATAATATAATATAATATAAATAAATATAAACTAATATAAATAAAATAATATACTTATGTATATAAGCAAATATAATTAAATATAGATAAATTTAAATAAATTAATAAAAAAAGAATATAATATAATAAAAAATATATAATATATAAATAATAAAATAAATGTATATAAATAAATAAGTATAAATAATATAAATAAAAAATAAGAACAATTAATTATTATTAAATATAATTTAATACAAAAAAATAAATAAATATAAATAACACAAATAAATAAATATATATAATTATAATGGGAATCAATTAACCTCATATTTGATCCAAAATAAAAATATCGTTTCTACCGTTAATAAAGTACATCGTTTATGACAAAGCATAAATTTAACTTAAATAATGTTTATCCTTATTAATTCCTAATTAAATTTAATTTTATATTTATAATTTTATATTTAATTTCTGTTCTTAGATAAATTAATTTATAAATACAATTTTATATTGATGCTGCTCTTAAGAAATTTATTGCAGCTTTAACTAAGCATATGAAACTTTCGTAATGAAAGTGAAAGTAAAAGTTCGATAAGCAATTTATTACATTAAATTAAGTTTTAAATTGTTTAATCAAAACTTAGACGTCGATGAAAATATGTTGAATAAACAATATGATCTAAATTTATGCTCGCCCGTGGAAGGAAACAAGAGATGATCTAAATTTATGCTCGTCCGTGGAAGGAAACAAGAGCTTTTCAGAATTTGTGTCCCTCGTTTAACCTTCACATTCTCGACAATTGGCCCCTCTCTAGGGAAGCAACAATAGAGCCAACAATAATGCCAACAACAACAACAATAACAACAACAGCAGCAACAACAACAACATAAACACGTGTTAGCTATAATCGTAGGAATTCTCATTGTGCTTCTAAGGCAGATTGCTTATTGTGGCCCATTGACACAAAGACAACAACAATAACAACAACAAAAATACCACGGGAAACAACTATAGTAAGAGACAACAACAACAACAACAACAACAACAGCAACAAGAGCAAGATAAATACAACGATCAATCATTTCCGGGCAATCGAATGGAGATGACAACAACGCGCGTCCTGAGGTTACGCGCTGATGTGCCTCGGGCGTGAGAGTCGAGACGTGCGGCATGCGGCATGAGGCGTGCCACGCGAAGAGCCAAATTTAATATCTAAATGAAAGTTTAGATTGCTGGCACCGCTGATGAATTGAAATATTGCCGCACGAATGCGTTGCACAGGTAATCAAGCATGAAGTAGGCACAAACAAACAGCGCCAGGTGTGGAGGCAATCAGGTCGATGGGGCAACAACTCTAAGAATAGAGATAGAAGGCAGCATAACCTTTGCGCTTCAAACTTCGGGCTGTAGGGCGCCACAACTTGGGGCCCATCTGAGCATCGATGAACTGATGGCAAATGGAGGCAAGCGGATACCCTGCAAGGCAGCTGCGCCCATGAAATGTACAACAATATCTCAGCTGGCAAAATAAAAAAGGATAATCAATTTAAAAAAATTAATTTTATATTTATATTTTTATTTAGTTATATCTACTTGTTGTGCGCTTTGCGATAATTAATACTAAAAGTTAATAAACTTTCGATAATTCAAGAAAACAACAAGCAAGCTTTACTGTATTATTGCAGTTAATGGAAATCTTTCATTGCGTATACTTGATTTATTTATTTTTATTATTATTATTATTAATTTAAGTATTATTCTTATTTTTATTTTTCTTTATATTTTTTTTTTATTATTATTATCATTTTGTTAGTATTTTTTTCTTTAATCATGTTTTTGATTATTTTTTTCTTAATATTATTATAATTGTTATCATTATTATCATTTTTATTTATATTTATTATTCTTATATTTTCTGTAAAATATTGTTAGAGCTGTATAATGATTATTTTGATTATCCAATGATGAAAAAGAAAATAATGAATCCCTAAAATATTAAATTTAAAAATTATCGATGGGCCGATTAGCTTAAAGACTTTAAATTCCAAATTTAAAGAACGATTAATAATTAAAAAAAAATATATTAGGCAACGTTTGATATAATTTATTTAAAAATATTAATTTCATTTTTTAATTTAATTTCAGAAAATGTAATTGAATTAATAGAACGATAGAAAACCTAAACCAGTGATAAATCAAAACAATTAAATAAATTATAAATAAGGACAAATAATTAGATCTAGTCTAATCTAATATATTTAATCTAAGCCCAAATATTAAAAAATAAACCAATTTAAAAATAATCACTCAAAATCCATACAAATTATAAAAATGGATTAATTTATTGATTATCGTATTTTTATGATTAATCAAATAAATATTTAAAAAATAATTAAAGATTTTTAAGAACACAGTTTAAAGAGACTCCTGGGTATTCTTTTTTTTTTATTATTAAACAAAGTAATATTGAAAATAATATAGTTTTAAAATAATCCTTGGACAAACACACTGTACGAACACATATGTCCTTCCAATACATCAGGGTATTCGTGGGGAAGTTGTAAATGCAAAGCAATCGAGCCGCAGGAAACGTTAATAAAGTCAAAGAGTTGCGGTGAGGCAAGGAGGCGGGTAGGCGGGTAGGCGGGGAGGTGGGAGACGGGGAGGCGGGGTGGCGGGGAGGCGGGGAGGCGGTTAAAAACAACATTTGGTTTTCTATGAAGTGTATGAACATCTAGGTGTATACATTCAAGCATTATATATAACCATACATACACATGTATATGTGTGTGTGTGTATGTATATAAATATACCACATCTAGTATATAAATATATTTTCGGGTATCGAATTTTTTTTTTGGCATTCTGCCTTTGAACAGGAACAAAAATATACAAAATATTTATTTAGGCGCAATCAATTTTATGGCAATTCGGTTTTTATAGCAACAAAGGGAAGTCGCCGGCACTCGATGCTGCCACACGAGGCTGCCGCACGGTGTTGCCTCATGAAGCGCCTTGTAAGCCAAATTTGCGCCCTGAATTATGCAGAGCTTGGCAATTCCTCCTCCTGTATGTGTGTGTGTGTGTGTGTATGCGTGAGTGTGTCTCTGTGCTTCGTAAGCGTGTTAAATGCTTCCTGTGAGGGTGTACGTGTGCTCGTCCACATGTATATGTGCACCTTTATGTGTGTGTGTGTGCGTGTGTGCTTAAACGTGCATGAAAATACTGGCAGCCGGAAAAGCAACAACATTAAAGGCGATGTCAGCTGCTTGCAGTGTGTAACGCGTGCGTGACAGCAACTTTTCATTGTGTCTGTGTGTGAGTGTGTGCGATTTCAAGTGAATATTGCTATATGTTTTACTGTGTGCGTGTGTGTGTGGTGTGTGTGTGTGTGCAGCTGAACTTTTAAACTAATTTGAAATTTTAATTTAATTAATTTGTGTTCACAATGAACGAAAAAGTTTACATACAAACATATGACATATATGCGTGTGTGTGTGAGTGTGAGTGTCTCTGCCTACGTAAGTGTGTGTGCATCTCTTTGAAAAATGATAAAATGTGAAATATAAAAGCAGCGCTTGACTATTTTTACCCCCACACTTCACCCGGGCAACGGTTTATATTATAAAAAGTCTCCAATTCACTGCAAATATCAATACACACATACATGTATGTATGTGTGTGTGTGTATATATTATATAAAAGCATATATATATATATAAAATATCTGCTAGCGGGTAAACAGCAAATTGAGTAAAACTCACAATGAAAGGCAATTTATTGGCTCAAATCTTGATATGCGCCGGGAACAATTTATAGCAATTTATTTTACTTTTATTCGATTTTTATTCATTTCACTATAAAACATTGTATGCATCTGCGATGCACAAACATTTTACAATCCCATAATTTAATGTGAATACTTTCCGAGCTATAGTATGATTATTTGAATGCTGGATGAGTGGAATCAAATGCAGAAGGGGAAACTCCGCAAAGCGCCTTAAACTATCTTCATGTTTTTATAGAAGACTTAAGTTTAAAATGTAAATCGAGTTCTTAATTTTTTGGGATCTTAAGTATTATAATTGATATAATATTATTATTATATATCATATATTATATTAAAATATTTCCCTTCTCTATGGTAACTAGATATTTTATTACCTAATTATATTTAATATAATTCCTATATACTATATATAGTTTAGCTCCACGCAGAGTCAGGTTGAGTCTAGGACTTCCCAATATTTATTTAAATATTTAAACAAATATAAAATATAATGTGTAAATCAAATATACATATTTATATTTTTGAATTTACATTATATTTATATGTTATTTATACAATAATATAATTTTTTTTTATTTAAATATTTTTAATATATAATAACTTTATATTAAATAGTTTAGATATAAGAATATTTTATTTATTTCAAACAAATTTATAATATGTAGAGCTTTAAATAAGTTAAATAATTAAATAAAATTATAAAAGCAATATATTTATGTTCTGAATAAATATTTTTTGGTTATATAAATAATAGTTAATGTTAAGAAAATAAATAAACTTAATTGAATTAAAAAACTTAAATAAGTTAAGTTAATTTAAGAAAAATAAATTATAAAATATAACTTTCTATTTTATTTGTATTACTATTTATTTGTTTTAAGGAAAGTTAATTATACCAAAATTCTCGATTCATACATATCCAATTAAATAGTATTTAAAAAAAAAAAAAGCTCCAAGTGAGAATATAAAATTTGTTAAAAAAATTGAAATTCACAACAATTAAAATTTATTTAAAAAATAATATATAAATATAATATATAATAAAATATAAAATAATAAAATAGTACACAAATTTTCAAAATATTTCCTACATATAAAAAATAAAATAGGTATAAATAAATAAATTAAATTTTCTTGCCTGTGTGTTAAGTTATACAGAATAAAATAAAATAAATACTTAAATATTTATTTATTTTAATATTTAATTTTAAATTTATTAATTAAATTTAATTAATTTTAAGATCCCTGAGCATACACAAATAAATTTATATATAATTCATATTTGAAAGAAAGAGAAATAAGAGAAGAACGTTGTTGGTCATTAGTGTGATATCCTTAGCAGGATATATGAAGCATTCCATGTGCTGATTACATTTGGCCTCTCTCAGACTCCCAGACTCCCGGACTTTTCCTCAGAAAAGTTTTCCATTGAAGTCTCAAATATTTAACTTTATATAGAATCTTTTGAAACTTATGTTTCCTCTTCAACTTGAGGCCTGCTTCTCGTTCTTTATTGTCCTTGTCCATGTCCTTGTCGGAGGGAGTACTTCCTCATTAGGATGCTTGAGGAGAGTAATGTAAAATAGTCCTTAAAGTGAATGATAAGCATTTTGAAGTTATTCAACTTCTGGCAAGTCCCTAAGCTCCTCTCTCTTTGCTGACCTTCTGCAGGATTATTTATATTTATAATTAAATGTGTTTAAATAAAAAATAAAAAATAAATAAAAGTAGAAGAAGAAGAAGAAGCAAGTTGAAAACTTATTTCATTTACTCTTCTCTTTCTTTTCTGATTCCTTTTTCAGAGATCTGCAATTTGCCGGCAATAGAAACGTAATTATGACAAATTTGAGCAAGAAAAGTTTATTAACAACAACAGCAACGTCAGCCACAGGAGCAACAAGGACAACGGCAGCAGCAGTAGCAGCAGCAGCAGCAACAAGAACAACAATTGTTACCAAGAGCAAGGACAGCAAAATGTAAGCGTCTAAAAGGGGACTCTATTTCTGGGTCCATCAGCTCTGCAGTGGCAAAGTGAATGCACGACAGTAGCAAGGACAATAATAGCTGCAGCCAAGTAGCAGCAACAACACTATAATCAGCAGCAACAACAGCAACAACAGCAGGATAAAAGGAAGAAACACAACCGCAGCAGCAAACAAAATACGCAACATAAATGAAGTTAACAATCTGTCAAATTGCTAAATTATTTCTGCTGTTGACAGCCTTCTTCTTTCTCAATTCCCACAACGCCTCCTCCGCCACCACCAGCAGATCCTTCGGCCACAGCAACTCCTTCATCGGGTCGACCGTCGCGACGCCAGGCGCCTTGCTTGTCCAAGAGGCCACAACGCAAGCTGGCAGATTGCCCAAGACAACGGTAATTGCAATTGCAACGGCGGCAACGACGGCAGCGACAGCAACGACAGCAACAGCAGCGACGGCAACAACAGCAACAACACCTACAACAGCGGCAACAACAATAACAACAACAACAGCGGCAACTGCAAGAGCTGCTGCGGCCACGCACACTTTACCAACGTCAGCGGCCACGTCAACGGCAACAGCAACAACAATAACTCTTAAAAGCAATTCAATTTTGAGCGCAGGAGCAATAACACGACAACAGCAGAAACAGCAGCAACAGCAGCAACAACAACAACAGCAGCAGCAGCAACAACTTCTACGTAATGCGCGAGAATTCGAACGTCAGACACGTCAAAAGCAAGCGACTGCAACACGCCAACAGCAGCGACAACCACGTCAGCGCCGACAACAGCAACAGCCACAGCAACAACAACAGCAACAACAACAGCAACAACAACAGCAACAACAGCAGCAACATCAGCCTTCCGTTGCAACTCCTGCGGCTCAGCGAGTGGCTGTTTTAATGCCTTCAACGTTGCACATTGATATGATGCATGTGCAACAGGGCTTCCAGCGGTTCGTCGAGTTCTTCCAACTGCATTTATCTAATGCGAGTGTCGATTTTCTACGTGATGTCGGTAAGTGCACAGCAACAGTAACACAGTTACAACAACTACAACAACAACAACAACTGCAACAACTACAACTACAACAACAACAACTACTACTACTACAACAACGGCTACAACTACAGACACAACCACAAACGGCAATAGTAAAAACTGCTAAAACGAAAACAAATACAGACATACATACACACACATATATATTTACATATATACTCACCCACACACACACACACATACAAGCATAGGCTGACGAGGAAACATGAGTAGAAAATGTTGTTTATTTTGTAGGCCTGATGTTGGTTTTCCCCCCTCCCCTGCTCTTTCCCTTACACCATTCACCATTCACCATTCGCCTCTTACCTACCTCCTACCTCCCACCTCCTCTCCATTCTCCTATCCCCCCTTTTGTTTCGATCCTCTTCAACCACAATACATTTTGTTTACCTAGTTTTTTGTCGAGTCCTTGTTGTTCCTGCAAATCTTTGCGTTTACATGGCATTTTATCGATGATTTGTTTGTGTATCGAACTTTACCTTTTTGCCGCTCGAATCAAATAGGTTTTTATACCTTAAACGGAATGTTTAACAAGATGAATCGATGGGCGTGCCCAGCCCAGTAAACATCCGCATCCCAACTGCGAGCAGGCAGAAACTTTACTAATTAAATGGAAACCAATCGCTTACATAACCTGATGAGGCGATGTGTTGTGGAATGTCCTTAACAAATGATTCAGAAAAGGACAATAAATAAGCACTAGTTAAGGCTGTCATTGAGAGATCCTTCACTTATTGGCATTGTGAGCCAATCCTAGGTAGCAACTCAGAGCCCACAAGTCATGATTCAGCTTTAGTAATCAAAATATAAATACTTAATTACATTAAATTAAATCAATTTATTTTTTTATCATTTTTATTATTTTATTTATTATGTAAAAAATATATTTTTCAGTACAATAAAATAATAAATATATTAAAATCCATTTTCTTCTCTTCACTTATCAACTTTTTCCGACTTAATCACAAACTTTTTGATTTAAAAAAAAGTTCTTATTGCCTTTTGATTTTTATTTTTAATAAATTTAAAATTTTTTATTTATTTCGAAGAATAAGCAAAAATTTGTTTTTGTTACTAATAAAATTTATTATGAAATAAATCATATTAGATTAACCTAGAAATGCAGTTCCCATAAAATTATGGAAAGTGCACTTCTTTTACAAGACTCTGTAACTTGTAATCGATGAAGTATCCCTAATATCAACTATCGAAATGGTTCAAATATCGATATTTAAAGTTCGAAGATGCGTCTCGGGAAAAAATGCTAAAAGATGCCAAAAAAAAAATAGCTAGAAGCTGCAAAGGGCTCAAAATTGGGACTATTTGAAATTTAAGATTGGAATTTATTTATTTATTAATTAAACTTTTATTTTTTTTTTAATTTTTCAATAAAATTTTAAACTGAAACTGAAACATTTATTTATTAATTTTGTTTAATTTTTTAATTACTTAAAATAAATAATTTATTTTTTATTGAACAAATATTTTAGATATATTTTTTTAAATATTTTATATGTTATAAATTATATATTATATATCATATATTATACATATTATTATTATAAATACTTTATATTCTTTTAATTATTTTATATTATATTATTTTTCTTATATTTATGATATATTTATGACCTTATTTAATTAATTTATTTATTTCATATTTGCACTAATTATTCATATATAATATGTTAAGAATTAACCCATTTAATTTTCTTATTCGAAAATCCACTAAAATTTATAATTTAGAAACATTTAAAGCAGAGTTCAATTTTAAAGAAGCTTCAAGCAATTTTTTTATTATACGTTAAATGTCAGTGGCTGCAAGCCCTCAGTGCATCTCGTTTATTTTCCTCTATTTTCACAAGAAACTGCCTCGAACAAGAAACTATTAATAATAAAAGCTTAAAATGCATAAGTGAGCATATTTTCATCAAAGGAAAGCTTCGTCCTTATAAATGTCAAGCGTTTCTTTTCAAGTTTAGTTCTCCGAAACTGAGTAAAGTTGACGTCTTTGGCGTCTCATAAGCCTCCAAGTGCTCTCAGATATAACCCGCCGAAGAGCCAGGAGTGGGCTGCCCCTCCCCTTCCACTGGTTGGGGGCTTCCACATCTTTTTGGAAGAGCTTTAACATTGGCTTCATCTTTGAACAAAAATTGTACCAAATGCAAACTTAATTTGCATGCATTATGCCCCAAGAGAAACTAACAGAAAAAGGGTCTAGAGGCGGAGAGAAAACGTGAAGGAGAGAAGGGGAGAAGGAGAAGAAGAGAAAAAGAGAATGGGGGAAATGGAATATATATTTTTTTCTTACGCCATTTGAACTAATTAAAGTGCAACGAGTGAGTTGCATGCCACGTCTAGTGCCCTGTGTCTTTGGCTTCCTCGTTCCAGGACCAACTCCAAGTACTGCGCCAAAGATCCTGAGTGCTTTGGCAGCTCTTCTATGTTTTGCCGTGTGCTAACAACTTTAATTGCATTGCCTTCAATTACAGGCGCGCATGTTATGCCAGAGGACCTGCTGGCATCCTGCGGTCTCCTGCTGGCCATCGACGTCATAAATATTTCTTTTCTGGCAAGTGACAACCTACAATTTCCGCTCAAGAGCTTCGAGCAACTGCGCCAGACTTATGAGTATTTTATTTTATATTAGCGACTGCCTTCAAGCACGTGTTTCCTTGCCAAGGACTGTCCGGTACTTCCCATATTTGTACGCCCCCGCCCACTGCACACCCCTTTATTGGCTGTCAAAATATTTTCTGATATTTTCCTGACAGGATTTCATAGGAGAAAGCAAAGAAAATGTCCTGCAAATGAGTTGTGTGTGATTTCGAAAGGCTTAATGTACATTGAGTGGCTTAAGGAGAATCCTGAGCTGAGCAACACTCGGCATTGTTTTGCTAGAAGGATATGTGCTTGGCTCTTAAAATAAATCAAGATATTCATTGCTCAAGATTTATACGCAATATTAAGTATTCGTCATGTGCAACAGCTAGCAAGGATAAAAAATATTTGGCTTGGATTTTTGAACATTTTCCTTAATTGCTTCTCAATTAAATTGAAAGCAATGCCTGCAAAATTGTTGCCACTGGAAAAACTGCTCTTAAAATCACAAACCAAATATCCTTTAAAAATCACTAAAAGTGCACTTCTTCAACATTTTTCAAAGTCCTCACATTCCGTCGCCACATTTGCCTCTGATTTACGACCCAAGAAAACTTTAGAGAATTTTCCACTACGCAGAAAAGTGAAAGATTTAAAACTTGCAAACTTTCACCTGTCTAAAGTCCTATATATTTTATTGTACTACAATATTTATGACTAAACTTGAAAATAGTTAATCTCACAAGAAACTACTGAGCGAACAACCTAAGAAAAATAGTCTTATATTTTGCAATTCGTCAATTTAAAAATTTAATGGTTAAATATAAAAATAAATAAATATATAACTAAAACAATATGTAAATATAAAAATAAAAATTAAATATAAAAATATAAATTTAAAAAAATAAATAAAATAGTAATATTTAAATTAAAAAAAATATATCAATTTAAAAAATTATAATTATATAAACAAATATATATATAAATACTTTAAAATAATATAAATACTACATTTATATATATATAAATACTTAAATAAATTAAATATAATAAATATAATAAATATTTAAAAATAATCTAGGCATTAATATTAAAAATATTCTCATATATTTAAATAAACATATATGAATTCTTATTATTACAGACACTCAGGGAAAAATTTAATTTAAAAAAAAATAAAAAATAAAAAAATTAAAAATTTATTAAATTTAATTTAAGTTTTTTAATTTTACAATTTATCTGGTATAAAAATTACAGATGGTTCATTTTAATACATGATTCCAATCCCAATGGAGTCTGATTTAAGCTGTATTTGTTTAAGAAGCAATAAATAAATTAAATTATATATTTTATTTCAAAAGGCTCTATTTTTTTTAAATTATTTAATTTGATGTTATTCCATTAAAGATTCTTTTAAATATCCTTAAAAGCATTTTGGTTACCTCTCTAATTATTCTTCTCCTTTAAATCCCAAAATATATATTTACATCATATGTTCTTATTTTCCCTTGCCATGAGTTTTTGTTAAAAGCTGTTAATCATAAATAATAATATATAAAAGAAATAAAAAGAGAATAAGTAAAAAAAAGTATACAATAATAAATAATACGATTATATAAAATAAATTATGTTAAATCAATTCAGTTGCAGCCAACTAAGCTTCTAAGAACATGAAAGTCCCTCAAGCTCTGAGGGCAACTTATAATCCCAGTAAATTTATTTTCACAAAAACTTTAATTAATGCTTATAAGTAGTAAGTTTAACATCAAATTAATTAATTAAAGCAAAAGTCTTAAAGATCTAAAAAAAAAAGAAATTGTACATTATAATCATATAATTTTATCAGCTTTAATTTAATGAGATTTAATCTAAGGAAATCTCTCATTTAATTAATTGTGTATAAAGCGATGGGACTTTAAGAGACTGAAAGTCCTTCGGCACTGAGACTGTCTTATCAAGACAAGGACTCATTTGGCAAACTTAGCAAACATACAAATTGATAACAAATATAAAAGGATGTTGCTCCTGATGATAGTTCCCTGAAAACTAACTTACACTTTGTCCTGGTCGTTTCCCGGGCCAAGAGCTACAAATGGGACACTTTAATATTCGACTAGTGCTTAACTTGACGAAGTTTCTATCAGCTTTGTCCCGTGTCCTTTCGTCCTTCCCGGACGGGGACCATTCGTTGTGTTCTTTCAGTTCGCTTTAGTTTTTCTTTTAGTTTGTTTCGAAGTAAACACGGACACTTGGTTGGAAGGGGGTGGCTGAATGGCTGGCTGGTTGTATGGATTTGTTGAGAAGGAACCTTGAAGTTGAATTGTGGAAAACTTGCACATTGCTCACTTATTTGGCGCCAAAGTTTTGCCAATTGCAACAATTTTTATTTGGCATGGCAAAGTTTAAATTTGATATCTTTAATTTGAACAAAGCTGTCATAAATAAAACTTTACCCCTCCGCTTACGATGGTCTCACCTGTTCAGGCCCGAGGTCTTAATCAAATAAATGAAGTTCCTGCACTAAAACTCAAATCAATTTACCTGCATGACAAAGAAAATTCATTTTTCAAAACTAACTCCCAACTCTCCTTATGGCTACCATCTTCAGTCCAGTTGTGTTCACTCCTGTTCACTTCTGTTCACCCCTATTCATTTTGGTTTACTTCCATCATTTCTTTTGAGTTCTCTTCATTTCTATTCATATCAATTCACTCCTGTTAATTTTATTTTATTATTCGTTTCCGTTAATTTCTGCTCAATTCAGTTAAGCTTTTTTAGCATGGCAAAGTTTAGATTTGATATCTTAAATTTGAAGAAAGCTGTCATAAATAAAATTTGCTCAGGCCCGAGGTCTTAATGAAATAAATGAAGTTCCTGCACTAAAACTCAAATCAATTTACCTGCATGACAAAGAAAATCAATTTTCCAAAACTAACTCCCAACTCTCCTTATGGATATCATCTTCAGTCCAGCTGTGTTCATTTCTGTTTATTTCTGTTCATTTCTGTTTATTTCTATTCACTACTGTTCACTTCTGTTCACCCCTGTTCATTTTGGTTTACTTCCATCATTTCTTTTGAGTTCTCTTCATTTCTATTCATTTCAATTCACTCCTGTTCATTTTATTTTATTATTATTTGTTTCCGTTCATTTCTGTTCAATTCAGTTAAGCATTTTTAGCACGGCAAAGTTTAGATTTGATATCTTAAATTTGAAGAAAGCTGTCATAAATAAAACTTGCTCAGGCCCGAGGTCTTAATCAAATAAATGAAGTTCCTGCACTAAAACTCAAATCAATTTACCTGCATGACAAAGAAAATCAATTTTCCAAAACTAACTCCCAACTCTCCTTATGGATATCATCTTCAGTCCAGTTGTGTTCACTTCTGTTCATTTCTGTTCATTTCTGTTCATTTCTGTTTATTTCTATTCACTGCTGTTCAATTCTGTTCACTCCTGTTCATTTTGGTTTACTTCCATCATTTCTTTTGAGCTCTCTTCATTTCTATTCATTTCAATTCACTCCTGTTCATTTTATTTTATTATTCGTTTCCGTTCATTTCTGCTCAATTCAGTTAAGCTTTTTTAGCATGGCAAAGTTTAGATTTGATATCTTAAATTTGAAGAAAGCTGTCATAAATAAAACTTGCTCAGGCCCGAGGTCTTAATCAAATAAATGAAGTTCCTGCACTGAAACTCAAATCAATTTACCTGCATGACAAAGAAAATCAATTTTCCAAAACTAACTCCCAACTCTCTATGGATATCATCTTCAGTTCAGCTGTGTTCATTTCTGTTTATTTCTGTTCATTTCTGTTTATTTCTATTCACTGCTGTTCACTTCTGTTCACCCCTGTTCATTTTGGTTTACTTCCATCATTTCTTTTAAGTTCTCTTCATTTCTATTCATTTCAATTCACTCCTGTACATTGTATTCATTTCCGTTCTTTCCGTTCATCTCTGTTCATTTCAGTTAAGCTTTTTTCATGTTTTGCTGCGCACATGCAAAATAAATTCCAGTTGCTGTAATTTTTCTCTGCTGTCCGACGTATTTTTATGTTGCAAAATATTGAAATTGATTTTAGTTGCATATGCTGCATTTACTTATCCGCCCCTGCACCACCCCTTTTCACAGCCATAATTTATAGCCCTACAGCAGAAGGGAAAACTTATTGTCCTGCATCCCTCAGTTGGCAGTAAATTCATAGTTTATGCCCACGCGACTTGCCCAGGACCCTCCACGCTTGTGGCGGCACTAAGGCCCGACAAGTATATGGATTGCCTTTCCATAAATTCCCCTCTCCAACACCCACACACACACATAAAGCAACAATATAAAAGGTGGACATTGTGTCAGATTGAAAATACAGTTAGAAAGGTAAAAACTCGCTTCGCCAGCGGCAAACTTTGCTCCTGAGGAAACTGCACTGAATAAATCTTTCCCTCCGATGCATTGGATGCATTTTCAGCGGAGTTTCTCCTTCTTGTAAAAGGGTAACCCTTTCAATCGCTCGACTGTTTTATTGAATGTGTGAATATTTAAGTGAATTTGAAGGTCAGGACAAGGCATCATCTCCCTAATCAAATCTGAGTCCATGCATCAATTCGATTCAAGGAAGCTTCGAGCTTCCATTTATTTACCTGCGTGTCTCATTCCTTCAGTTTATCTTTCTTTGTGTATAAATCTGTTATTTTAAGGAACTTTTAATAAAAAATTCTTATAATTTTTCTCTTGGATTTCAAATTACTTTCAATTAAGACTTAAACCTGTCAACTTTCATTCAAAGTTAATTTGAGTTTCAGAAAATTTTAATATTGAAATAAAAAGGCACAGGATGCAAGCAAGTTATTCGAATGTCTTAAATATCAAGTTTTTTTCTCATGAATTTTAAACAAGGATATATTTAATTAACATCCAAATTTACAACAAAATTGTTGACAAGGATAAATTTATTTTTGAGTGTTATTTATTTATATGACATATATGATAAAAGTGTGGAATTTTCTTATGCGAAGATTTGTCCTTCATTTCATAGGCTGTCCGTTTTATTAAAATAAATTTTATTTATATTTTTATTATTATTATTTATCATAGATTAATAAAAAAAATAAAACAAAATACACGCTGTTAACAATTAACGATAGAAAACAATAAAAAGGCAGAGAAGTGTATCCTATCCTGTTGTTGTGGTTTGGCTGCGCGTTAGAAAATAATCCTTAGTACCTTGGATCCTTTGGATTATATTGCGGTTCCTTGCGCTGGCTGTGCCCCGGAGCTATTTGCCATAAGTCCAGATGGGCTTGATTATAGCTTTGTAAACTGGCAAAGTACCCCTGAGCTTCATCTTGGAGCGCCTCCCAATCAGCCAGTATAGTTTCCTGATCCTCATTTCAGCTTGTTTCCGCTTGTGCAGAAGACGGGTCCTCGAGGTGAGACGCCTGTCAAGTAAACGTCGTAATTTAAATTTACAAATAATTTGAGTTTGAGTGTTAAAATTATTTAATAATTTATTTAAGATTTTATGTATGATACAAAACTATCATTTAATAAGGCATATTATTCATTTATAATTCATTTATAACTCATTTATAATTCATTTATAATTTATTTATTATTCATGTATTATTTAATTATTGTTCACTCATTATTCATTTATTATTTATTTATTATTCATTTATTATTCATTTATTATTCACTTATTATTCATTTATTATTTATTATTTTTAATTTATAATTCATTTATAATTCATTTTTGATCCATTTATATTTCATTTACAATTCATTTTTATTATTATTTATTTATTATTCATTTATAATTCATATATTATTCATTTATTATTATTTTTTTTTTAATTTATTTTTAATTACTATTTTTATTACTAATTTTCTTTTATTGTTTTTACATCAACATCAACTATCAACTTCATATAATTTATTGAAAATAATCCTTCTTATACCTTTACCCATCGAAAACGGGTTCTTCCTTTGAGTTCCTTTAAATGAATGACATTCATTTTTTAGACCTTGCAAAATTTAACTTAAGGCTAAGAACAGGATAACATCTTATGAAATTGATCTTTAATTCCTATGTTTAATTCTAAAAGAAACTTCTTTGAAACCAATTCTTATTCCAAGGCTGTCTTCGCGGATAAACAATTGTTCCTTGGAGACAAATAAATTTTTTGGGTTAACGATGGGCATTAAGTCAAAGTATCCGCTCGAAAGGACATCATGCAAATTGTGCAAATCACTCAGACGAAATGTACACTGAGAAGAATCCTCGCCATGTTCCACTACCCTGAACTCTTCACTTCTTTTCCCCCAAAATATTTTCATAGAACAAATAAGTATTATATGAGGAAGACTGCCAAATAATGTCAAATATTATGGAGCCTTGAGTGTACTCGCATCAGTTAGGTTTATCCTTGCGCTGTCGCAGCGACTGCAATTGGGTGAGCTCTTGGGCTTACTTGTGGCTCATAATCGGCATAAGTCTGACTATGTACATAAGGATTAGAGACAGGTCCCGAGAACACGACTTTTATAGAGCTGCTGGAATCATGTAAATCATGACATTCATAACTCTCAGCAGTTGCCAGTTACAGTTAGCAGGCAATGCAAAGGACCTCAAAAGCACTCCATGGAAGATGACAGACAGACGTCGCTTGACGTCGACTGCCTTCATCAGCAGTTACTGTTACTACACCTCTCAAGAATACACACACACACACACACACACACACACACACACAAGCAGGCAGACGCATGTATGTGTGTATACATGCAAACAGACACACACAAAGGGCTTAAATATGCAACGCTTTTTATATGCTACATAAAATGTTTCTTCTCTTCTTTCCCTCTCACTCGTATCTTCATCGTGCCTGCTCCCTCTCTCCTTGGTGATGGCAACGGGAATGGCAATGGCTATGGCAATGGCAATGCTGACGCACAGATTTAAGTGGCTTCATTAAATTACTGGAGCTACCCAAATACACGAGCGTTGTAAAGACTTTAAATGCGGGCATTAATGTAGACACCGAAGTGGACGTTGACGTGGACGTGGACCTGAATGTGGATGTGAACAACAGGAGCTCCGATGATAGAGATGGAGATGGAGATGGAGATGGCCATGGAGATGACAATGGAGATGGAGATGGAGATGGCGATGGGAATGGCAATGGCGTTGACCCAACAAAGCAGCCGCGTCAGCAGCAAAACCAAATGGAACAGTTGTCGGCTGGCACTTTATCAACATCGGCGCAGCAACCAAAACGACAACAACAGCAACAACAAAAACCACAACAGCAGCAGCAGCAGAGGCAGAAGCAGCAACAACAAAAGCCGAAACATCAAAAACAAATGCAACAAGCACTCAAGCAGCAACACGAACAGATCCAGGATCTGGGGCAGGAGGAGCACTCAGATACCCGCAGCCAAAGCCAGTGCCATCAACTGGAGGAGCAACTTACCCGCGATTATAACAAGAGCGTCGTCTTATGGCCCTGTCCGCATATGAAAGTAAGTACAGAGCTCAAATTTACATACGTTTACGTACACTCCCCTTGCGCCCCCCTTTTAACGGGAGGTCCTTTAATCTGAATATCTCCTCTTAGTATAAACACACTTAAAGTAATAAATGAATACATTTTCCGGCGTAGGACATGAGCTACAGAAAGCAGTGCATCGCAGTTACAGCTTTGATTGCCAATTACGGCTTATTTAGGTGTATCGACGGGATCAAGGATGCACTTGAGGCTATAAAATGTATGGGGAGAGGCAAATTTTGATATCATATAAATGAAAAAATGAGGCAGTTTCCAAAGGTTATTCACATTTATGAATCAGTTTTTTATATAAGTGACTTAAATCCAGAAAATATATCGAATATTAAATTAAATATTAATATTTAAATATAAATATTAAAATTTAATTAATATTAAATTATAAATACCATCGCTTCAACTTCCTTTGAATCGAAAGGTACAGTTATGATTGAATCAGGACGTAAGATAAACTTGAGATAAACTTAAACTTAAGATAAACTTGAAAGCCCTGCTACAAATATAAAAATTAAATAATTAATTTATTACTGCAATTTTATACAATTAATACATATTTATTTATGATCGGAATTTTTATAACGATTCATTGATTTTTAGAATTTGAGTTATTAAATATTATTATTATTAATTATAATTATAAAGGACAATTATACTTAGGAGATTTTCCACATAGATTCACTCAGGCCTTCTGCGTGGATCTCGCTGCGCGTCATACAAACAAATTTATTGCCATGTCAAAAATTAGATAATATAATAAATTAAATAATAAATAACATTCAATACATTTTTGAATATTTTATTAAATATTTCAATAAATAATATTGAATGAATAAAATAATGAAAAAAAAAATTAAATACATAATTGATTAAAATTATTTTATTTATCTTGAGACTTTTAACTAAATCATTGTAAAACAAGCGTTGACAAGGCGCGTGGCCAAAAAAAGAAGCAGACGAAGATAATTATTTATAAAATATTAAATCAATTGACTAATAATTAAAAAAAATCAGTTAAATATAAAACGTGCCCAAAATATCATTGTTTATACTTTTATACAATTTTTTCCTAACATTTTTTAAATTCTTGACAATTTTTGAACAAATAATAAATGGGTAAATGTGTAAATAAATAATTAACTTAAAAAATAAAATAAATTTGCATAAATTCATATTACTATGAAATAATGCAATTATAATAATGTAATCTAATATATCGATAGCATATCGATATATTTTCCATACTCGATAAATAAGTTTGACGACTTTCGTGCTTTAATTTATTTGTGGGAATTATTTATTTATTTAAAAGTTAGAAACTCATTAGATTTTCGTTCGTCATCAAAATAAATTCACCGACTCGTCTGCAAAATCATAATTAAAGTTTATATATTAAGTATAATTAGCTGAATTTATTCCCCCACGAATAAATCCGGGGCTTTTGACAAACTTCTAAATCAGGACTGGAAAAATAATTGCTGCATTTATTCAGAACTTTTTCAGCATTTATAGAGGTCCTTTCCAACTGAGGGGGGGAAGTCTGCGATCCAAATAAATTTAATGCTTTAATATTTTCGCTTCAAGCGAAATGATTTGGCCACCTGCGTTAATTATGCCAAGTTGAGGAGGACTCTCCTCTAGAGTCAGGAGTCAGAAGTCAGTCCCTGGAAGCAGATCCTAGTTTACGCTGACCACTAGGCATTTTGTAAGTAAATTTTGCCGTTTTCGGAAAATTCCTTTGCCGCACCCTCAACTCGGAGGCATAACTGGAAAGCTCATCATGTCGAGGCTCGCAGTGGTGGCAGTTGCAAATGCAGGACGGAAATGGCAAACTGGCTGAGAGCTAGAGAGACTCGCCCCAAATATGTTGCAAGTAAAATTGCTTGATGAAAGTCGGCAACAGCTCGAAATTACTTTCTGTGGCAATTGCAACAAAATTTACACTTGCTGCACATTTATTTGTTGCTGCTGTTGTTGTTGTTGCTGTTGCTGTGTTGTTGCTTTTGGGTTTTTCAACTTAATTTCAAGTGCATGCCAAAGTTCAGAAAAATTATTTTAGATTTTCATGGAAAATGAAGAGCCAGTGGCAGAATTTGAAAAAAAAGTTGCACAACAGCAAAGAAATTCCAAGTTTGAACTTGGGAAAAACTTCTGAATCAAATGTCAGACAACATAAAATTTTCTCAAATATTTTTTCCCACTTTGCATATTTTTGGATGCTGAAATTTTGGACATTTGATTGACGTGCTGAAAAGTCTTGTAAACTCTTATTAAAATTTATGACATGTCATTAATGAAAGCTTCCAGCTCCGACATCCGATGACAAATTGTGTGACACAAATGACAGTCAAACTGACTACCTGCCAAAAGTTGCCCTGAGCTATGGGCTTCTAATGGGCTGCCAGTCGCTGCCATTGGTTGCCAGTGGTTGCCAGAAGCTGCCACTGGCTGCAACTGCATCAAATCTGCACTTTAAGCAAAAATTGGGAACCAGAAACTGTAGATGTGTGTTTATTACTTTGGGTGTGCCCAAGGCGTAATCCTTGCCATAGAAGCCAAGGCACAGTATTTACCAAATGCCTCAATGAACTTTCATACTTGTTGGCAATGCAAGCTCAAAGGCTTTTACGGAGATGCACAATTATTTTAAGAGGAAATGCAAAGGCCTCCTACGCTGTTAAACGTCTGTTAAAGGCAACAGAGTTAAGGACTCGATACCTTGTGAGGTTAAGTTCGGTCTTAAATAATGTTACCTACAAAAAATATAAAAAAAATTGCAAATATTAAATAATTTTAAATAATTAATAATATTAATGAAATAAATAAATAGATTTGTTTAAATAATCAATCAATAAAATAAATAAATAAATAATAAAGTATCGAAAGCTGTAAAACCCTCGATACCTTGTGAGGTTAAGTTTGATCTTAAATAATGTTAACTATAATAAATGAAAAAAAATTGCAAATAATAAATAATTTTAAATAAATAATAATATTAATGAAATAAATAAATAGATTTGTTTAAATAATCAATCAATAAAATAAATAAATAAATAATAAAGTATCGAAAGCTGTAAAACCCTCGATACCTTGTGAGGATAAGTTTGATCTTAAATAATGTTAACTATAATAAATAAAAAAAAAAAAGGTAAATAAAAAAAAATTTAAAAAAAAATAATAATATTAATAAAATAAATAATAAATAAGAATTCAATAAATAAATAAATAATAAAGAATCGAAAGCTTTAAAAGACTCAATAGCATTTGAGTTTAAGTTTGATCTATAATAAAGTAAATTATAATAAATAAAAACAAAATTAAAAATAATAAATTATAATAATAATAAAATAAGTAATAAATAGATTTATTTAAATACTCAACACATTTATAAAATAAATAATAAATAAAATTTATATAAATTATGCACACACAAAGGTTAAAGGCTCAAGCAATTAAAAGACGTACCGCTTAAAATCCTTATAGACGAATGCCGATCAATCAGTTCAATAAAAATCAACAATAAACAAAGAAAACATTCATATACATATGCAACCAGCTTTAATCATAAAGATCGGAGAACAAAGGATCTCCTTCATAAATCAATCTGCCTGAGCATCGATTCGAATCAAGAGTCGAGGCGCAGTATAAATGGTTTACTGGCCACCTCAGCCGCACATGTGGAAAGCTTGAATCCTGCTGAAATGGATGCCGAGTAGAAGCAATATCCAAAGGGATAAAGTGCGAATATATCTCGTTGCCAATTGACCACAGTGACAGCAACGGACGAGAGTCCTGCCGTAGTCCGGCCGGGCATCTGTCCGATAGCAACAATCGATGGTCGGCATCGAAAGCGGCGGTAAAAGCATTGGGAAAACTGCCGGGAAAAGTAAATCCAATATTTCACCATGTTAAATCATCATAATTTTTGATTTTTATGCATACCAACGGCCCTTGGGTTGCCGGGTATTTAAATCACTCAGACCACGACACGACAGGACATTCGGGGCCGCAGTTGCACAAACGTGTCTTTCACATATTCCATACAAGCTCCTTGTTTCGGAAACCTTCACAGCTTGCCACGTGCCTTGCCTTCAGCTGATAGGTGACACATTCCATATTGTTGTTGTCCTTCTTGTTGTTGTTGTCCTTATTGTTGTTGTCCTTCTGTTGTTGTTGTCCTTATTGTTGTTTTTTTCCTTATTGTTGTTGTTGCCATTGTTGTTGTGGTTAGCTTCCGTTCCTTGTTACTTGCTCGTTGTTGGTTCTCAGTTCTCAGTTCTTCGATGCTCCTTGCTATTGGCCTGGCGTCTCCTCCTTTTTGCCGACTCAACATAAAAGAGCTACACAATCATAAACAAAAATGTTGCTTAGCCTGGCAGCTGTCTGCTTTTTATGTGCCGCTTTCTGGAGCTCAGAGCTCAGCTGAGTCCGGTTTATGGTAATGTCGAAGAAAGTCGAGTAAGTGGAGGGGCTGGCCAGGACGAAGGGGCGAATAATTTTAGGGGTATAAAAATGCATCTTAAATGCTGCACCAACTCGAAAGTCCTCCAGAAGTAGTTACCAGCGTCCAACAGACACATCGATAAAATAAAAAATGTTCCATAAAACTGATGAAGGAAGATAAACGAAAGTATCAACATTTTCAAGTCTCCTTTCAAAGGAAATCCTTTGCATCTGATTTACATGGCTTTGTCTTTTATTAGTTCCCGATAAAAATAATATAAGAGTCCTCAGACAAGTAATTTTCTTGAGTATTTAACTTATAGTTACACTTCCTTTAAATAAATAATAATTAATAATTAAATAATAAATTATTCAATTTTTATTTAAATTTATTAATTATAAATGTTAAAATAAAAAAAAAAAATTAATAAAGTATAAAATAATTTATTCATAATTTATTATTAATCTTTCTAATATTCAACACAAAGGGTTAATTAAAGAAAATGCAATTAATTTTCGTAAAGATATTTGATTTAACCCTCCTAATGCTTCTACAGATGCGGATAAAATTAATTTAAAAATTAGTATAAATTTAGAAAAAAAAATAAAATAAAAAAATGTATGATACTTTTAGAAATAAATCTTTCCATTAGGTATAAAGTCATTTAAAACAAACATAAGGATCAATTAATGAATCTAAGGACCATATGAGTTACCCTAATAAGATAACCCTTTTTATCAGGCTTTTTGTTAATAATGTTTTCCCCCCATTTTTTTTTTTTTGTAAAAATTTAATAAAAAAAAATATATAATTTAATTTAAATTTATTTAGCTATTTATTTAAGTATTTACAAATTTGATTATAATATTAGATAAAATAATTTTATTTTTCTATATAAATTAAATTATTATATTTTTATATTTAATTTAATTTAAATTTAATAATGTACTTAAAAATTTTTAAATTTGAATATATTATTCGATTAAATAATTTTATTTTTCTATATAAATTAAATTATTATATATTTATATAAATTAAAGAATAATTAGATAAATCTTAATATATATATTTTTTTTTAAGTTCTAGGAATGAAGGAATAATTAATTTTGTATAAAATTGCGTTTTTGCTTTAGATGTCCTTTTTTGCGTCGTTGGCCTTCACATTAAAAACCATTCCAAACTGAAAAAAATAAAAAGTTGTGAATTACAAAAATTGTTGATATAAACGGAAAAAAAATTTAATTTGAAATAACATAAATATGCTCCCGACTATGCGTACTGTCCTTTTCACTGAATATCCTTCTGAAGCATTTCCCTAGAATTTCAAAACGAACGGAAATGGCAAAGTCAGCGGACACAGCTCCTAAGCCTTACGACCCTCATTTAGACCGCGAAACGATATCCTTTCCGTCATTTTTTGTTGGCAGCTTATTTTCCGCATAATCTGCAAAATATTTTTCCTTTTTTAGTTCGAGAGCTGCGATTGACATGAAAATGTTTTTTTAATCGTCGGTTATATATAAATAAATCTCTTTTATATAACCTAACGATGTATACAACAACTATATACACATACAACATATACATATATAAATATATAAGTGTATTGCATTTTATTAAACTGGACGAAATGCATTCAAATAAACTGAAAATCTTTGAAAAGTTGAAAAGGATATACATCCTTGCTGAATTCTTTCTGACTTTCCAACTTTCCTGGATGGACTAACCTCTTGGCTCGTCTGCTTGAGTGCCAGATCACTTTTTGATGAACTAAAAATAGATTAGTTCTTGATTTGTATAAATTGATCTATTTTATTTTTTATCATTGTGAATATTTTATTTAAAATCTGTCCTTAAAATATAATAAATATATTATATTGGCGGTAGCATTCGCCCTTGAATTATTGCAGGTATCGCTGCTTAGTTAGGGATTCAATTATTTGAGTCATCCAAGATTGGGCGATCCAGGGTTTGGTAGGTGCCTTCTTCTCATTAAGCTGTTATCCAGTAAGTTGATCGACAGGGAATTGGGATGTTTGTCAATATTTTTTGTATATCTAGAGCTAAACGTAGTGATTTCCTTGTGTTCAGCTACCAAGCTTTTTGGTAACAATTAAAAACTATAATTTTTATATATTATTTAACTTTTATTTTTTTTTTATATTATGAGCTAGGTTTCTATAATATTTCGACACGATATATTAACTATTATATACACATATATGGAGCATTTGAGTTATGAGCGACACATAAGAGGGAATAGTTAGGGTACAATATGCCTCAGATACTATATGCACCCACGCAGAAGGCGTGAGTCGTGTACTAAAAACTGTAGAGAGTAGACTCTCTAGCGCATTTCGAATGGATAAACAGGGTGATCCATTAGGTAGGAGTTCTTCGATGGCTTTTGGCAAACTCTCAACCAGTGCGTGCCCAAACACTTTCCTAACCCAGGAAACGCCAGGCTCGGAGAAGATGGTTGCGCGTTACAAACAATCATTAGGGCCTTGTTTCAGATCCTTTGGATCATATTTCGGCACCTTAGGTTGGCTGTGCTCCGGAGATATAAGCCATAAGCTCTGATGGGCTTGATTATAGCTTGTAGACTGGCAGCTTAACCCTGAGCTTCATCTTGAAGCGCCTCCTGATCAACTAGTATAGTTTCTTGATCCTTATTTTAGCTTGTTTCCGCTTGTGCAGAAGGTAGGTCCTCAAGGTGAGACTCCTGTACACATACAACATATGTATAATTTTATACATGCATTTTATTGAACTGGTAAAAATGATTTTAAATAAATTGGAAATCTCTGTAAAATTGCAAAGGAAATGCATCCTTCCCAAACCCTTTCAAATTTTCGTGGATTGGCTGTCTTCTGGTCTTCTACTTCGTTTGTATGTGTACTAAATAATTTTTCTATGAACTAAAAATAGATTAGTGCATAATCTGTATATACTGATCTATGGTTGTCGGTAGTAGTTTGTCGAAAGGATAAGAGTCTAAGGCAATTCTCATAGCTCCTCTTTAACTGTTTAATTAAGCGTGATGTACGCCAGTTACTTATGAGAAAATTGCTAACAATACTAAAAAAATACTAATATAATATATAATATATAATATTTATATAATACTATATAAATATATTAAAATATTTTTATATAAATAAAAGAATACAAAAATAATATAAATAAATTATAATATTTTATATTTATTATATATTACTATTATTTATAGTTGAAATAATATATTATTATTTATTTTTTATTTTTTTTTTATATACGTATATATAATATTTTCGTATATTTTATTCTAACATAGAGTTTTGCTTGAAGTACTATAACTTAAATAATATTTATAGATTATTTTTTATTTATTTAAACATATTTTTTCTATATACAAAAAACATTTGATTTTAAGCTATGTTTAAAGTGCTAGAAAATAAACTTAATTGGACCTAAACTTAAAGCCATCTTAAAATTAAAGGCAAACATCTGGGAGCGATTCAATGTTTGCCCGCCCCGAACTAAACGCGTGTTTATATGTGTGTATAAAGATTTAAGTGCAAACTGCACGCTCCCACACGGACGGCCATTAAACCGCAGGAAACAACTGCGTCGCGCCGCGCTGCTCGCCGCTCGCTGCTCGCTACTCGCTACTCGCTGCACTGCACTGCCGCACGGACATAAAGTCTAAGCTTCAATGCGAGTCGCTCATCCGTGCGGACCCGCAGAACAATGTAGCAGATAAAAGTGTTTTTAATTGACAACACAAAAAGGAAAGCTGAACACAGGATTGCACACACATGGACACCCACACAGGACTTACTCACCCACACACACATGCTCGCAGTTACTAACACCTAAACATACACACAAGAGTTCAGCTGAAAAATTTACAAGTAAACAACACACATGAACCCAGAGCCGAGCCAAGCGAAACTATCAACAATATTGCAGCTCAAATAAGCTCGACTTCATGATATCCTGCCAAAGTTACACACACACACACACACACACACACACACACATATGTGTGCTTCCCATGATAGGCTTCAATTTCAGCCTTAATTCAACTTTAAATGGAAGTAACTGCGCTTCAGCATCGAAATGCCATTAGGGGCCTGTTGATTATTGGTCCTGCACTGCGGATCTGAAAGCTATAAAATCCCTTTGATTATTTGTCCTGCACTTTACATTTGAATCCTGTTAATACTTTATGTTTGACAGTTAGTCTTTAAACTGGAGGCTGTACTGTACTTTGCTCTTATAAAATAAACATTTTTAGGTTTGATTTGTGGTTCAGAAGAATTCCTCGTAAGATTAAAAGGGACTGCAGATATAAATATTTAAACTATTTATTACAGAAATCAAAGTAATTAAATTTATATATTAAATATAATTTTAAAATTTAAAAAAAAAAATATTTCTTCTTATTTTTTAAAGCTCTGCATTTGTTCTTCTCGTAAAGTTTGTTCCACGCTCTAAAATTTTGATTCATTTTCATTTCAACAAATAACTTTTTTTATACAATAATTTAAATATAAGGAATGGGAGATAAATTATTTAATTTATTTGTATTTAATTTAAAAAATTTTAATATTATTAAATACATAAATTTAGTTTTATTACGGGGTATATCTTTCTAAGGTTTTTATCCAAAGGAAAAAAAAAGTATCTCAATTTCTGCACTGACTTTGCGCGCGCTTAGACAGAAAATCTTCTACTTAAATAATCTCCCTTTTAAGCTTAAAACTAAGCTGAAGCTTCTTAAAGGCTTAAAAAGGAAAGAGAGTTCCCTTTACTTCCTTTTCCTTTACTTGATTATAAATATATATATATACATAGATGTATATATATATATATATCATGATACTCAGTCATTTAGTTGCTTATAAAACATTTAAAAGACTTCAGAGGGCATTCACAGTGTAGCCCGATTGGTAATCAAATCTTAATAATTGTTTAGATCTAAGGATGTCTATTAATTATAATTATTACACTTATATATTATATAATAATAAATTATCACTTAGCAAATCATCTTAAATGCTCCAAGAGAAAAATAATTCTTTAATTATTAACTTAATTATATAATTTCCTGGGGAGCAATTTCGTGGCCAGCAAAATAAAATAAAGAATGAAGTCAGTACCTCTCGGAGTTTTAGAATCTTAATAATAAAACTTAAATATAGTTTGTGAAATTAAAAAAAATAAATCAGCTTGGTCAAACACCGAAAAACCAATTATTTAGTGCTTAGAACTTAACACTGGATATTCACTTCAAATCTTAAGGGATGATCTGAGGTCTGCCCTGTACAGATTACAGGATTTTTTCCCATGAGCCAAAATCTCGAAGATAGATCTCTCTCCTCTTATATCTGATTTAGCACAGAAAATACCCAAAACTAATATTAATCAATTTATGGCTTAATTAAAAGTAACAATTGTAAACAGAAACGGGAAAAAAAACTTAATTTATTTAATAAAAATTGTCTCTTCTGTAGGAAGAATAAAAAATGAAAGTTCCATTAATGCGATGTTAAATTACAATACACTCTTCGGGGGGTCTAGTCAGAGGACCATTAAAGCCGTGTCCCTTGGCAGGAATGTAACAAAATGTGCAATTAACTGCGATTTTTATGCGCTGTGCAATATTTATGCGCTTCGAGTCCAATAACAAGCGCCTACCACGCCCATTGCCCAGCGGCCATCAGTTACGCCCCAAATCAGCGCCAATGGTGCAGCGCGGAGAATTGCATTTTGACGCTTCGCGTTTCGCTTCTCGTGCTGCGGCACATGGCAATTGGAAATTTGCAAAAATTTGTAAGAATCGCCTTGGGATTGGAAACGCGTAACGATTCCTCGCAAAATGTTGTCACTCGCTTTTGAACGCTTTAAAGCGAAAAGTTACAACAACAACAACAACAGCGGGGACAGCTGTAGCAACGAGCGCAGTTTCAAGCGATATTCCGCATACGCCCCGTGGCCCACGAAGTCACGAAGAGATAAGTAACTCAAAACGACGAAAAACCAATTTACAAGCTTCCAATTTACATTCTTCATTGTGTCGCCGCGTTAAATGAAACGCTATCGGAATACCTTTCCGCATCTGAATACCAAATCCTGTGGCCTTTATAAAAGAAACTTCTCGATTCAAATTGCAGTGCAGTGAAAACTGAACTGAAAAAGTCGAAATCGAAGAAAATTAAAGGAAATGGATGTAAAATACTAGATATTTCTGAAGGCGACTAAAGCAATCAATAGATACAATAGATATTTAGTAAAGGATTAAATGTGCTTTTGTTTTAATTAAAATATTCTTGGGCTTAAGTCAAGCTAGCTTCGGCTTGGTTTGATTAGAAAAATGTTGCAGCTTGCATTGAAGTAAAATTCCTAGAAGAGCCTGCAAACTTAGATTTTATTAAATTAAAATGTATTTATTTATACCGAATTTAATTGAAGAATAAGCTGAATATTAAAAACACTATTCCAAATTTAAAAAGTCATCAAAAATTTAAAAAAAAAAACAGCTTTCAATTCCACTAGCTGTTGAGACAAGGAGAGACGAGAAAATTAAATAATCTCTAGTTTGAGCTTAAAATAAATTTAATAAAGTTTTAAATTTAAAGCTAAAAAAAATTCTTTCGATTTTTTTTTAGTTTTATCCTATCAGTTTCTGAGCCAAAGATTCGTATGAATTATCATTATTTTTAAGCAAGTTTTCTCTCCATTTTGTTCAACACAAATTGATTGTTGTCTTCGATTTTCAATATTATAAGCTACCCAATTTCACCACCAAACCCAAGCTCGCAACCATCAGCTACAGTTCCATTCAATTCTTTTGCAAATTGCTCTTTGTTGTCTTTCCTCTGCAGTCGATGGCGTGAATACAGTTATTTTTTTGTTTCTGCTGTCTGCACACAACACAACAATAAGAAGCGCAAACACTTCAGTTGAGTGTAGAGTGTAGTCTGAGTCCAGCACACACACACACACAACACACACATACACCAGCATAATAGCATGAATTATTATTATTGTATGTGCCGTAGTCTTGTTTTTTTTAGCCTCATTTGTTGTCACTTAATTAAGCTCGTCAGACACGATGAATCAAGTGCCTTTCATGTTACTGCTCATTTAAGCTAATCATTCAGCAATCTGAACAGCACTGGACGCGAGCTCTACGTTCGTCTCTTTCTAGCATACAATAGCTTACCTGATTTACACAAATTCAAATCAAATGATACAAAGTAGCGGAGTGAGAGGAACAACCAGATTGTAATAAGTCTTTTCGTACTTTTCACCCATCGATCAATGACTCCTCTCAGCATCTTCGCTGCATTTTCCTGCAAGATACAATGTCATATTTTTATGTTTATTGTCGTCATAAAAATTAAAATTGCGGGTCTGAAACTTCTTTTAAATTATGTATGGAATATCTGAATTTATGTTTTTAAATTAACCTCAAAGCTCATTTTGGCAAGCAGAAATTAGTTGGACAACATTTTATAGCTTCTTCTTCTTAAGACCTTGATATATGAAGATAAATATAATTTATTTACTATGATTATATATACAGAAGTATATAAAAATATATATTAATTATTTAGAGTCAATTCTTAACTTCAATTACAGATAAAAAAAATACTTAAAAAATAGATAAGAGTAATTAAAATAAATATTGGGAGTGATCCCCCTTCTACCCAAAACAAACTTAACTTTCCACTAACTTATTCTCAAGTTTTCAATTCCACCAGAAACCCCGCCCCAATTGTAAATATCAGTTTTTCAATAATTGAAGAATGTGATTTCCCTTCACAATCGATAGCAATCGTCCATTTATCGATTCATGCGATTATTTGACTTTACTCAACTTTGCTTCAAAACTTTTCAATGGCTTCCCTCAATTCTCTTAGTTAATCCCTTACAATTCAGTTTAATGAATGCTGCACACACATACAAGCTAACTAACTAACACACACTTACACATACCAACACATGCATGTGTTCCATACTGAAAACATAATGGCCTCTCAATTGTTAAGTACGAGGCCAACGCCTGACGCCAACGAACTGCAAGTACATTTTGTATTTCAACCATTCGATACCCTTACATCCTTTAAAGGAGTCTTCCTAAAGCTGCATAGGATATGTTAGCAACTGATGAAATGCGTTGTTATATAACAACAATATATAACAAATTTAATTGAATCAATTAATTTTCGAAAATTTTTTTTCTATGCAGTCGGTAAAATCCCTCAGGGGTTTTTAACACTAAAAGCATTTAATAAGTCTTTGATCCCATTTAAAAAAGAATTTATTTTAAATATCGAGAATAAAATTCTTTTTTGTTAATTTTTTTTTTTTTTAATCACAATTAAATAATATATGTTAATTGATTTATTATAATTTTCCAAACCATTTTTAACCGATTTTTTTTTGTATATTTTAGGGTGTAAAGAGATTGACTTTGGTGATCTTAAACATTATTTAAATGTTAATATAATTTTTATTTTTTACTAAAATTTACTTAATATTGGTGCTTAGTTATTTAAAAATACCCTTTAGATGTAAATATATAGGGTATTTGTATGCTTCATTTTAGACCCTAAAAAATCCTTCTATAAACAAAAATACAACTTAATATAAATATTTTATGAAATATTTTTAAAATACATTAAATTAATTTTAAATATATTTATTAAAATATTTACATATTTTTATTCAAGCTCTTCATTTAATTATTTATTAAATGAAAATGGAACCCATATATAAATCTATAGTCTTTCAATTAAAATGCCATAAATCTGGGCCCTTAATCAGACTTCGATGTTCCTTTGATCTGATCAGAAGCTTCACTTGGGAATCATAAAATTTTAAAGACTATCTCCAGTTCGATCAGATTAAAAGCTTCTGTAGGCATTCCCTAACTATTGTGTATTTGCCAGGATAATGCCAGTCAAGTTGCGTATTATAAAAAACTTAGTAAAACTCAACGAATTGAGTTTCGGAGAGTTGAGAAAAAGGATTTCGTTTAAGGATTGAATTGCCTTAAAACAAAAGCAAACTTATCTGCATATAAACAGCCATCAAATCGTGTGGCAATAAAAAAATGCAAACAACTTAATGAAGATTAATGAGTTTCCCAATGCAGGCGTCTGAGACAAGTTAAGTCTGAAGGAGAAAATCCTTTGGGACTTCACATTGGCAATCGCTGCATGTAATTTGATCGACTTTTTGCATTTATCTATCAATTTGCAATGCCACAGCACATGACGCCCCAGCAGGAGCAGCAGGAGTAGAAGGAGCTGAAGGGACTGCAGGAGCTGCAGGAGAAGCAGGAGCTGCAGGAGCCGCAGGAACTGCAGAAGCTTCAGGAACTGCAGTCACTCAGTCCGTCAGTTAGTCATTCATTCTGTCACTCACTCAGTCTGCCAAACTGTCACTCTCCCAGTCTCACAGTCTCCCAGCCTCGCAGTCGGTTAGTCAGTCAATTGGCAGTTCAGTTTATCAGCAAAATGTGAAATGTGCACTGCCAGCATTTCCCTTTTACTCAATCAGTTGGACAACTGACAATCTCGGAGCTCGCAGCTCGGAACTTCGAGCTGAGTCCATGATAACATTATGACAGCCAGGATAAGAGCAACAACTGCTTGTGCACGAGCGGGCCAGCTATGCAAAGGATAACAATGTTTATAAACAATATGGAATTTATATGGAAATATTTATGAATAGGAGAGGAATTTTTAAATTAGTTCGTTTAGTGCTTAAAGATTTTTTAGTACTCGAGTTTATGTCAGTTAAGGATTTTTAAGGATGATCAAAATGATTTAAAATATTCAAACAATTTAAAAAAATAACTTATATTATTTATATTAAATATAAAGAAATATTAATTTTATATATTAAAGAAGGATATTTTTAAGTAAAAGTGCAGAGGTGATTTTTACAAAATTAAGCTTAAAATAAATTTAATAAATCTTCCTTTACTTCAGGAAGAAAGGTATAATTAAATTATTAATTAAACAAAGCACTTAGTTCAGTTTCCCAGATAAAAAATACTTTATAACGATGTAAGCTCTGTTCTCGATGTAAATAAATTATTTATTTATTTTATTTATTTATATGTTTATATAAAAAAAAGTACATTAAATTTAATACTGAAAATTATTTTATTTATAATATTTTAATCATATTAAATATAATTTAAAATTATTTAACATTATTTTATTTATTAAAAAAAATATATATATAAATAATTATCCCAAGATAATTAAAAAAAAATACTAAGGTTTGCCATTTAATCGTTCTACTTTCTCTTAACATTTAAATATACCGAGTGGTACTACAGGGACAACCCACATATGGTAGGTTGTCTCTGAGTAATATTAAAACAAGTTGGCAGTTCTTACATCCCATAATTGGGCAGTTCCTGGAACTGGAAGCTAAGTTGTTGTGGGAGGCCATAAACAATGAACTGAGTCGAGTCAATTTTATCCTAGTTGAGATTAAGTAGAAGTTAAGTCAGAAATTATATTTAATAAATTGCAGAATATTTTAATTATTATATATTTTAAATTAAATAATTTACCACATTTTTATAATTTATAATTTACAGAAAAATCTGCCCCAATATAAACATACCTAAATTCCGTCCAAAGAAAATTAGTTACATTTTGAAAATTCATTTAAAAATATAAAAACTTGTTTTTGTTGATTTTTATTTAACGAAAAATAAAAATAATGTTTAGAATTTTAAGTAGAATTTCAAATAATTATTTTTATTTGACTATTTATATTTTTAATTAACTTTATATTACATAAATCATTTTCTAGCAGTAACTTTAATCCATAGAATATAAAGACTCGTCTATTTCCTTTAGCCAAATAAATATAAAAGCATCGCCTTAAGAAGCAGTGAGATAAGTTAAATAGCAAACAGTAAAAGTCAAATTTACTCAAATCGTAATAAATTTTGAAAGTCTCAAACTGCCCTCCTGCCACCACTTTACAGGGTATCGAAGAATGATTACGTATCTAAGCTGCAAGCAATCTCCATGCGAATTGAACGCAGTTGACGGACGCAGACGCACGTTTGTCTCGCTGTTTGTTGATTTACTGCTGCCTTTGGTTGTTTTTGCTTGGCCCGGCTTTGAATGGTACATCATGATTGATTGCTGTTTACGCGCTTGATCACGCCCTGTTCCAACCAATGGGTAGCTTGATTGCAGCATTCCCTCGACATGGAATTTCGTTTCTCGTAGCTCCCATCGCTTCGTCCTGCCCCGTCCGCATACTAAATTGTTGGGACTGGAGTTTTAATTATTTTCAGACAATGTCAACAAATGAGGTCCTGGTAGCATTTCCATTGGATTGGATTTATTATGCCAGCGAGCTGCCACCCAGGCCACTCAACAGGGTGTCCCCATAGCATTTTAATGAGAACTCCTTTCGGCGAAAATCCATTGCCAATATGCAAATGCAACACCTGATGACAGACGTAATTAGCAAAGTTCTGTGTGCCGTGGAAGCTGTTGTTCATTTTGGTGGAGTCCCATATGGATTAATGCCTGGCAACAGTGTCACACGCATGTTTCACCGGCTCACAGGAATCGGATTATGTGGCACGTTGCGGCAGGATCGCAAATTAGAGTCAGTTTAAGGAGTAGCAAAGTTGATGACAGCCCAATTTAAATGTATCTCTGCTTCCAACATCTGACAATGCCTCGAGCAACAAATTAGAAAAGGATGTCCTTAAATAGGAACAGAAACTAAGCTGCTGAAAGTTGATCCATGGGCTACGCAGCAAATTATATTTTGATTGAAGGCTGTCTGGATGATAGTCCTTAGCACCTTAGTGGGTCAGCATCGGGCTACTTAGCATTTAGCAACTAACAGTCTTAGGTTACAGGATAGCAAAATAATAGTGAGCAAGGATTACTTAATATTCCGAGAGTTCCTAAAAAACTGAACTTCTCGAAGTCACGCAGATGAAGACTTAATGAATATTTAGGTTTGTTTCGGCGATGCGCAGTGATGGAACGACAAAATTTAATCAAATTATTGCTTTAAAGGATATTCCACATTATTTTAGTAATAAACAAAAATAATTAATAAGAAGCTAACTAACGGTAAACAGTCTTCAGGGAAAACAAAGTTTGAATAATATATTGTTTATTAATTTTTTTTTTTATTTTTAAAATATAATTTTGATTAAATTTTATTTATTAATATTTTAGCATCAGTTTCTGTCTGAATTTCTTAACTAAGCTGTCAGACTCCGAAACTTAACTCCTTCTGCTTTTTGTACTTCAAAATGAAAATAATTTAAGCAAAGAAAAGGGACATTGACTGATGTCATTTGTATTATTTTATTATTAGTCTGTAGAAAGAACCTTTGCCAGCTTAGTCCGTTTTCTTTAAATAAATTGAATATTTTATTTATATTTTTATTTTTTATTTACATTTTTATATTATATTTAATTTCATAAGTAGAACAAGTACCAAGCTATAAATACGTTTAAATAAGCTTCCTTTTGGATATCCAGCTTTTTTGGTGTCAAATAAAAATTACAATTATTTATAATTAATCACAGTTTATTAATTATAAACTAAGAGCTAATTTAATGAATATATAATACTCAAAACTGATGGTACATTCAACCTCGATATTTCATGGGCTTCAAGTGGAAACACTTCGAGCAAATGCTTAGCTTAACGATTATGTTAAGGATAGAGGGAACATCCAAGGGATGCTACCTTTTGCGACAGGACAATAATTAAGCAAATTCGACGGACTAATATTAATAGCTACTTAGCTCATGTTCTTTATGCTATATGAGACTATATGGAGTACACTCTCTAGTATATTTCATATGTAGATTCAAGGACTTAATCTAAGTGCAAGTTCGCCGATAGCTTTGGGCACATCCCTTAACGAGGCGTGGCCCAACAGCTTCTTTTCCTGAGATAAAATTGTTAAAAGATATTAAATAAGAATTAATTAATTAATTTATATTTTATAAAGTAATAGAATTTCTTAGTTAAAACTACAAAATTTGATTCTTCCTTTATCCTGTCAAAGCAATCAAGCGCTGCAATAATTTCGCTATAAGTTAATAAAGTATCTCAAAATTCTCCAAGTCTGTGAATAAATTCTATTCCCACAAAAAGTGATTTAATTAATTAATTCATTGAACTTTCATAAAAACAGTTATTTAGTTATTTAACTATATTTTACGACATTTGCGACACAATTGAAGTGTTGCCTTTTTGTGCATTTCGTGGCTATAAAAAAACTGATGAATTTGTGAAACTGTGGAAATAATTGGGAAATTATCCTTGTCAGTTCAATCAACAAATAGAAGTCCAATCAATTAATCAGTGGCTGCAAATTAAAGGCAACAACGAATGAAATTAATCTAGTCATTGGTTCATCCTTCAATTGCCATAACTTTTCAGATACTCGTCCACATCCTTGAGTGAAGTGTCCCCACGCATTGTCCCCATCAATGACCCTAATGCTCCACTTCCCATTGTTTTTGCTCTCAAGTAGTGCTCGTGCGATGCAAGAAGTTGGCGGTCATTGTGACACACCAGACACAAACACAATTAAGTGCACTCGTGTGTGCAATGTCCTTTGTGAATGTGTTCATTATGTCTGTAAGTGTTTGTGTGTGTGTGTGTGTGTGTGTGAGTGTGTGCTTTTGTTTGTGTTGACAATGAGAAACGCTGCAACTCAGTTGTAAGAATATCATAGTACACCATTCCATCATTGGCTCATACTCATTCTTATTCGCCTTCCCCTGTCTCTTCATTCTGCTGCAAGCAAAAAAGGACACATTACGTATACGTAATATTTTGCAGTAAATGGCAGAGCAAATGGATCTTTGTTTGCTGGGAGCAGCTCAAAGCTGAAATTGGCTTGTTTATTATGGCGCTGCGATAAGCTGTCGGGTCATTGCACTCAACGCTGCCACACTGCCACGCCCACACCACTGCCAACAGCAACGCCCACATGTGGTAAATGTTCGCCAGCTTTAACATCGCTTTTGACTTGAGCTCGTAGGTGAGCTGTACAAATTCCCTGGCAAGCTGTGCATTTTTATTTAAAGGGTGTTTATGGGGGGACTAAGTAACGGCAGTTAAAATTCTGTTTATGGCCCCCCAAGGACCCTTAATCCGACTTTAACGATTTTAGAGTTATTATGGAAAATTCAACAGAGCTTTTCGCCTTGCACTGATCCTTATCAAACATTTGCTTCTGATTTTCATCAGGATTCACAGCAATTGTGTCTGTTAATTAAAGTAGTAAGCCGCAGGATGTTTTCACTTTACGACTTCACTTCAGGCAGATCTATCCCGTACAATTACACTCTCCGAGAAATATAAAATGACCGCAGTATTAAATCCTTTTAGATCCTTTTGCCCGTCGTAATATCCTATCTTCAAAATTTTCCATGCGGCTGGGGAACCGCATATTAACATCCTTGGCATGGGAAATAACTTTACGCAATTAACAAGCTTCCATCTATTTACTCTAAGGACTCGCACACAGCTCTTACAAATGCTCACCTCGAGGTTTGAGGTACACGCAAGGATACCGCATAACATGTTACCCCCCCGACTAACCGCAAAGCTACACAGCTTCATATCCTTGTTCCCTGTAGCTTTGAGTGTGTGTAAGGCGCTCCAGATATTACTTCGTTAACTGGTTGATCCTTAATTACTTGCGACTCCTTGCCTGTGTCCTTAAGCTATTGTCTCTTCTAAGTACTACTCTGACTTTATTGGTTGTCACAACACTTAAGCGGGTAACAGACACTGGAAGCTTCAGCTCATTTTTAATACTGCCTAACAGCAGTTTTTTATGTGACTCCCTTTAAATAATATGGGTTAAAAAAATTAATAAATTTATATATATTTAAATTACAAAATAAAAAATTAAATATATATATTTGGCTTTATATTCATTATATCTTCGCAAGACTTTTTTCCTTACATAGAAAAGCTAAACTAACTATTGCCCAAATGCTGAGAAAGTCTTAGAGGCTCCTCTTAACCCTTCACTCATTTTATGGTAATTTTCCGCTAGATTTCAATTTATATATTTACTATATATATATATATAGTTACTATATATTTATTAACTATACAAACTGCTATATTTTCCATTCGACTTGTCTTTCCTGCACATAAACTCAATATTTTATCGGCAAGCCGCTGCTTTCGTTGGAGCGACAGAGACAAATATAATTTGATCAAAGCATCTTTAACCCTTAAATGGTTCCTTGTCTGTTTATCGGTCAAGTTGGTAGTACATAAAAAAAATATTAAATTAAATATAAAAAGGATATACATCGCTTTGTTGGATACCTTGGAACTATTAAGTAAATAACATAATAAAAATTAAATGACTAAATGAAATAATAATCAATATTTTTAAATATTAAAGAGTCCTTATCCATGATTTTCCATAAAAGTTTAAATTTCTGTTTCAACAATTAAAGAGTCATTTGGATTCCATTGAATTGTGATTTATGACATTTAACACTTAAATTTGAAATGCATTTAAAGCAACTGCACTGAGCCGTGCACAGTGCGTATACGCAATGCGTGAAATAATGAGAAAGTAGGTAAACCGCACACACACACACGCGTGCAGTGAGATGAATTTCCTGTTGAAAAAACCACACGAAAGTTTAATTTGATGGAACTTAATTGCTTTCGTTATTTGTTCGGCTTGGCGTGCCACTGACTTGTTGATCCTTTTGTCGCAAGTCTAATCAAATATGCCAAACAGATGAGTCGAGGCGCATGAAAATGAAATTGTTCTTAATTTGCGTGATACGCATTGAAAATCAATCCAGACCCACAATTTCACAATGCAGACACAGGCATCAACATCGAAACTCGTCCGTGTGCCACTCTCATCCGCCCACACGCCGCCCACATGAGGTGTCAGAGGTCGGAAGCACAGGTGAGAATCGGGTGACAATCAGGTGTGAGCCAGTAGAAAGCAGGTGCCCGTCCACGTGGCATTCGGCTCTCTCTTCTTGAAGGTGGCGTGCATATTTAATGTGTCGCCTGCAGCCGTCCGGGTGACACACACAATGATGTATGGCTGACAATGTCAAAGTGCCTGACACTTGGCTTCAGTGTATGCATAAGCTATGAAAGGACACGCCTCCTCATTCACAGCCTCCACACATGTTGGTCAGCCTAATAATAAATGACGCTACCAAATTTTGTATGCAACCTCAGCTGAGGAGTGATAGGGGAAGGACATCTCAGGCTGATCCTATTGACAATTAAGTAGTTGTTTCATTGAAGAAACTCAAATAAAGACATTCTGAATATCCTTTCTAAGTGTTTTCTTAGTCATCAAGTAATTTTGTAGCCGCCAATAAATATATAAAAATATCATCTTCTTTTTCTCTGTCGAAATATTTCAACTGCTTAAAAAAATTTTATGTTATCATCGGGCTACCTGCTCTGATATTTTGTATAAAAAAAATAATTCAATGATTTTATATTTAGTGTTAGGTAAAATATCAGATGTATAAAATTAATCGATATTAGCTGTGTTATCGATTACCACTCAGCTTTCGATATGAGATTCGACCTTCTCTTAAAGTGAACATCGAATGCCTCAAGTTTCCACAAGCCGAAGGAATCACAGACATAAGTGCTAATTAATTAGTTTAAATTAAAAAATTATTGATTTATTATTCTGTTATTTTTTTAATGATTGTCCTTCATTTACTTTCCAATTGAATGAAATATTATATCATATTCATATCCACACTTTTAAGTAGATGCATAATTCACATCGATAATTGTAATTTCAATTTTCGTTGCCACTTAATAAAAATTCCTCTAATTAAACAGAGTATTTTTTCCTATAATATATTTTATATTCCACACAGTCATCAATATTATGCACTATACTTAAATATCATAAGGTCATTCCCAAAGGTAATATTCCATTGAGGTACCTTACAAATATACCCAAACAGACACTAAAGAAATATCTCAAATTATGGAATGTTCTTTCCATATATCATGTAAATGTCTGAGGCATAACTTTGATAATTGCCATAAATTATCGAAGGCACAATGAAACTGAACAATGGTGTACATGAGGCTACGGCCTACACGTCTGCTCATTATATTGAGAACGCTTTACAATCTCTTCTATAAGTCATCTATGTAATCCTGCATACAATACACAACCAAACAGTCCATAGCCACAGGATACAGGGTGTCAAAATAGTTCACTTGAAACGAGCTCTGAGTGCTCTGAATACCTATAATTGAGCTATAAAATATTTATATAAATGTGTAATATTTAGTAATTGAACAAACGCCTATATAATTATGATTTCACCACAATTTTTATATATTTTCTTTTATTTATTTAATTACAAGATTTATACTCATATTACAATAAACATTTAATATAAATCAATTAAAAATTATTTTGCTATAAAAACGAAACTATTTTTGCTACGTTCATTTATAATTATATGTATATTGACATATTTGGCATTAGTTCACAATTTTGTAGCATTCAGTGCAATTTATTTTAACTGTACAACATTTAAGTTAATTCACGTCCCAGTTGCAACTATGAATTTATTTAATAAGCCACTTGAAATTTACCCTTACCTCTAGCAGAGACAACTTATTACAATAATAATAAGTTGTCTCTGCTTCAGCCTAGTTAAACGTTCATCAGATAAGAACTCATCGAATACAAACAGTCAATTGGTGAATTTCTTGTTGTGGCTGTGGTTGATGTCTACGCTTAAATCATAATTTTCTAGAACCTCGCTTAAGTAAGCTGAAGTAATTGAACATAAATAATTATTACAACTCTTTTCATTTAATAAGCAATTAATTAATAAAAAACGAGTAAGATAAGGGCAGTTAAGTACAAACCTTTTAAGATTGTAACAATAGGCAATTCTTAAGTGGAAACCCATGTCAAACGAAGATTATCTTGTTTGGGTTTCCGCCTCTTGGCGCCTTTTGATATCTCAGCCCAATTCCGGAACTTGGCAGTTGTCAAGTTTTCTCCGATCTTAAGCTCACATTTCACGTTAAGCCACGTGGCCGCGCAGGTAACTTTTAACTGGCCTTAAATGTCAATTAACGGAATTGACATTTTTCACTCGCCAGGTATTTTCACGTTTATAACTACATGTAGAGGTATTTGAGTGGTTTTAGGTTGAGGGTAAGCCATGACCATTGAATGCGTTCATTATGCAACCTTTGGGAGCACGTAAAAACTGACGCAAAAATTTGCATAATAATCATCATCATAAATTCAATGACGCTCATTGTGGAAACCCTTTTTTTCGCCTCTAAAAGACTCACAGTGGAGGCACAAATTGGTGGTCACTTATGTGCCGTTGAATTATTTATAAAGAAGCAGTGGAACAAACAAAATAAAAGGTTCATCGGGGGGCAACCAACAAATTGTGGCAAGTAATTGGGCCAAGCATTTCTCAAAATTGTTGCCGCCTTCGCATCGTTACAAAAATGAAGTAGAGTCTTCATAAATGTCAGGTATAAAAAATGACTGTAAGGATGTCAGGAATAACTTTGCATTTTTTAGGAAAAATCTCTTAAATTTGTCCAATTAGTGTAACGAGAAAGAAATCCTAAGTAAATCCTTAAAAAAGGCTCATTTTTATTTGGAAAATGTCAGACATATATTTCAACACATTTTTTTTAACATTTATTTAATATAAAATTTAAAATAAAGTTTAAAAAATATAAAATATTTTATTTATGATAATAAATATATGAATAAAAATAAAATAAAATTTCCTAATATTTTTTCAACGTTTTATTATTTATTATGGTATAAATTTTATTTTTATAATAACATACATATAATTTTATAGGAAGTAAAAGGAAAATAATATACAGTAGGAAAAAAAATGGAGAAAATAATATTTAATTTGAATATCAAATAATTTAATTAAAAAAAAATAATAATATAAAATTATAATACTAACCTAAGTTCAAATTTAGGACATTTCAGAATTTTAATTTAATTTAAGCTTCCTAGAATTTTGATTAGGGTGAAATGAAGATTTATTTGAGCTATTTATAGTCAGATTAAATTTTATATTAGTTCAACCCGAATTTTATAGGAAGTGTAGAAGTTGTTTATTTATTATTGTATCGAGGTGTTAGCCAGTTTCACACGCACACACACACACACACACACACACACATATGTTAAATGGTTATTTATCCCACCCTGCAAGCTGAGAGTCGTTTTAGAGAGTGGGAGGGGGTGTGGTGAGTTGAACTATTTTGTTGTTTACTCATGTTTTTATGAGAGCAAATAAATGTTTGCTATGTTAATTGAAGTTCGACATTGTTTGTTAGTTGCCCACTTTTCATATTATAAAAACATAATTAATTAAAACAATACAACAAAAGTTGAGAAAAGTTCAGCCTGAAGAGTCAGCAGTGCGGGGGGGAAATGTCGAATTTAAGTGCTTTCAAGTCAATGTATGAAAAGAGCACATATTACGAAATTTAATATTTATTAGCTAATAAATCTCATATGAACGTGTAAACATTTCATCCTGCGCTGATATCAAGATTAAAGGATGCAAACACAAACAAAGACTCAGGCAGAGACTCAGGCAGCGACTCAGGCAGAGACCACATAATGCGAAACACAAAGTAAACAAGAAATCAAATATCCACAACTTGGTAAAATAACAGTTTACCTTCGACAAACTAACTAAACGTAGTCGTTGGTCTTTGGAGTGGGGGGGGTGGCATATAAATCAAACAAATTCCTTAAGGATGTTTGTATGAAAATTACGTTAAACAAATGGCAGTACATTTAATAAATATGTCCATAAATCGCAAACGAAAACAATTTGTCTCTGCAGTGGGTGGAGGGGAAAGTGGGTGGTGGACATGGGCATTAAAAAGCCATTTGCCTGGCACTGAAAGACTGAAAGACATCAAACAAACATTTCCTAATTCAAAGTGTATTCAATTTGCTTCCGAAAAGAAGGACGAAAAAGAGAGATTCGCCATGTGCTTAAATGAAAGTGAAAACAATTTGGAAATAGCTGCACGTGCACAATGTGTGTATACGTACGTGTGTGTGTGTATGTGTGAGTGAACATGAGACGATGCTGTTTGAGTGTGGGTCTGTGTGAATTTGATTCATTCTGACAGCTATTTGGAAAAACACTCGGAAAAGCTTCTATCACTGCCGCTGCCTCTGCCTCTGCCACAGCCTCTGCTTCTGCCTCTGCTTCTGCCTCTGCCTCTGCTGCTCTGTAACTTTATAGCACCTCAATATTTGTTGCCATTTTGCCACACAATAAAAACAGTTATTTCCCATATTCTGCATTTCGACTCGGCCGAGTCCAAACTAGGCCAGCTGAGTGTTACGTCGGCTGTGCCGCTGCAGACGCATGTTTTGGCCATTTATTTTCAGTTAAATGACAGAAAATTAAGTGGCCAGAACAACTTTGCCTTTTATTGTATATTGATAATAATGACTTCATATAAAAAATGTGCGTGCACATTAATTTTTATCTGAAAACGGCAGCTGTCGTCCTTTGAGTAGGGAAAGCAAAGCATCAAAAAAGTCCAGAATGTAACCAGAAGTTTATTGGGACTGTGACAATTCACAGCGACGCAAGGATTTCATGGAACTTTCAAACTGATACGAATTCCAAAAATATCGCTTATTTGCCATAAACTTGACTGCCGTCAATAACAGAACGATATTAGATCTGAAAGAGAAACTTCACCACAGCTGCAGCCAAACGATTGACCATAATCGTAAAAAGTCTCCCATCTCCAATTTGCATTCAGGCCTCAGTAACTCACCGCAGTGCTGACAAACTATTGCCGTCTCTCTTCCACTCGATGATTCGCGGTACCAGCACCGCCGCCTAAGCAAACACTGCAGGCTTTGACTTGACATTAAATTACAAATAAAATTGTTTAATTTTGAGATTAAATAAGAAATACATTCTAAGGTATTTCTTCATTAAGAGCATATTAAAATAAAATATATTATTTAAATTTATCTTAAAAATAAACAGTTTATATAAACTATAAAATACATGGCGTATTTATCTGTAATTACTCCAAGCTCCCTCCAAATATGTACAGATTATTTAATTAATTATTATTATACCTTTCGATTGGATTACCGCTTCTAATTAAATGAAAATAAATTAAATAAATTAATAAATTAATAAAATAATAAAAAAATAAATTAAATAACTAACAAAAATTGAATTTCAAATTAAATCCGTAGTTTATTTGTGTGCCCAACAAATTGGGTTTTTCAGTTCTGAATGTATTGAAGGACAAATAAAATCTGTCAGATTTGAAAAGTACCAAGGACAAACATAAATTTCTCGTTAAACTAAATTATTAACAAGTACATAAATATGCGATTAAGATGTTGTTCCAAAAGGACACGTCGAAAAGGGGAGCATTGGCAAATATTAAAAGGGCGCAGCGGGCAAAAAAAAAAATAATAAAAGTAAAGAATCCCGAAGGATAGAGGATAACCAAAGTCAACGTGTATTCCCCGAATCTAGGGGGCATACAAATGTCAAATATTTGCTGAGCTGTGATTAATGTTGATTCTATGGCACGCTCCTGGTCCTTCGAATGGGATTAGGGCTGCTTAGAGCTGCCTTTGGGATCCATTCACCTGTGGCAGGCGGAAGCGGAGCGAGCGGAAGCTCATATCCTGTGACTAAAGTACAAAAAGGAAAATTGGCTGCCAGAGATATTCATTTTGCTTGTCGTTTTTATGGCCATTAATTAAATTGATTGAATGCTTAACAATTTGCCTGGCAATAAACGAAAGCGCCTGCCAATGCGCGCACAAAACAATAAACTTAAAGGACATCTCTTTGTATCCCCATCGGCTCAAGTGCTTTTACCAGCGGGCAAACTGACCAAGTGAATGCCCGGACCACCATTTCTGGTCACGTTGCGTCAATAGACATCCAAAATGCACTTTGATGCCAAGTGCAAGTGTGGCAGTTGTTGTTTCAACAAAGCTGCCCCAAGCTCCTATTCAATTTCCGCACGCAACATGAGTCGTCGCCGCCACGCGTCCCTCGGCCATGGCATTTATCGTGACTCTTCGAAAAACTCTCCACTGTAAACAACAGCAACCCGAGGAGCATTATATATTGAGTGTGAACATGTCGATTAGTTGACTTCCGGATAAGCTTGGGTTTTTCACGGGAAAAGAACTTCAACAAAATATTTTTCAACTTTTCCCTGTTTGAAGCTTGTCCTGGACGCTTTAAAGTTGCACTTTGTGGCTCCTATGATAAAATCGAGGACTCCCATTTCTTTAAATGCTGAAACTGACTGAAAGATCCCTAAAAATATATTCCCTGGGCATTTACCTAAATATAATTTTAGATACAGTATATATCGGTTATATGCAAGCTACTCACATACAAATATTGCTTAAATGCAAAATAATTTTATTTTTAAACATCATCATAACATCATAATTATTCATTTTAATTGCTTAAAAGGAAATATCGCGTATAAGCAAAATTTTGTCTGCATTATAGGCTTTGCATATAAGCGGTATACACTGTATAAGGGTTTTAAAGAGAGAGATATCCTTTTCAACTCCTTTCAAGGCTGTCATTGACTGTATTACTTTTGCCATGAGCTATGTTTATTTTTTGATTGACTTCGTCCCGTTCTTTATTTCACTTTAAGATTATCGTAAATTATTCCTGTGATTTTTATTAGAGATATTTCAAATGTAGGAAAAATTTACCGATCGCTAGATATATAATATAAAGATTTGCGTATCATAATTATGTCAAAATACATGTAGGGAGTAGCTGGGCGTTGCGAAGGTGGCAGTCTCCTTTCTCGATCGTCGTCGTCTGGGAGTGCCCTGTTAGAAGTTGTCGTGGACAGACACAGCAGTAGAGGCCAGCAATCGTGTGTTGCTATCAAGAAGACTGTCTACTCGAAAGTAGCAGTTACAGTAGACCACATCAGCTGTTTATTATTATTTTTACTAAATTATATCACATAAATAAAATAAATAAGTTAAGTTTAAATGTAACCGATCTAAGTAGAACATTCTGTTAAACCAAGAGAGCATCAATTGAGGTGAACTCAAGTTAGCATGGCGCCTACTGTTCTTCGGCTGTGTGAAGTGCATAGCAGAAAATGCAATTAATATGGTGAGAACGACGAAGAGTGGGGAAAAAGAAGGGAGCAGAAGCTCGGACACTAAACGTGAAAACACGCGCCAAAGAAGAGGCCAGACAACTTGCTGTGCTCGATTGTAGCGTAAAAGAATTAAATTTGTAAATTATAATATAATAAACTATGAAAAAGGACACGCCTTTATCACCAATCTCCCCGACATATACATTGAAGCAATTTTATTAGTTTAGCTGACGTTATTGACCAGCTGCTCCTTGTCAAACTTTCACACACCTGCGGCATCTCGCCTTTTCTGGACAGGACATAAAAGAGAAGCGGGAAAAAGGGGGCAGCTTTGACGTTCAAAAAATAATTCAATTTCCTGCGGTCAAAACGTTTTAAAAAAATTTTATAAAGGAAGGGAAACTGTCAACTAAAAATATATATTAAATATTTTTATAAAAAAAAAAAAGATGAAGGAAGTCCTGAGGTTAAAAATTATTACAAAAAAAAAATAATTATTATGTATTAATATAGAAAATTATAAATAATTTAAAAAGGGAAAACTGAAGCTTCGATTTATTTATATTTTAATTTTATCATAAGAGAAATATATATTTAGTTTAATAAAATTTATTCGATCTTAATAGTTGCATATTTTAAAATTTAAAATTAAACGAACTCATACAAAGGACTCATTAAAGTAAAAATAACCATTTGATTCCGGATCCATCGATTAATTCAATTAGCGACTCGAAGTGATGTAACATTTCATATTTACATTTATTTTTCATCTTAAATTTAATTACTGGAAACTAAACTCATTCTGATCCCTCAGTCAGGAACAGGACAATGTTTTCCAGTGCATAAAAACCAAACATTTGATTTTATTTATTTATTGTATTTCTCATGTTGCAGGTGAAAATAAATAAAAAAAAAATAATAAAAACGGGCAAAAAAAAAAAATTCTTTGATTGGATTTTCAATGGAAATGCATCCAATTAAATAACTTTTTTAAATTGTACAAAAAAATTACAAAAGTTGTCCCTTCGTTTGACTTTTACATATAATCCAATTAAGAGATGAAGGACATTCATTAATCTTCCATTTGAGAGGTTTTCTCGGAAAAGGACAAACTCCACAAAAAGTAAAAACCAAAAGAATACAAAATATTTTTTTTATTTTTTTTTAATTTAACAAAACTTTGTTCATTGTCTGACTTTCATTTAGTTACTTCTACAATCGATAGCAGGATGCAAATTCCTTGTATAAAATGTGACAAACGAAAGCGAAACTTTTCTTATTATGTTATGAATATGAATTATCCTTAACGTTCCGAAATATCTGAGATGAATTTATTAATAAAATAAAGTTGCATTAAGTTGAGGAAGATTCTCTGTAATTTAATTAGATACTTCGACAGACATACCGCAAAGAAACAGACAGACAGACAGACAGACAAACAGACAGACAAACGGACAGACAAACAGACAGACAAACAGACACAAACAGACAGACAAACAGACAGACAAACAGACAGACAAACAGACAGACAAACAGACAGACAAACAGACAGACAAACAGACAGACAAACAGACAGACAAACAGACAGACAAACAGACAGACAAACAGACAGACAAACAGACAGACAAACAGACAGACAAACAGACAGACAAACAGACAGACAAACAGACAGACAAACAGACAGACAAACAGACAGACAAACAGACAGACAAACAGACAGACAAACAGACAGACAAACAGACAGACAAACAGACAAACAGACAGACAAACAGAGAGACAAACAGACAGACAAACAGACAGACAAACAGACAGACAAACAGACAGACAAACAGACAGACAAACAGACAGACAAACAGACAGACAAACAGACAGACAAACAGACAGACAAACAGACAGACAAACAGACAGACAAACAGACAGACAGACGGACGGACAAACAGACAGACAAACATACAGACAAACATACAGACAAACAGACAGACAAACAGACAGACAAACAGACAGACAAACAGACAGACAAACAGACAGACAAACAGACAGACAAACAGACAGACAAACAGACAGACAAACAGACAGACAAACAGACAGACAAACAGACAGACAAACAGACAGACAAACAGACAGACAAACAGACAGACAAACAGACAGACAAACAGACAGACAAACAGACAGACAAACAGACAAACAGACAGACAAACAGAGAGACAAACAGACAGACAAACAGACAGACAAACAGACAGACAAACAGACAGATAAACAGACAGACAAACAGACAGACAAACAGACAGACAAACAGACAGACAAACAGACAGACAAACAGACAGACAAACAGACAGACAAACAGACAGACAAGCAGACAGACAAACAGACAATCAAACAGATAGACCAATGAACTAGCAGGCAGACATAGAGGAAAAAAGGCAAAAAGGCAGATTGACTGACCAACATACATCAGATAGATAAGCAAACAGACAGAAGGAAAGACAAACAAACAGACAGAAAAGAAGACAGACAAACAGACAGACAGACAGACAACCAGAGGGAATGATCGCTTGACAGACTTCCAAGGAAAGGAAAGCGCTTAAAGTAAAGCAATGCTTAATATTGAACGCTTTGGATATAAATGTCCTTCTCATAATAAAAAAAAATATATAAAAAAAGGTCCTTTTTAAGGACTCAAATATGTAAATGCTGAGAAAAGTTGCAAGTAACTTTCGTGATCATCGCCCTTTGTCCTTAGTCTTTGTCACTTGGAATGACTTGAATCCCAAAATCCCCGCTGCAAATGAAGGGACTTTAAAGCTCAAGAAAAATGATACATCACTTGTATTCAAAGGACGACATTCGATTTACCATTACCTGTTTTCACTCAGTGTATTATATCCTGAGCCACAGCTCCGGCATTGCTCAATCTTCTTTCTGGGCGTTGACCCTCTTTCAAGTTGCGTATACGCACCGTTGCACAAGAAGGGAAAGTAATCGTCATTGTGTTTTATATTTATGTGTCATAATGCATAAACAAAGGTACAAAGAGGCATTTGCCAAATCATGGCCTAATCATATCACCCCCAACCACACACCCCTCACCCCCCGCACAACTACCTTTCCTTCATCATATTCCCCAGCTGAAATCCTATTGCTGGCTTAGTTGATTGCTTCCGTTGTTCCCGGTGTAGAGTTTAAAATTCAATTTTGTAGAAAATTGTATGTGCCCAAGCTGCCTAAACGTATTTCAAACGTTTTTCAATTTATTTCGTCTGCCAAAATAATGAAGCATCCACCATCAGAGCAGTGGCCGTGGTAGGCGGGTGGGCGGTGGGCGGCGGCACTGTACGTGTTTGTCCAGTTAGCCAACTTTGCAAGCCAACAGTCCAAGGCGCAAACTCAAGTCAAGCCAGCAAATGAGCTCAAACAAACTGTGAGAAACAGCCAAACGAAAAAAAAAAAAATCAAAAAAAAAACCAAACAAAATCAAAAAAAAAAACAAAAAAGGAAAATAAAATATATAAAAAGAAAAATCGAAAAAAGGTCAAAAAGGTACAATACCAAATAACTTAAAGCTACGTGCTGACCCTTGGCTAGCATACCCATACACTGGGCCTCGCCCTTGTTCTGGTCCTGCTCCTGATCCCGGTCCCGGTCCTGGGCCCTCATCAATGCCAATACAAAATCGAATATTTCCTTCGACCGGCGGCCAGAGACCTTTTTACGCCTCAGCACGATGATAATTCGTGGTGTGAGTCCTGATTATTGATTGAACTTTTTCACTCTCTATCTGTGGGCGTATGCATGTGTGCATGTTTGTGTGTGTGTGTGTGTGTGTATGTGTTTGCCCGCCTTTGTGTGTGCTTGCTGTTAACTCCCCCCGCAAATGCCAAATGTATGGACACTTATATGGCACACAACGAGTCTAATGCTTTGATTAAACCTGATTGAATTGTCCTTAGAAATGTTTCCGATTTGACTGTCTGACAAGGATCGTAAATAACTTAAAGTAGACGCTAACTGAAGACGTGTTAAAGCTAATGTTTATGTCTAAGGAATAGATAAATATTTATACTGTGGATATTACTGGAATATAAGAGATTTAAATATGCGCTCAAAGGACTTTTTAATCCTGAAGAAATTAAATTTTAAACGAGTCTGGAATAATTTATTTGAAGTATTCATCGCATTCAAATGAATCAGCTGAATGAATAATGCTCGTAATGAACTAGAGAAATTTTAAATTTATATAAAATATGAAGTTAAATTTTAAAATAATATTTTTTTAAATTTAATTTAAAATTATAAAATAAATTATACATTTATATAAATTTTTTAAAATAATTAATTAAAAAAAATAAAAAGAAAGAACACTTTGCGAATTATTTGATTAAAATTAAAATTATAATATAATATTACATTTCGATATATTATTTAACTTAATTAAATATTTTAATCCAATTTTATTTTTATATTTTTTTAAAATCGTTATAAAAACCAGAGTAAAATGTTTTATATTCACTTATTAATTTAAGCTCGAGATTCCTAGAATCTTTATTCTGTCTTGGAAATTTCTTAAGCTTTAATGAGTTTATTTTTAATTTTTACTTTTTTATAGCAACTTTCTTGAAGTGTTGAATTAACTGTTAATTATTTTAGTAAGATTCCAATTCAAGGAAGAGTCGACTTTCTCGGTGCAATTGAAATTATTTTCCGTACTCAAAGTCGTGTCCATTGGGGGCGAGCTCAAATTTGCGAAGCCTTCGAAGCAATCTTCTCTGGTCTAATTTACAATGCTTAAGCATTTAATTTGTTTAGCTTTGGCAAACAGGACACAACTAAATAACGTAAGGTGCTAGTCCTGCTTGGCTTTCATTTGCGTTCCTTCTAATCAGAGAACTGTAAAACGAGATGAAAACAAATGTTGAGCGTGGCAACAAAGGAACTGAAAATTAAATGGCTCCGACCGGCAGTCGGTACTTATGTACGTAAGGATATAAAGGGATGCATAAATATGTACACAAATACATAGAAACGATGTCTGGACTGGATTGCATGGACTGAGACTGGGTCGAAGATAGAAACTGGAACGGAGATTGGGACTTGAACAGAGATAGAGACTGGGAAGGAAGGGACTGGGATGGAGATAGAGACTAGGGCGAAGATAGGGACTGGGATGGAGAAGGGAATGGGGATTGGGTTTGGGTTTGGGGTCTGGAACTTTATTGCTACTTAAGTTGGGCCTGGGTAATTTTGAAGTTTACTTTTGCTAACATTTTCCTATCATATTTTCCAGATCTCGAGCAATTTTCTTCCGTCGTTCGAGGAAATTTCCCTGGCCATTCAGAGCATTGCCAGGAAGTTGAATTGGACGCAGGTTGTCATCTATGTGGGCGGTAAGTTTCTCACCTATTCTCCCCCGATTAAATGCCCGATTATATTCCCAACGATCCGCAATCACAGAGCTGTCAGAAGCGAATCTGAAACCCAATTAAACTTAAATGCACATTTATCATTTGCGTAAGGATATGCAAAGTGAGGCGCTAGACAAGTGAAAATTAAAATGAAAATGAAAATCTCCATTTTCCGCACTTATTAAGCCCGAAAGGTGTTAAACGTTCGGCAATCAGAGGATAAGTTCAATTAAAACAATGAAACTTTAATCAATAAACAATTAAGCATCAAATTAAATAATCATTTGAGCTCCCGACGAGACTCGAAATAAATTAATTGAAAGGGGCATTTTATAATTTATTTTTTAATTATTATTATGAGTAATAATTATAAATATTATCTGACTATATATATATATTTAAGTTTATTACTTTAACTCTTTATAAATAAAATAAATTAACTTCAGATTTTCGTATTTGTATTTAATAAAGCTATAATTATATCTAGAACTGGAAATAAAGAATATAACTTTGATTTTGTTTTTTATTATTTTTTTCTTTTAACATTTATGTTTAAATATTAAAAAACAAATCCAATTTTTGATAAGGATTTAGGTTTCAATTAAATTATATAGACAACAGCAATCCTAGAAACTCAAATATTTATTTATATAACTCCATTAATTTAGATATATATATAAATATAATATTTTTATATTATATTTAATATGATAATAATTATTAATTGTATATATAAATATACATATATAACATATATATATAAATAAAAAATATAAATCTTACAATTCTATAGCTGCTTTAAAAGTAATTTGCCAAAATTTATCTTTAAAATATTTCAACTGATCTAATAAACAATATTTATTTTTTATTGATTAATATTATATAATTTATAATATAAATATAATAAAATATTGTTATATATAATATAATATATTAATATAATAGGAGAAACTTTAATTTCCCTACTTCAATCTCATTTATAATATCTTTTCGGCTACCAAGCTTTTTTAGTAGCAAGTAAAATATACAATTATTTATAATTAATTATTAATTAATTATTAATTATAAACTAAGAACTAATTTATTGAATATATAATACCCACAACTGATGGTATATTCAACCTCGATATTTCATATGAGCTTCAAGTGGAAGTACTTCGAGCAAATGCTTCTCTTAGCGGAACGATTATGTTAAGAATAGAGGGAACACCCAAGGGATGCTACCTTTCGCGACAGGCGAAAGCAAATTAAGCAAATTCGACGGACTAGTATTAATAGCTACTTAGCTCATGTTCTTTATGTTTTATATGAGACTATATGGAGTACCCCCTCTACTACATTTCATATGTAGATTCAAGGACTTAATCTAAGTGCAAGTTCGCCGATAGCTTTGGGTACATCTCATAACGAGGCGTTACCCAACAATATCTTTACATAAATAGGTATATAGTTTAAAAGAAATCTGTATATATATATAAATGTATATAAAATATTGATAATATTTATTAACCATAACTGCAAAAATCCTAAGTGCAGGATATATGAAAGTCGGGCGTGACAACCCAAACCACTCCAGCACTTCTTCTGCCTTCAAAATCCTGGCTCCATTATCGATTGTAAAAGCCTTGAGCTCGGATAAGACTCAGAAAGTTTGCCCTAAGCCTAAGTTAGTGTCCTGGGGGTTTTTGGTAAACACACTCTTAAACTTTTTCAATAATCGTTACCATGATTTATGTTAAAACATATCCTGCAAGCACAAGCGATTAAAGGACATTTAATGTTGCCAATGAAATGAAGTAACTGCACAAATGGTTTAATTGCCCGCCCTCTGCCGCTGCAAGTCGAAGGAGCAGCCTTCAAATGGGAACGGATTTCGAACATAATTCCCGTGCTAAGCAGTGGTAGTCAGTGGTCTCCTCATTACAGCTTCAAGTTGCAAGCTGGTTGGCTTAGTTATGACCCGTGAGAGGATGATACCGTTGGCAGGCGGAGCTTGCAGCAATCCGGTAAATAAAACCATGCCGGGCATTCACCAGGGTCCAACTTGGAATTCCTGTGGTGGATGGGGATGGATGGGGGTGGTTGGGGAGCAGTCGCATCGCAGCATCGCACATCTAATGCCAAATTATGGTCCGGTTATTAAGACAGCCAGCCAGTCTCACAGGAGACTCGAGCATGGGGAGTAGGTGCACGCTGAGGGGTGGGGAGGGAGGGGCTGCACAGTGGGGAGTCGTAGTCAGCACATGGAACACGTGTGCGTATACGCAATGCAATTAGTGGTGACATTATTATGATTAACGTTGAGCCCCAGTTCATTCATGTGTATCCCCATGTACGAATGTGTTCATGCAAGTGTATATGTGTGTTTGTGTGATTATGTGTGTGTGCGTCTATGGGTATTTGTGTGTGTATGTGTGTTTCGCAAATGTTGACAGAAAGGCAAGCAAACACACTGGGCCATTAGATTGTGACGATGCAGCGTTTGAAATTTAATTAGGTGGCAAAAGTTAATCACACGACGAAGACCAGCAGCCGGCCAGCAAGGCCAAGGGCGTACAGAGTCCACAGCCACGCCTACGAACGCCCACCAGCATGCAATCGATTACAGATTAGACCAAAGACACTAAACATGCAGCTTTATTAATTAATTTGACAGGCAGTCGGCGATTGGCGACACACACACACACGACTAACATGTGGGGGCGCTGTGTGTGTGTGTATAGGTGCGTGGGTGGGTTGTGAGTGTGTGTTTAGTGCTGAAGCGTCATCTACATATAAACATGCAGTAAACTAGTTGCTTAAGCAGTCGAAAATGTCGAGTGTTCGGCATTTGTGGGCGTCGCAGGTCATTGACCCCTTCGGCGAGTGACAACAAGGATTGTAAATTATGTGACAGCAGCTCTGAAATAGAATAAAAACAAAGTTATAAAATAAAACATTGGCGGCGGTGGCGCTGACTGTGGCTCTGACGGTGGCTGTTACGGTAGCGGTGGCAAGATGGCAAGTGGCAAGATGGCAAGTAGCAAGTGCCAGACTAGCGGAGTGGCAAAAACAAAGCGAAAATGTTTTCGTAGCAACGAAAGAAAAAAAAAAAAAAACCAAAACGAAAAAAAATACCAAAAATACACAAATGCCAGGAAAAAATGTAAATTTGCCAGCCAAAGAGGCGAGCGATAAGGAGAGAAACCCAATTCCAGACGTCATAACTATATGGACACAGGCAGGAGGGGAAGGATAATATGAGTTTGTGGGTGTGTGGCCGGAGGAGCAGCAGTTCCTCGTCTGCCACATTGCCAGCTAATAAAATCGGTCAAGCAGCAGTTAAGGCTCCTCCCCGCACAGTCCTCGAACAGTCCTGCAAATGTATAATAAAAGCGAACAAACAAACCTGAAGTGGACCTACTTTATATAAGCAGAGTGCAGGATATTCCAAACTTCCATATAAATAGAACGGAAAGGTAGTAACTTATCTCGTTAATGGTGAAAAGTTAAGTGAAAGTTTACACAGCACCTTTAAGAATTCAACTTTTCGCAAAGGGACGCTAAGCCCTTTAAGGACAAATTTAAAAACAAAATAATTGAGCAAAATCTCTTTGCCCTCCCTTTGTAGGGCTGGGCCAAAAACCCTGAGTGAAGGACACTATCAAAGGCTTTACTTAATTAATTTTGCGAGTTTTGATATGAAATTGTTTGTAACTGGAATTATTTTTATTAATTTTATAATATATTTATTTAAAATTAAATATTAATGTATTTTAATTAAAGTTAAAGATCAGATTATCCTCAGTTCTTATCTCTATTTATTGATTGATATCTATATAAGGGGTAATAAATAATAATTTATAAATAATAAAAATAAAATAAGAGAGTAGTAATAAATATATAAATAAAATAAAAAAATAATATTAATAGAATAAAATTAATATTAATATTATAATATATACCTAAAACAAAAAATTCAAATAAATTTTTAACACCTTAAAAAATAGAATGCTCTCGATTGAAACTTGTAAAAAAATATTATAATTCATAAAGAAATAATTAAGACTTCTATTTATGCATTATTTTATAAAATTATTTTATTTCATTATTAATTAATTATAAAATGCATAAATTAATTAATTCAATCAAATATTAACACATGGAAAATTCACAACCAAAGTGGCTGTAATTGTTGAACTCAACTTACAAAAATAAAAACCAAACGTTTGTCTAAAGTAATTTAAAAAAAATAAATAAAAAAATATAGTTAAAAACATGATTAATAATATATAAATAAATAAATTTATTATGGCAAATGTATATAGGCAAATGTTTTCCAACAAAGTTGGAAGATCGTCCCAACAAAGTATACGATTCCTATTATATTTTATTTTTATATTCAAGACTAAAAATAATTTATTTAATATAAATAAAAATATGGTATAAATAATATTATCAATTATATTTATTTCTTATTAATATAAATTAAGTATTATTTAAAGCTTTATTTATTTTATATAAATATAAATAAAAATAAATAAATATAAATAAATAAATATTAGTATTATTCATATTTATTTCTTATTAAAATAATTTAAATATTATTTAAAGCTTTCCATAGAAGTCCATTTATTCACTTATATGTATAATTCCACAGGCCTCAATAAAAGTCTTTTTTTTTAATAAAAATATATATTTTATACTCCCGATTTTCATATCATATATAATATATGTATATATATATATATATATATATATATATCATATATAATGTTTAAACATAACACTATAAACAAATATTACATAATCCCTAAATTTCCTACCACTAAAATGGTGTCATTATCCTTAGGTAAAGCTGAACTTCAGGGCTGTTAACATGTGGAAGTTTGTTCCATATTTTCACCAGGCCTACGATACCTTCTCTGGGTGCAGGGGAAGCTTAGGGCAGGTTTCATCAAAGGAAATCAAAATGTCTATTATAAAGATTACCTTTGACAAATCCTCTTTTTATGTATTTAATGTGTACAACATCAGGAACTCCTTAAGCCAGCCTCTCAACACGCTGTACGTGAGCCACCCTGTGCCCAAGGGAGGCAGAAGGGAAGATAGAGAGAAAGAGATAGAGAGAGTGAGAGAAAGGGAGGAAAATGATTTGAAATGCAGAAGAAGCCCACACATTCGGCTGTGAGTAGTTAAGTATGTTGGTCCTGGACCCTGATGGCCGCTTAGTTGGGTAAACGTAGGTCACACGCACTTCAACTGATTTATGCGTACACATTCAAACGCACACCCACACCCACACACACACACACACATACATGCTCTGAATGTAACAGTTATGCCTTTTGGGATGTGCGTGCGCATTTTGGTCAAACATTTTTATGAATAATGGGCCAACATCTTTGTCCATAAATAGGCCATAAACAGGACTGCGACTGGCGGCCAGACAGCGAGTATGTACGGACGGCCCATAGATTTCTCCGGGGCACTAACATTAATCTTGAGTGTTTAACAATTAACGTGATGCTCACGATGGCTCTGGTCCTCTCCCATTTGGCCAAGGAATATCATTGCGAGCCGCTTTTTATGACAACATAATTAGCAGAGATGCTGCCTGTCATGTCGAAGGCACATTTGCTTTATGATTTGTTTTACGCTAAGTGATGGCTAATAGACTTGGCGGCCATTAAAGGTGGCCAAGTGTCCATCTTGGGGTCGTATTCTGACGGGCCATATGGCACATGCCAAGGAATGTCTTAGCCGTTGAGTCGATTGGCTTGACTTTTAAACTGAAAGTGGCTTCAACTGAAAGGACATCGCGTTGGGTAACATTTGAGAAGAAAGGGAGAGGGAAAAGTGAAGAAGGAGAAAGGAGTAGAAGACTCTCCAAATTTTGAAAATATTCACTTTTAACTATATTCAAAACTAATCGATATTTGGCATTCAAAGACGATAACAGTGCAGGATACAAAAGTGTCTTATAACTCAACATCCTTGCTGATGAATAATACTCTGAATGGCCAGCATACTTTTTAATTTTCCTCTGTTAAACTTTCGCTTTAATTATTAAAATTTAAAAAAATTAAATTATTTTTATTCTTTTTTTATATTATTTATTTTATTCATTTTATTCACTTATTATTCATCTGTTCAGCTTAAGCTTATTAAACTTATTCACGCCTCGAATATATCGGTCTGTATATTTTCTAGACTCTTTAGCTTCTCTCCTCTGTCTGTAAATGTACTTACATATAGATGTCCTTTCTGATGATAAATTCATCGTCTGTTGGAGACAGATTTTAACCGTTGCCAGGAACTCAGCTTGAAAATCTGAACTGCAAGGAGCGAAAAAGCAGCGGATTTAATTTCATAAATTATGCAAATTACATTATTGCGACAGTGCAATTTGAGACCCTAATTACATTTCAATAGACTACAGAAAGTTGTCCTGAAGGACTGACACACACATAAACAACTATTTTCCATTGAAACGCAAACAAATTTACCCACATACTTAACTTTAATTAACTTAATTATCGCTCGAAACTTTGTTTCGTTTTTAATTTTCCTGCGGTGTGTGGCGCCCATTGATAAGCAGAGGCCCCCATAAAGAGACTTTGCACGGCTTCTACCCTGCACCGCACAGCGAAGGGAATACCCGTAACGCATTTAAATTGTGTTCAGTTTTAAATTCGTTTTTCCACTGCGAAAATTAAAAAAATAAAGATGAAATTATAGAAGGAGTAAAAGGAGGAAATTTATAAAAAGTTATTTTTTTTTATTTTTATTGGAAATACAAATTTTATTTAAATTTAAAATAAAAATAATTTAAATATTTTTTTAGACACTTAATCATTATTTTTTTACTCACATTATTTTCTTCATAGTCAATCATATATACCTCTTAACAGTTTTTTTACTCAAATTAAAATATTAATAATTTTCATATATTTTTACTTATTTTAATTGCAGCTGGAAAATAAATTTAACTTAAAAAATGATTTTTAAAAATTTTAAAAATCACTTCTTAAATTACTTAAAGTTAAAATCTTTTATATTAATGTATATTTTTAAAATATTTAAATATTCAAAATATATAAAAATATTGCTGCTTTCATTTAATTCCTTTTAAATTTTTAGTTGTAAACTTAAATATTTTTTAACTAGAAAACCAATTAAAATTAAAAGTAAAGCTTCATTTATATATATGTATATGTTTATGTATTTATATATATATGTATATATAGATAATAATTAGTCTTTATCGCCGCACCTCAATTTAACATGTACCTTATTTTTTTTTATTTTTTTTTATTATTTTTTTAAGTTCATTTAGTTACTAAAAATAATTTCAGTTTAGGTTTAAGTTTTCATAATATTAAATTAATTACTTCAATTAATTTTTTTTTTTATGTTAATTTAATTAACAATGTAAGTAATATTTTTTTATTATGTAAATTATATATAATATTATTAAAAACTCAACATTTATTGGGGAGTCCATTTTTTTATAAGCATTAAAATATTTTGGGATTTAAAATCATAAATGATTATTTTGTTAACAAAATAAAAAGACGAGAAAATAAAAGATTTACATATATGAATAGTTATTCATATGTGACAGCTGTCAAGTGTGAACACAGATTTATATGTATTTATATTTCCATATACGTGTATCCTTGACAGGCATGACGCCTGTCAGTCACTCCCAGGACTCAGCCACATACAGAATATTTAACTATGTGAAAATGTGGAAAATGTAAATAAAAAGTAAAATATAAATTAAGAGCGAGGAAAGAATAAAATAATTTATTAATTCATTTATTAATATTATTTATTTATTAAGTCAGTTTATTAATAAATATGATGTAAATAAATTATAATAAATAAATTGAAAACTGAATTTGAGAGTTATTTTTTAATTAATTAAGAAATATTTTCTTTAAGTCTCCAATAGTAAATAACAGAGCTATTAATTATTTAATTAAGAAATTCTATATTATAATTAAATATAAAAATATTGTTTAAATTTTATATTTACATTAAACATAAAAATATTATTTAAATTTTATATTTTACATTTTATTTTTATTATTTTTATTATTTATATTTTTAAATATTATTAATTATTTATTTTATTTGTACAATCCGTTGGCTAGGGTATCTCCCAGTCGATCATCCCGAGTCCGTAAGCTTTCACTTTTTATTGTACACTCAGCATATCTTTTGGCGCAGTCCTCGCTTGGGTGCGGTGACAGACCGACATAAAGCGAATTATAACTTAATTTGAATGCCTCCCCGAGACGCTGCTGTGTGTGTGTGTGAGTGTGAGAATGTATGAGTGTAGGTGTATTTGTGTGCGTGCTTAAATATTAAAGTGGAAATTTAAGTTGGGCTCGCGGTGGTATTAATGTGACTTACTTGGCTTCGGGGTCGCATTTTCGGTTCAGTTTAAAAGTCCTTTTAATGACAGTTTAATGTAACATGTGTAACGTCGAATGTGACTTACGGTTCCAACGATTCCACGTGGACATTTAACGGGCTTTAGTTTTTCATGGCGCCACAGTAAAAGTTAATGACGGTTATTTGAAGAACACCCAAACACAGAAAGAGAGGGGGTGAAGAGGGAGGGAGACGATGAGCTGAAGGATAAAGAGAGAGCTGAAAAATGCTCTCAATCTCCATAAAGGACCTGTATTGGTGGGCAATCAAAGCACTCAAAGTGAATTTCCATTAAATTCAATATTATTTTAATACCCTAAGGGCATTCACAATTTTTAAATGGGCGTAATGAGTGGGCGTTACGAGCTGTACGCATAAAATGAAATATTGCGTATTTTATGATTATTTAAAAATTCAGAATTATTAATTAAAAAAAGTTTATGTATATTTTAAAGCTCTGGCTGTTGGAAATTCACTTCAAAAAATTAATTTTAGTGGCTGTCGTCCTTTAAAAAATATATAACTACTTTTTAATAGTTAATGACATATTAAAATAATATTTTTATATTTATACATATTATATTTAATTTTAATTTAATACTAGCTAAAAAATAAAACGTTTTAAATGCCTTTTTAATGCGTCGTCGACATAGAAATAATTATATAAATTTATAATAAGCCTTAAAAGGATACATTATATCCTAAAAGCCCTCCTAATGGGATGGTATACATAATATCATATATATACCTTGTATCATGGAGCTCTGCTCATTCAAGCCAGATAATTCGCAATACTTTGTGGTTCCTATTTACCCAAAGCCTCTATGAGGCATGGCCAAGGCCAAGGAAGGCGCATGCCGTGGGCCGCATCTGCACTCTTCGTAGATTCGTAGGTAAAAGCGCATACTTAGCGCCAACTGTCTGCACTTTGCATATGCTTATACACACACACACACATATGCATTGCACACACACCTGACTCTTGAACAGACACACACACACACACACATGCAAACACAGACAAACAAGGTTTCGTTGCACTTATTTGCATTTGTGCTTTTCATTTTATACATTTAAATATTCATGTGCTGCTCAAAATTTAAATTTCCACAGCTCTAATAGTGTGCATGCATGTATGAGTGTATGCGTGCATGAGTGTATGGGTGTATGGGTGTACGTGTGTTTACTGAAATACCTAAGTGTGTGTTAGTTTGTGGCAAGCAAAAGCACACACATTTTATAAAAATGGCGTTTCAGTTTTCGGTATGGGCCACACTCAGCATAGGTATACAAGTATATGTATGCATGTGTGTATGTATGCAGACACGTGTATAGATGTGTGTATGTGTGTGTGTGTATATTCCAGCGAATTTGGTCAACCAAGCGATGTTATTTACAATCATCTCACCGACAAAAAAAATAATTGGAAACGAAACGAAACCCAAAAATTTTTATTGAAAAATATTCGTTGCATAAACACACGTATACACACACGTATACACACACGTACACACACACATATGCATGCAGGAATTGAAGAAGAAGAAGATTGAAAAAAATAACGGTTTGCAGTACCTTCTCCCTTAGCCCTTGAAAATTTCAAGCGTGTACAAAATAAATACAATGCGCGTTGCCTTTGCTTCGGTTTATTCAAAAATTTTTTGGTTCATAAGAGGAGAAAAAAAAGACAAAGCCAGAAAAATAAAAAATATACAATTTCAACAACAATTTTTCAAAAAAAAAAAAAAAAAAAAAAGTGCACAACAGTGAAAAATAAACGTTCAGACAGGTAAATAAATTGGCCTGACCGCACGGCAAGCGCTCGGGTCATCTAAAATGCAGCACATGCGGCGGAGCAGCAGCCATTCACAGCGAACGCTTCAACTCAACTCGGAAACAAGAGAAGAAGAGAAGAAAGAGAAGAAGAAGAAGAAGAGAAAAAAAATGCAATCAGCACTTGTCACGTGTGGCTTATGTGTCATGTTATTTGCATAGAAACGCATTAGGATTTTGTGCATGTGTGTGTGCGTGTGTGGGTGGGTGTGGGTGTGTTTGTGTGTATGAAGTATGCGTCTGTATGGGTATATGCTTTATTTGCCTGCCAGAATGCGAAAACAATTCGAAAATAAGAAAAAATCTAAATTCAAATGAAAAATCGCTGACGAATATCAACAAGTGATTTTCCGAATATCAAGGCTTTGACTGAGAGAAAAACAAATTTATCAAATTGAGCTGAATAATTTTATATTCATTTTTATTTATGTTAAAAAAAAATAGAAGTCAGGAAATTAAATTGCTTTAAAGTCAAACAAAATCCTGTGTGATCTTTAGTTTTAGAATCAGCGAGTTTTCATATTTTAATATAAATATAAAATAATCTATTCTTTCTGAAGAGTAAAGAATTAATTTTAATTTGAAGATGTATTTTAATTATATATTTATATATATTATGTGTAACTACAAAATTAAAAATAAAATACTTAAACAACTTATATATGTTATAATACTTAAAAGCAGCTTACTTATCCTTTTTTTATTTATTCCAAACTAAGGACTTAATTTTGTTTTTAGCCGAAAGCCCAGTAGCTACTGCTCCTATAATGCAGTAGGTTAATGAATATTAACTTATATATAAAATAATCTATCCTGTCTGAAGAGTAAAGAATTAATTTTAAATTTAAAGACGTACTCTAATTATATACTTATATATATTATGTGTAACTACAAAATTTAAAGCAATAAGACTTGGATGATTTATATAATTTTTAATACTTCATAACAGCTTACTTATCCTTTAACTATTAAAGCCAGTCTAGTAATTATATTTTGTCTTTATCATTTTATTATATTTTTTAAGTGCAATGAGACTATAGATTAATAAAAACAAAAATATATACTATAAGCATAATATTATAAAATTACTTTATTTATTTTTCTTTTAAATATATATTTATTATTTATGGAGCGAATTTTATTTATTTTCCCTGTAAAACATTCTTTAAAGCGGATTATATTTTTATTTCTTACCTTTTTTTTTAATTACCATTTATTATTAATAATTCGCAGCTTATACTAAATGTATGAGAATGGAAATAATAAATAAAATAAATAAATATATTTATAAAACATTTAAAATATTTTATATTGGAATAATTTTTACACGGGATTCTGCATCCCATGCAGAGAATAGCGGCTTACACTCAGATCCTTGTTTATGCCAAAATTAAGTCCTGATTTTTATGTTACTTTTTAATCCATAAATTCGAATACTTAATGAGTAAAAGGACACGTGTGCAATGACTCTTTATTTAAAAATAATAAAATTTAAAATAAAAATCAGTTTAATATCAGGTCAGAGACCTCAATATAAACACAATTGAAGAGCAGATCGGGAGACATGTCAGTAGATACAGTGACAGATTGCTGAGGCACCACAGCCGACTCCCAAGGAGACTGCTAGCTGCTCGCCTACTTAAGCGACTTAAACGGCAAGGTTTTGCCAAGACCCTTGATAGCCAGTAACACTCTATCTGGCTCTACGTTCCCAATCCTTATATGGTGATCCCCATATCAGGTTTCCGATTTGTCGGTTTTAACATTTACAGCACTGCGGTGTTAAGGACATATTTGCTGTACTTTTCCGCATTTATGAAATATAAAATATATGACGCTTAATCCAAAGAACATTTATTTAATAATTTAATAATTTTAAATTAATATTACTTTAATAAATTATTAATAGCGAAAATAAAAGGCGACCAGGCAGTCAATGAACAATAAAGAAAATATGATATGAAATATTTTATAAATAATTTGTAATTATTTGAATTGATTCAACACTTTGATGATAATCTGGACTTGTTAAAAAATATTCAAAATTTACAAAATAATTTAGATTAATAAACTAAAAGGATCCACAAAGAAGGATTCTTGCTTAAAAGCAGCCATAAATCATCTTCATATGTCTTAAAAAAATCATTAAAATTTTAAAATGATTGTTGATTAATCATTTTAAAATCTTTTTTAATTTACTATTACAAATTTGTTTAATTACGAAATAAATATATACATGTATGAAGTAGGTGGTTACTGCGAGGGTGGCAACCCCTTAGGTCGGTCAGCACCGGCTGGGAGTGTCGCGTTGTAAGTTGTTGTGGGCAGGGACTGCAGCAGAGGCGAGCATTCGCGCGATATCATCAGGAGGATATAGTTGTCAAGTAGTAAAGTTGGGAAGTAGAGAACAGCTGTTAGCATACACAATTACCCTACATTATAATAAACTATACCCTACACATTTATAAATAAAATTTAAATTTATAATTAAATATATAATATGTTTTTGAGGTATTTAAATAAGTAAATTATAATTAAGTTAGACCTTACTTAGTTGATATTTTTTTAAGTCTTTCAACAATTAAACAGAATAACAATATAAGAAGTCAATTTATATAGGAAAAAAATATAAAAACAAAAATAAATTAAATAATTCAAAAATATTGAAAAATAAAATATTAATTTTAAATATTTTTGTTATTAATTTATTATTTTATTTTTGTTGCGTTTTTTTTAATGGATATTTTGATATTATATATGCTTTTCCTTAATCCATGTCTGAAGAAGCTTCGATCTACATTTATCGATAGGTTTTATATAATTTATTCATGATATGAAATTATTTTTGTAAAACTATTTAACCATAATTTTAAAAAATAATTTAAGATACTTAATTTTTTTTTTAATTTTCTGTTAAACTGAAAAATTCAATAGTTTTCCAAGTGAATTTTTATTTATTGGGGATGATAGAGGAAACGCTTATAATAATAAATTATTCTGATTGGATTATTTATACTCTTTGAGGACATAAGGAAAATCTGGAAAGTGTTGAAAATATTTGAAGATAAATGAATTTCTGGAAAATTGCTTAGTTTGGTTTCTTGAACTTGCTAAAAGGCACGTAAACTCGAGTAACTAAATGTTGCTTGGGAGGAGAAGCTATGCAAAATTGCCCCAGGACTCAACCGCAAACTTTGGCCTGCATATGTGCTGGTGAGAACTTGTCAAGAGCCCGAGAACCCGAAAACAAAAACAAAAACAAACGCAGCGTTAAACCCATGTTGACAGCATCGCGGAGCAGTGCAGTTGCGTAATTGCACAATTTTGCACTTGAGAAAACATGGTCCTTGCCAATATTTCGCCAGGGAGAACTTTCAGGACGAGGGGGGGGCGACGGGCGAGTGCTGGCGCGGCAACAGTCGGTGCGGGCGGACAGGGCGCAGCGTCGCCCGCGCGCACTCACATGCATCCGAATAAAGGTGTAGCAGCTGGCCAAAAGTTGTGCAAGTTTTCATCTCACATCTCAGTTAATTAGTATGTCAGCTGCATTGCTAATTGAGTTGAGGGCAGCACCAGCAGCAACTGCGACAGCAGCAACAATAACTGCGACGGCAGCAACACTTGCAACACGAACAGCTGAAGCAGAAGAAGAACTGACTGAGTATGTTAAAAGGAAAGGAAAGGGAAGGGAAGGGGATGGAAGGGAAAGGAAGGGAAAGAAAAGAAGAGGAAAGGAAGGGAAAAGAAGGGAAAGGAAGGGAAAGGAATGGGAAAGGAAAAGGAAAAGGAGGGGCAAGGAGAGGAAGGAATGCGGAAAACAACAAATTGCTTAAAATTGTATCTGAGCTCCGAAGGCTGTAAATATTTTATTCAACTACTCACCCACCCCTCCTCCCCTCCTGCGCAGTGGATGCCCCTAAAGACAGCAAATGTGGAAAGTCATCGCAAGTTAATTCAATTTCGCACACACATACAAAACGATGCCGACAATTGCGTTAAACACTTTGATAGCACGGCGTATACGTAATGTCTCATTAGCTCTCCCTCTCCCACACCATTTCTCACTCTCTTGCTTTCTCTCTCCTTCTTAGTGCTCGCCCAATGGCAATTAATGTGCGCCCATAAAACGCCCCAATGAGTTCCACCATCATCATCAACAGCAGCAGCGACGGCAGCAGCGGCAGCAGCGGCAGCAGCGGCAGCAGGATTATTCCTCTTTCATGTGAATCCAACACCTTCGGTGCGATATCCAAGCTCATAAATTATGCACTCCCAGTTCCCAGAAATCTGCCATTAAGCATAACAATGCATAAGACTCTGGTCTCCTTCCCAGTTCTCCTCTGGTCTCCTTCCCAGTTCTCCTCTGGTCTTCTTTGGTCTTCTTTGGTCTCCTCTGGTCTCCTGGCCTTTGTTTGCTTTTCATTTGTTTTGCAGACAATATCTGGAAAAGTCATTGGCAACGTATGAGCAGATCCTTTGTTTTATGTCATCGGGGGGTAATATTTCACTAAGCTTCATACCTTTTCAGAGCCCTTGAAATATGGCAACCGAGCCATCAACAACTACAATAATTTTCGTTCCTTATTGAAGCTTGAACAATATTTAAGATCTCAGGATAAACTAAAGACGTTGACCCAGAAGGACAACTTATCCTACAGAGCAACTGCTTGGCTTCCAATCTAAAGTGGCTGCCAGATATATACTATAATTGATTACTTTTATTATTTTAATTATTATATTAATTTTAATTATTATTGTTATTTTTTATATAACTTTTATAATTTATAATTTTTTTATTAATGCTTCAACTCTTGATACGAAAATGTGAGGCATTCGAATCTATTGCTTTGCTCTACCTTACGATAAAAATAATATATATAAATAATATATTAATTAATGCCCATTTTATTAATTTACCTAGTTCAACGTTTTTAAAAAAGTGATAATAATTTAAATATTCATAAATTATAAATAAAAATGTTTACCTCTACTTTATATATAATTAATTAATTATTAGGCAGAATTTAGACACTAAGGTCAGAAGAGAATAATTAAAGTTTTTGTATACATTAATAAAAAAAAATAAAAAAAAATAAATATTAGGGATACTAAACAATAAAAAACAAAATCACAATAATATAATATTATTATATACACATATGTATATATATGAGAGAAGTTGTAAGGCGTTGCGAAGGTCGCAATCTCCAGTCAGTAGTAGAAATCGGAGTCGGAGTAGGATTAGGAGTAGGAGTCGGAGTCGCAATCGGAGTCAGAGTCGGAGTCGGAGTCTTGTTGGGATCAATCGTCGATAGTCGTCGCAGCAGCTGGTGCAGTTGCAGTTAGTCATCAGTTGCCATCAGGAGACTGTACATCGTCAGTCATAAGTAGTCCTTCAGCAGTACCTAACAGGAGTCGTCAGCCGTTGTAGAACAAAGTTGTTAAATACTTGACAATTATAGTTAAATAAATATTAAATATATATATATATATATATATATATATATATATATATATATATAAATATATATACATAAATATTAAATTAAAGATATATATCGTATACAGTGTACATCGGTTATATGCAAACTGTTTATATGCAAATATTGCTTATAAGCAAAATAATGTTATTTTTAAACATCATCATAACATCAAAATTATTAATTTTAATTGCTCAAAAGGAAATATCGCATATATGCAAATTTTGTCTGCATTATAGGCTTTGCATATAAGCGGTATGTACTGTTAGTAGAATATGTCCTGCAATCCACGAGTAACCGATTAAAAGTTCAGTTTCCCAAGCTCCGAATGAACTTTTACTTTTTGAAGGAAGTTTCCTTGAAGCTCGCAGATGCTTATTAGATTAATAAGGATTCTTATTAATTTTCTGAACAATGCCAAACCTTATATCATTCCAAGCAATTAGCCACATAGTAATAATAATAATTATTAGAATATTTTAGGTTAGTCTCAAGTAAAACTTGAAACTTATTATAAACTTTAGTTTGGGGACTGTCGTCCTTTTAACCATTTTGCTAGATGAGTAAATCGGTGAAATATTTTGAGCCCAATTAAACGCAACTTTAAATATAATATTTTAATTAATTATAAAATATATTATTTATTTTTATAAAGAAAACTTAATATTTAAAGAAATATTCCTTGAGTCGAGCTACAGTTGACACATTACAGAGGTCGCTCCTTCGAACTTCGAGCTTCAAGGCTTTTCAAGTTGCTCATATATTGAAGAATATTCCGGAAAAGCCCAAGTTAAGATTCCTGAAATAAGTCCTTATGAGAGACAACAAGTGTTCAATTGGTTGACCTTCTGCCTGGAGAACAAGATTAAAAGTGAGCTTCCTTTTGAGTCAATCAAGAATGAGAAGATCCTTTCGTAATCATAGAAACCTTTACATGAAATGTTATATTTATTTTGAAAAGGCGTAGGGTCAAAGTTATTTGTTCTGAACACTCGAAACGAGCAACACCGAAAATAAATTCGATTAGTTATGCAGAATACTGGGAAGGGGCAGGAACACTTTGACTTCATTAGACGCACCGATGTGAAGAGTGTGTACTCGCAGATTCACCAGCTGGTGAAGAAGGCGAAGGAAACCGCAGCTGAGGATCTGCAAGAGCGAAGCGATCGTCTGAGGGATATACTGGAGAAAGAGGACAGTCAATTTGAAAATGAATTCTCATCCAATGTGAAGCACAAGCACGACAATGACATCCGCAACAGGCAGGAGCAATTGCTGGAGATTAAGGAGATGCACGACAAGCGGAACAAGCAGTTCATCGAAGAGATGAGGAAGAAGCAGATAATGACGAACTGCTACGAGATACGCGACGTGATTCGGCAAAGGGAGACGGAAAATACCAGGCACTGCCTGGAGGAGCAGATAGTGGAGAATCAGCGAAAGAAGCGGCGCGAGTGTCGAAGGGAACAGTATTGGTTGCAGCTGCAGAAGCGACGCCTGGCGGAGTTTGATCAACGGGAGGCGTGCGAGAGGTGTAAGCGGGAGAAGATGCAGGACCAGATAAACCACATAACAAAGCAGCAGCTGCTCGATAACGAGGTAATACGAGCAAAGGAGCGCGAGGAGAAGCGCCTGGAAGCTGAAAAAATAGATCAGGTAATAGAGGAAATGCGTCTGGAGGACTTCGATAAGCAGCACGCAGGACCCAGCTTTGATAAGAAGAAAATGCGCGAAGAGATGCTCAAGGAAATCGAGATCAAGAGATGCGCTCGACTTGCTGCCTGGGAGGCTGAAAAGGACGAGCATCTGGCCTTCATTAAAGAGACCCAACGCCTGGAGGCTGAGGCCAAGGAAAGCATTTGGCAAAAGAGACGAGACCTGAACCGGGCCACCCTCGAGTACATCACCTATGTGCGACGCATGCGAGACCTTGAGCTGGGCATTGAGAAGATGATGGACGACCGCACAGAGGACTTGCACCATGTGGACTTGTGCTGTAAGTCCAATATCGCAGAAAGGACCCGCTTGAAGGCCGAGGAAGCGGCTCGCTGCCATGTGGAACTCAAGAAGCAGATTTGCATTGAAATCGAGCGTCGCTTACGGGAGGAGGCCGAGTTGCGGGAAAATAAGATGATGATCAACTATTTTTCTTATCCGCCACTAACCAAAGAGCAGAAGGCCCTCAATGCCAAGCGGGTCCAAGACGAGTTGGATGCCCAGATTGTCGAGATGAAGCGGATTCAGGCCGAGGAGGAGCAACGCTTTGAGAAGAAACTACTGAAGGCCATCGATGATCCAAAGGCTTGCATTGAGCTGGCAGCACAATTTAAGGAAACCCGTGCCGACTACCTGAAACCTCATCCCAATTGGACGATTTATGCATGCCCCAAGAACAAGTACGTCCCCAAGCCGCCCATGACCCAGGAACAGTTCGATGCGAAGATGGCGAGCGCTGGCATCAATAGTTGTCCCTTTCCCGAGGCTGCCCGAGATGATTGCGGCTTTATGGCTCAGCTATGTAAAGATACCCCACCCGAGGGGGCAGTCCTGCAGAAGCCAGTATCGCCTTCAACTAGTGAACAGCCGATCCCAAAGAAGGAGCTCAAGAGCTGCACTTGCAAGCCTTCAAAATTACCTTAAGGAAACTTTTGAGATTTTAACAAGTAAAATTAAATTTCAACTTGAGTCATCGAATGGAATATCGATAAATTTAGGGATGGACTTTACTTCGCAACTAAAATGGAGTTTCACTTCCCATTTTTTAATTTTCATCTAAATTAATTTTTTTTTTAAATGTAGAGGAGTTGCTTGGACCCTCGGAAACTCAGCAGCTGTTCCACAATTAGTCAAAATTAACAAAAAAAAAAATATATAAAATATTTTATTTTATTTTTATTTATAAAATTCTGTGAGCCACTAACAACGAGCGTTACTCTTAGGATGGACCTCTTTTACGTAAATGAAGAATCTAGAGAAAATCACATTTTAAATTAATTGAAAAGCGTTTGAAAGCCTTGGAGTGTGGACAGGATAAAGAATCCTTAATGCTGACAAAGAATTGCAAAGCAACCAATCCTTTGCTCTTTCACATTATTCCTCTTGCTGTGGGAGCATCTCCGCTCTACATTTTGGGAGCCTCCAAACTTAAGGAACTTTTTAAAAGTTTCCTTATTTAAATTAAAAATGATTTCATGTATATGAATAATGTTTTTTTTATTTTTATATTCTTCAAAAGCTTAAACTACTTAAATTTTTAAATTGGGCTTACTCCAAATTAAAAATCACAGTCACCGAGGATCTTCTTCCTCTTCTTTGCTCAATGAAACAGAGAAAAAATCGTAAGCAATTTTGTCCTTGTTGAAGTAACTAACAAGTGGTTACTAAAGCTCAATTTCTTAATCAAAATATAAATATTAAAAAATAAATAAAATCATAAGAATAAATTTAATAAAATACAATGTCAATATGAAACTAATTGAAGGAAGTGATTAATATAATAAGGACATTAAATATAAAGAAAGGTCAGACAAGTGAAACTATGCATTCCTTGAGTTGTGAGAAATAATTAATTTCAATTGACTATTACTTCACAATTTATTTATTTATTTTTTTATTTATAATTTATTTTTTATTTTTATAATTTTTTCCTTTTTTTGTTAAATTTAATTTTTATTAATTATTAATGGGAAATTAGAAATTAATTAGAAATGGAAAAAGCGTTGCTTACGGGGTAATTAATAAAAAGTAACTGTTGATTCGTATGTGGAGTATTTCACACATTTATTCCGACTCTAAGTAACACATAATAAAATACTAAAAATACCAACACATTGACAGTATTTAAAAACTAAGAGAAATAAACCAAACGCCCACTGAGGGGGCGAGGTTCGCTCTCCATCGAATGATTTATTTATTGTAGAAGCTGAAACGATTTACTGACTATTAAATCGAGAGCTTTTATTCAATTATTTATATGCGTTTATTTACTGAACTTTTGGCTTTTATTTTATTACAAAGAAATTAACACAAAACACATAAAACCGCAATCAATTCAATTGAGTTCCTTTTTTCGGTGAATAAATGGAATTTGTTTATCCTCTTGAAAAAGGACAATTTGCATGCCGGTCTATTAGATACTTGTGGGGAGTACCCCTAGTAGATGTTTCGTATTATTAAATAAGTGTTGTGTCCACTCAAAATCTTCTCGAGATTCCATTATAAAGGATGCAATTTAAGAGGCGATGGGCAAACATGTGCCACACGCTGCAATCGATAAGCAGACACAAGTTTACTGCATGTGCCACAAAAATGCAATTTTGTTCAGATTCGGGACTGCAGACTGGACCTTCTCGAAGGACACACACGCACACACACACACACACACACACGCACAGATTGCCCGGTCACTTACTCCCACTGATTTGCTCTCAGGGTACAACCATTTTAACTGCTCTTTCATGCCTTCTCTCTCGCTCACTCTTTCTCTCTCTCACTCTCTCTCACTCTCTCTCTCTCTCTCTTTCTTTCATTCCAGACGACAATTGGGGCCTACCGCTGGCCATCGCGACCAACTTGCATATACCTTATCGCATTGAAATTGGCGGGACAATACGTGACCTGCATGACGAGGATAAGCCCGGCAAAGGTAGGTTGTGGGCTAGTGAGGGGGGGTGGCGAAATTGGCCAGTCGAAGGCGAAGAATTGGCGTAACCGAAAAACTGCATTTACCGTTCTACCTTTTGTTAACGAACACCTCTACACCTCTCCACCTCTCCCGCTCTCCCACTGTCCCACCTTCTGCCTTCTGCCTGTCTGACTTTAGCAATTATTATCACGGCTCCCCTGAACGATGACAGCACGATGCGATGGCTACGGAGTGGCCAGTGGGCACAGCACCAACACCAACACCAACAACAGTCGAGGCAAGAGCAGCAGCAGCAGCAACACACAAAAGTATTGCTCATCGATATTGTGGCAAGCTCATTGAACGTCGAGCATCGACTCTACAAATATTTGGCACGCATCAATGCGACCGCTGGCAATGGAAATGGGAATGGGAATGGTAATGGTGATGTTGATGGTAATAGTAGCAGCAATCCGCAGATGCCAGTCTCTGGGCTGGTTACCAGCAATCTGTTGGTGCTGACGCTGCTAAGCGATAGACATCGACACTTTCTGAGTGCGGCCGGGATGGGGATGTCCATGGTGCAGAACTTTCGTACGGCAGCCAATGGGAAGCGGACAATGGACGGAGGAGCAGATGCCCAACTCATGGAGAATGAGGGGAATGGAATGGGGATGAGTCATCGGAATGCCAGTGTCAACAAGCTGCGTCCCTTTATGAATTTCTTTCCACTTTACGATCTGTTGGTATCACACATTGCCACGGACAATGCAACAGCAACGATGCCCAAATACGATTTTGTTGTTCTGGACATTGTGGCGGATGTGGCACTGGCCACCTACAAGTGGCGTGCTCTGCTTATACTGGAGCATGGGAATGGAAATGGTGCCGGCCCGGGCAGCTACATAACGCACTCCATACAGCCCGGCTACGACGAATGGCTCTTGGTCAGCAGCGTCAAAATGTGGCACTGTGGCGCCATCTGTTGGACAATTGCGGCCATATGCATTGGCTTACTGCTCATTATTGTGGCCGCCAGTGTAGCAGCAGGCATGGCCGTTAGGTAAGTAAACCCAGTAACAATTTCAATAGCAACCAAAGTGTGAGGGGTAAGGGCAGGCCTGAGCCTTCCACTACATCAAATCATGAGGTACGCATTTTATGTTTACCCCAGCCTCAAATAGGAAGCTTTTAACACTGTAAGGCTTTTAGCAGTAGTTTGAGGTTGCAGGATATAATTTTTAAATTTACATTGAATTTCCTTAAGTTTATTAATTTAGCCGAACATTAAATTAACTCGATAAAATCGAATATATAAATAATCTAAATTAATATTACTTTTATCCATATATTGGTTACTGAAAAAAAAGGGGTTATTTCTCTATTCTTAAAATCACAATTTTTTAAAATTTTTTAATATCAATTATTTCACGTAGTTATATCATAAAAAATATATAAAAGTGTAGGGCTAATTTTAAAGTAATACTTATCGATTCGATTTAATGTATTACATTATCTGCTCTACTTTAATATTAAGATTGAGATTGCACTCAGGAAGCATTTTTATAAATATAATAAATGAAGGAATACAATATTTTTTAAATTAACTGAAAAATATTAGTTGTTAAACATATTTGCCGATTCTTAGGTATTAATAGTAAAATTAAAAACGCATCTTAATAGTTTTAAGCTGAAAAATTATTTTTTATTTTATTAATATATTATTACTTATAGTTATATAATATATTAACACATTACTCATAAGAGGTGATTTTCAGATCATCTTAATATATATTATATATATATGTTATCTGTTAAGAGCCTTATTATTTTTTATTTTTTTTGCTTCGCTGACTGCTTATTGATTTGTTACTTATTATGTTTATTATTATTTGTTACGCCGGCAACTGTTCAGTATCTTTTGAGTTCAACCAGGCGCATGGAATAGGGGAAAGAAGTATGGATACAAAAGTGACCTTATATTTAATTAGCCTAATATTTATATACTAAAATATTTGATAAATTCTTAACTAATCTTACGAGTAGGGAGATCGGTGGTATGTATGCTCTTTAATCGACGAGATCTTAGTGGCTCAACGCCAGTGAGTTTGGGTAGCCCTATATTAAGGACTAATATATATATATATTTAATATTTATTTTTTTTATTATGTATTTTTAATATATTGTCTAGAATGGTACCCACATAGTCCCAATATAAAATGTATATATTTTATATATTATATATTAGTATATATATTAGTAGGCAATGCGTGTTTAAAATCTGTAAATGGACATCTGAGATTTTGAACATATTGAAATTAATTTATAATTATAGTTTCCATGAAAAAAATAAATCGGAGTCGATTAATTGGCCAAGTCCACTCAAGAAACACCTAGGCTCCCCTTTTAAACACTTTAATTATAAGATATCAAATTACGTGCATTAAAGTGGCTATAATATTAATGGTTTAAAAATAATATAAAAATATAATAATAATAAAAAAAAAAAACAATTATAATTAATTTAAACTTTAGATATTCTTTTACCAATTTTATATATTTTTTATATATTCATATCGAATTATCCAAGCGTTAGATACTCAAGTCAGAAGCAGATCAGATATATATATACGAGTAGATTAATAGATAGATACTCAACAAGTATAGAAATATATTTAAAGTGTACATCCAACTTACAGATAAATAAATGTGAGCTCTGAACAGTCTTAAAGAATGTCCTGGCAAGGATGGACGATTCAAATTGTTGTCAGAAATCATTTGAGCCTTTGGCCAAATAATTAAATTTTCTGGAAGGATCTTAATGCCTTGGGTCCATTCCTTAGAAATTCGTAATATTTTCAATCTATTTGCCTATTTAACAGTTTCCACCCCTTGAGTGATAAGCCCCATCTACCACTGCCCTTCTCTACCTCCCCCGACAACCCCCTCTCCCGCAGAAGATTGAAATAATCAATTAGCGCCTAAAAACGGCTGATTCTGCTTAGAAAATGATTCCCCGCACACCCCGCGACCAACAGGCCATACTTTGCGCGTGGCAATTTCCATTTTAAATTTTCACCATTAGAATTTTTCTCGGTTTTTCCTCCATCTCCTCACTGAAATTCTAATTACCTGCTGTTTCGCAATGAATCCCCCAACGCTGTGCTTTTTAGAGGGAAATGCTAGTTTTTGTTCTGGAAGAGCATCATTTTGGATGGTTTTTAATTTCATTAAGTGAACTCACAGCAAAACATGAATAATTATTTTTTCTTAATTATTTTTGCCTTATGAAAACTCAATTCAGCTAAATAAATTCTGAAATTTCAAAGAACAGTTTTATTCGTATCATGGAACTCGTTTTCCAGGTTCTAATTTAATTCCATTTTAATAGAAAAGTTAATTATTTCCTTATATGTATAATGATGCCTGAGTGGCCAAACCACTAAGCTTTTTTAATGGCTTTTTTTATTTAAGGAAAATAAAATTAAGTTATTTAAATTTGGACGTTATTATATGCTGTGGATGCCCGCGCGTCCTTAGTTAGCTCCATTGTATGCACCTTCTGCACCTCTCAAGGTTCATCAAAAAAGTGTCTGCCATGCAGCCACGTGGAAGCTACCCTTTTGGCAGCTTCACTGTCGATCGAGCTAGCAAAAAAGAGCAAGAGAAGAGCCGATAAAAAACCGCCCGAAGTTGCGGTTTCGGCTGCAGTCGCTTGCACTTAGGAGATGAGATATTCAGCCCACAGCCCACCTAAAGAGGTGCCCGACTTGGCAGCTCCAACTGCTTCAGCTGATAAGAAGAGCGAGCTTGCAGTCGCCGATAGCACCCGAGTTGGCAGCTTCGGCTGATCGAGCTGGCTGAAGAGAGGTAGCCGATACAAAGCCGCTCGAGCTTGCGGCTTCGACTGCAGTCGCTTGCACTTAGGAGATATAGAAAACATAAATTAAATATCATATATTTAATCATATACCAGAAAATCCTTTAAAAATGAATGAACACTTGTTTTTTATATTAAGACACTTCAACTGGACGCTCTCAGTTGCAGATCACAACAGATAAATTATAAGTATCGCGCGTAGAACCTGCTCACGGAACTAGCCATTAAGAACTAAATTCCGATTATTTATCGATCTATTTCATTTCATATCATTGTTACTTTTGATATGCAAATATTATAATTTCCAACAGGAGATAATATGTTCAGCTCTCAGCCCGAACTGGCAGCTCCCACTGCTTCAGCTGCAGAGAGTACCAAATTCAAGAGGGGGTGATAGCTTAACAGCGAAATGGGCCTCGAGATTGGCTCGGTAATATTAAAACACTAATCATACGTAAATAAATAATACATAACAACAAAACATTAGCCTCATAGCAAAGGATCTGTGTGATCATTAAGGTGTTCCTGTGCCTTTGGTCTTTGTAATTTACCTTTTAATTACGCATATATTTTTTTTATTACCGAGCCAATCTCAGGGCTTAGTATTTTTAACAGAAAACTCGAGAGCTATCACCCAGTCTTGTATTTGGTACTCTCTGAAGAGATGAGATGGTGAGAAAAGCGAGCTCGCAGTCTTCGATGGCGCCCAACTTGGCTGCTTCGACTCCAAGAGTTGGCTCAGGAGCACTTATTTTTTATATCATAAACTCTATTATATTTTAATTTGTTGAAGGGAGCAGCCGGCATGGCACTTAGGGCTGCATAACCAAACAATGCCTGATATAATATTTTTTGATATCTATGATAATTTCGTACATCACTTTATTTATTTTTAAGCTCACATTTATCTATTTATCTTTTCTAAACTATTTTAAATAATCAATGAACTGCTTTTAATTTTTCACTGAATAAAATACATACATAAAATAATATAAGAGAGAGAGAGAGCGAGAGAGAAGACTTAAAACAAAAATTTAGTCACCAATACAAAAACACTTCCAGGATAATTTAAATAAAAAAAAATTAAAGATAGAGATAGACACTTCTATATTTTATTATGGATTAGTATTTAGTATTTTAGTATATTCAAGATTTCTGAATAAATAAATAAATATAAACTCGTACCCAAAATGAATTAAAAATATTTATTATACAATTTATAACCGAATAAAAAATATATATTATATCGGTTATTAACAAACTGTTTATATGCAAGTATTGCTTAAATGCAAAATAATTTTTTTTAACATCATAATTATTAATTTTAATTGCTTAAAAAGAAATATCGCGTATACGCAAAATTTTGTCTGCAATTTTGGTTTTATTTATATTGTTATATTAAATATAAATTTTGTATAATTTTCTTAATTTAAAATTAAATTAAATTTAATTGGAATTTAAAATTTTATTTTCGTAATATTATTATTTTGTTGACTGCAGAGAAAAGTAAACTTTTATAATTTGATTGTTCATTCATGTAATATAAACTTTATTTTTTAATTTTTGCATGAGTTAATATTTCCAGGTAAACATTTAAAAAAATTATAAATTCAACTTTTGAAAAGTTAATCATATTAAAATATTCTCATTTCATTTGCGTAATTAAACCTCTGGCAGTCGATGCGATGTTCAAATTGACAAGCTTGCGGCGAGCTTGAAGTCATTAACAGAAAATCAATACAGGGAATTCAGATGAAAAACAATTTCACACACCTGACCAAGTGCCCACACACACACACACACACACACACACCTGAACACAATGGTCGTCCATTAAAACAAGCATTTAATTAATTACATCTATCAAAGCAGAGATGCATAAACTGCGGAGCATTTATTCAGCGTTGCACAATAAAAATGCCTGACATTTATGTGCGACAGTTACACCCAACAAGCAACAACACTCAGACACCCACACACCTACTCACACACACACACGCCAATACAAAGAAGGAAACATGTCAAGTGCGGTTAAACAAATCATTTACTGTTTGACATGTCAGCAACACTTCCCGTGGGGGTTGGAGTGCACCTCCTCCCCTCCCCCTCCCCCATGACTCGTGAACTTGGGTATTCCCATTTCACGGCTCGGACTCATTTACCGCAGCTGCCATTCCGTTTTAAATGGCGCCCCGCCTCCCCCCCGCCAACTGGCCGCATGTCCAACTTCGGACCACAACAATCAAGAACTTTTTTCGCCGTTGGTCAAAAGGGCAACTCATGAAGTTTTAATTAGCGAGCGGCGTTTGTGGGGGAGGAGGTGGTGGAGGGGGGTGTTGCAAATAGTGTAAACAAGGCTGGACAAAGCGCTTGGACGGCGCGAAGATAAAATAAAAGTTTTCAAAGAGCTCAGACCGATGCGGGAACACCCTTTCCGCCCCCCTTTAAAATATATATTCATGCATCAGAAAAAATCTAAAATGGCTTAAAATATTTTAAAAATGTTTTTTTTTTTATTTATTTTAATATTTTTACATATTTTATTTATTTTATACAAGAGTTACTTTTCAAACTTCCAACCTTAATGTTCAATACATCATAAAAAACTAAGTAGCAGCAGTTTTTAAGCCAAGGACAGAGTCACAAATAATGTCAATTTTTCGAGAAAGAAATTAATCAAATTTGTGTCAGTCACTAAGCTATAAAATTTAAAAAAAAATTTATATAAATTATATACAATAATAAATAAAATATATATTGATATATAATGATAACTTAAATAATTCAATTATTTATATAGTAACTATTTAATATTTTATTAATTTAGATAATTTAATTATCTAGTTCGATTTATAATATATATAATAAATATTATATATATTATATATATATAATATAATATATATATATAATATAATAAAAAGAAATTTTAATCAAAAGCTTAAAATATTATAGGAAAAATACAAAATGAAAGCTTTAAAAATTATGTCTACTTTTAAAAAAGCAACATAGATCCAGTAACCCCAGTAAAGGTATTAAAGAAAAATTAATAAATTTATTAAATTTTTTGAACAGATAAAATATATAACATTTAAATTGAATTAAGGTGAAAATTAATGTCCTGTGGATCTTTCCCCGCAAATGCAAATAAACTTCCCTTCAGCCAAAAACCAGAATTAAAAAAAATAAATTAAAATTAAAGTTCCTTTAACAACGCTCAAATAATATTAAATTTAAGATCTTAGTAACTTTGATTTAAGTAAAAATATGCCTAATCCATTAAGATGATATGATTAATTTTTTAAATCTCATCAAATCATATTTATCGATAAATTAACGCAGTTCCAATTTTTGATAGAGTATCGATAGAAGAAAACAGTTGACTAAATAAATAGTTTGTTTTCCATTTGAAATGAAAGTGAAAACGATTTTATTTTTATAAATATAATTTTATAAATTTTATTTTATAAATTTTATTTTATAAATTTAGTTTTTAATTTTATAAAATTCTTGATCAGAAATTATTTTTTTAACGGCAAATGAGGCTCCTGGTGCCTATTCCTACTATTCACACCAGAGCCAATTTAGTTTTTATTTATAAATTTAATATTATAAATTTAATTCTTAATTTTATAAAATTCCTGCGCAGAAATTGTTTTTTAATTGATTTAGCGGTAAACTGCACTTTCGATGACAAAGGACGGATGGCACCAGGACTATTCACCCATTTCCAAAGTCGCTTAGATAACTTTGAATAGGAAACTTTCTCAAAAGGGTAAACAAAGGATTTGCACCCGCCCCTATGGCCGTAGGAATGTTGCCGTTGATTATAAACCTGGTTAATGCAAAGGTAAAGTTTACCTGGCTTAGGCCGTAAGCCTTAAGCGTTGCCGTAAATAGAAAAAATAACAGAGAAACTTTAATGGCCATTTCCTATTGGCTTCGGGCTGGCTACTTAACAGCCGTTACACGTGTGTCCAAGGAGTTTCAACTTGGTCCTGGATAAAGCCCATTAATACCCATAATGTAGTTAACCCAAGTTCAGTTTGCCACCATGCCACGTGGCAAACTTCTGGCTTAACAATTGTTGCATGAATTTGCGGTTTTTCATTGCTGGGCGTGCGCACCCACAGAACCTCTCGCACCGCCCACCGCCCACGGCCCACCCAACCACCACCCACCCATCCACCTGACCACCCCCTGCCGTTCGGGGTGCACCATTGCTAAGCGGCTGCAAAGTCTCTTCGTAACAGAAGAAGTTTTTATAAACAAGCCGCAAGAGGTGAAGGCTCGAAGGACCCAACTAATAGATGCAGATTGCAGTAGAGACTGAAACCTGGAAGCTACAACCAAGAACCTGGAAGCCAATGAATCTGCATATTCCCAGGGACCGTTAACTGAATTAACAGCAAAGTAGTTTATATTACAAAAGGTTCTCGCTTCCACCTGCCACCAGCTGCCACCTGCCACCAGCTGCCACCCACGCCCCTAGGGAATAAAAACCAATTACACAACAAACTAAGTCACTTAATTGCCTCCAATTGGGGGTCAAACGAGAGTCTTGACATTTACCTGGACTTGCAGGATATTGCATTAAGTCTACGGATGCCATAGCTTAAAAAAATACAGGTCATGAGATACGAAGGTCCTTTAAATGGGCAAGCACTTTATTCATAAAATATGTTCGAATAATAAAAATTAATATTAAAATTTTAAAACATCGTCTGCCGTTTAAATTAATTATTTATTTTTTTTGAATCCAACAACAACACACAAAATGTTGTACGTTAAAAAAGGAATAGTTATTAATTTTTGTTATTAATATTTAATTTAAAACTACTTATTTTGAATTTAAAAAACTTTTATAAAATATTCTCTTTTCAAGAATTAATAATAAAATATTAATTACTGTATTCAACATTAATTAATAATTAATATACAAATATTAAATATTGTATTTAAAAAACCTATAAAAATTTTCTTATTATTTATCGTTTATCCCACATGAGGATTCCAGCTAGAGCCTCATACATTTTCCTATAGTCTGTTATTTCGATCGATGATTTTTATTTAATTCAGACAAAAAATATTATTTTTAAATAATATTTTCTTTTTTTAGTTTACATAACACATTTTTAAAATTAGAAGACTTAAAAAATATTTAAAAATTAATAATTCATAATAATTAATTATATTAATTAATAAAAATTATAAAAAAAAAATTTTGGATTGGGGGAGTAATTTATTTGTTTTAGTTATTTAAATTACTTAGGGATCCTAGAAACAGGACCATTTAAAGTCGAGGACGCAAAAACAATTTTTGTTTTTTTAAAATAAATATGAGCTGTTAATAAATTAATTAAAATTTAAATGGTAAATATTTTACTTCATACTGAACAATACAGGTAGAATTATTAAATTATTAAATTATTATTAAATTATTAGTAAAACATTAGCAAAACAAAACAATTCAAATAAGGCGAAAAAAGAAAGAAAACATTAAGTTATATAATTTTAAAAAATTAATATTATATAAAATATAATCATCCTCATCCTCATCCTCATCCTCATCCTCATCCTCATCCTCATCCTCATCCTCATCCTCATCCTCATCCTCATCCTCATCCTCATCCTCATCCTCATCCTCATCCTCATCCTCATCCTCATCCTCATCCTCATCCTCATCCTCATCCTCATCCTCATCCTCATCCTCATCCTCATCCTCATCCTCATCCTCATCCTCATCCTCATCCTCATCCTCATCCTCATCCTCATCCTCATCCTCATCCTCATCCTCATCCTCATCCTCATCCTCATCCTCATCCTCATCCTCATTCTCATCCTCATCCTCATCCTCATCCTCATCCTCATCCTCATCCTCATCCTCATCCTCATCCTCATCCTCATCCTCATCCTCATCCTCATCCTCATCCTCATCCTCATCCTCATCCTCATCCTCATCCTCATCCTCATCCTCATCCTCATCCTCATCCTGATCATATATTATTATATATAATATATATTTATATTTTTCTCAAACTTCCTTTCCCTCTTAACTTTTTGTGTCAAATTTCCAAGGATATGTGCGCCCTTAAAGAGATTAAGAACATTTAGTGGCTCAACTGGGAAAACATATAAAATTATCACTTGAAAGAAGTGACTAATTTAAGTTTAGTATATAAATTATAATTATAGTCGTAATCTTTCACGATGTTCCAGGAACTACTTTCTGCGCAAAAGACTCTCCAAGGGCCCCAACAAGATTGTGCTCTCGGCAAATGACTTTGTGTTTCCCGTGGACTCACGCAGGGTGAGGGCAAAGTTTCAGCTAATTTTTGATTCAGGATTATTAAAGTCAAACTTTGCAGGTGGATGAGGGTATTGAGGCGATGCTTTGCTGCTGGCTGCAGCAGCTGCAGGAGTTTGGTGGCCCCGAGGTGGATAAGCCAGACCTGCTTAAGGGCTCTATTGGCTCGCTGAAGAACTTGGGCTTCGTGATACCCGGCGCTACCACAACGAGCAACACCGCTGGCACGGCCGGAACTGCGGGAAGCACCACCACCGCCGCAGTGAATGGGAAACGCATCTCCTCGACGACGGGCAGCCTAGCGCGACACAATCCCGCACACCTGGACATGAGAGCGCGATACAATGGAGACCTGGTGCAGCTTAAGGAGATTCACTTAAACGGCTCCACGGAGCTGCGATCCAAGGCTATGGATCTATTAGTGATGGCCCATGGATTACGCCATGAAAATATCAACCCTTTAATCGGCTGGCTCTCAGATCCCAACCGCACAGCTATGGTGTTTGACTACTGCTCCCGCGGCTCGCTGCAGGATGTTCTCATTATGGACGAGATCAAGCTTGACTGGTCCTTCCGTCTCAGCCTGCTCACAGATCTGGTGCGGGGCATGCGCTACTTGCACGCCTCGCCACTGCGCGTCCACGGCGCCCTAACCTCCAGGAACTGTGTTGTGGATGCCCGATGGGTCCTGAAAATCACGGACTATGGCTTGAACTCCTTCTTCGAGTCCCAAGGCTTGTCACCGCTGCCACGCAACGCCAAGGAACTGCTCTGGACAGCACCCGAGCTGCTGCGCACCATGAAGACACATCAGCAGCAACACCATCAGCATCACCAGCACGGACGCGCCCAGCAGGGAACACAGTTGGGGGACGTCTACTCCTTTGGCATCATTATGCAGGAGGTGGTTGTGCGGGGCGAGCCCTACTGCATGCTCTCGCTGTCGCCCGATGACATCATAGCCAAGATCAAGAAACCACCACCGCTCATAAGGCCATCGGTGTCCAAGGGCGCTGCTCCACCAGAAGCCATCAACATAATGCGCCAGTGCTGGGCCGAGCAGCCAGACATGAGACCAGATTTCAATTCGTAAGTCGTGGCTCCTTAATAGTTATGATTATTAACTGGATTTAATTTTAATATATATATTATATAATTAATAAATTAATTAATTATATCTTATGTCCTGCCAATCCTAGCGTATACGAACGCTTCAAAATGCTTAACCACGGACGCAAAGTGAACTTTGTGGACACGATGTTCCAAATGCTTGAGAAGTACTCGAACAACCTGGAGGAGCTCATCCGGGAACGCACTGACCAATTGGACATTGAAAGAAAGAAGACTGAACAGCTGCTAAATCGCATGTTGCCAAGGTACAGGACCCATTTATATATACACACATTGTAGGAATCTTAAGTAATTTTTGGAACTTTCAGCTCTGTTGCCGAAAAACTTAAAATGGGTCTGGCCGTCGACCCGGAGGAGTTCTCCGATGTCACAATATACTTCAGTGACATTGTGGGCTTTACCACCATCGCCGCCCACTGTAGTCCTGTGCAGGTCGTAGACTTACTCAATGATCTCTATACGATATTTGATGCCACCATCAATGCCTACAACGTCTACAAGGTGAGCCTTTGCTTAGCTCCCAAATTGAGTTGGAGTCATTGATAGACATTGCTTGCAGGTGGAGACCATTGGAGACGCGTACATGGTGGTCAGTGGGTTGCCTGTGAAGATACCTGATCATGCCGAGCAGATTGCCACCATGGCTCTAGATTTGCTGCATCAAAGCGGAAGATTCAATGTCAAGCATCTGCCCGGTGTGCCGCTCCAGCTGCGCATTGGTCTGCACACTGGTCCTTGCTGTGCTGGTGTGGTGGGACTCACAATGCCTCGTTACTGTTTGTTCGGCGATACAGTGAACACAGCATCCAGAATGGAGTCAACAGGTGAATGAATATCTAAATTAATATAAAAGGTAAAGTGTCCTGACTTGCGCTTATTCCCTATGGCTTCAGGCTCCTCCTGGCGAATTCACATGTCACAGGAGACTCGCGACCGGCTGGAAGCGCGCGGTGGTTACTCAATTGACCAACGAGGACTCATTGAAATCAAAGGTAAAGGATTGATGAACACTTTCTGGCTGTTGGGAAAGAAAGGATTCGACAAGCCACTACCAGCACCTCCTCCGATTGGGTAAGTTCATAGATGATTAAGACGATAGCTATTATCCTTGACCAATAGTTGATGCTCCTAGAAATCTTGTATTAAATTATTTATTTTTTAATCCTTTATTAAACTCGCACTGATTTAGGGAATCCCATGGGTAGGTACCAGCTTCAGCTTCCCAGTCCTGTATTCTAATGAGCATCTCTTCATTTTCCGACAGGCTGGACGAGTCACTCATACGGAACTCGATCACACTGAAGGCACAGGCAAACAAGTCCCGCACGAGTACGAATCCATCATCATCGCAGAGCTCTTCATTGGCGGGTGAATCAGTTGAAGTTAAAGTGGAAATAACACCACCCACCAATGTGGACATATGCTCCAGTAATTTACCAAACTCATATTCGCTGGACTCCAACTCCACCAACACCATTAGCCCCAATACGACACTCTGCCCCGAATTCCCCAACAAAACTCCAAGCAGCACAAGCCCTCAGTCACGAAAGCTGTCCGAGTTGACGCCGGACAGTTTACTTAATCCGAATAGCTTTAATCGTTTGCCAAACTCAACAGGTGGATCCAGTTCGAGGCTCTACAAGAAGATTGAGGAAATCATGGATCTCAGCTCGCCCTACAATCACTACAAATGCCTCAGTCCAAGTGAGAGCAATCTCACCCAGTTCTATGATGGGAAGTATCTGTATGGCAATGCCAACAGTGGCGGTGTACCTGGAGCTAATGGTCCTGGTAGTGGTGGCTGTTCCGTAAGCGGCAGTACCTCGAAGTTTGATAGCAAGCCCGGCTCCAGCCGCCTGCTGCGTCGCCAGTTCAGTCTGGACCGCGATGATCAACAGTCGAAGGTGGAGCAACAGCATCAACTCTCGTTGCAGGCGAACAACTATGCAGCCTTGCTGCATGCCAGCAAGACCTCCATGCTGGATGTACCACTGCTGCATGACACCGCTCGCAGTCCCAAAGGCACCTTGAATCGGGTACATAAACAAAACTCTACCTCCATTGCCCAGGATCTGGAGAAGATTGAGGAAATTCCGCTCTCACCGGCCTCCTCACAGCATCACAGCAGCCTGGATAGTAATCTAAATCGCAGTCCACCCTCCACTCTGGAGGCACAGTCACCGCCGCTGCCAGCCATGGCTGGCACAGCCATCCAGCTGAGTCCACCCTTGCTCTCTGCACCTACCTCGCCGGCGCCGTCACGCACATTGAACGGTCTCCATGCGCACAGCCGGGGCAGCAACAACAACAATAACCATAGCAGCAGCAGCTCCACCACTACAACCCAGGAGAGTTCCAGGCCCGGTCCAGAGATTACACTCAATGTGGAGCAGTTATTAAGTAGATAGGGAACGGTCTAGGCCCCAGGCGGGCCTAGCAACTGGTAAAGGTAAAGCTTTAGGTCTGAGGCCATCTGTCCAAGGATGTCCGAGATTTTTGAGTGTTGTGATGTGTAAAGTACCTCGATGCATGCAAACTTGGTTCCAGCTGCAAAATGAAAGTACAATTTAGTTGAAGATTAGTTTAAATTCGGGTCGAGCATCATCTATGGATTTCAGTCCAGGATCAACCCATTAAACAATTTCTACGTTCGTCTAGGTAAATAGTTGGAATGTATCTTAGGATAGACATAATGTTTCTATGAGCTCGATATATGAGCTTCAAGCGAATTAAACTTTAAATACGAATTTCTAAATTTTTATTTTTATTTCTTAATTTTGTTTTCAATTTTCAATTTAACAGTAAAAATAATCAAAATATCTTAGTCGAACTTTTTCATTGGGTTTTCATTTGGTGAAGTTTAAGCTTTAAAATCAACTAAAAGATCATCTTTATACTAAAAAGTAAAAGTGTAGAGTTAGTTAATAACTAGTTGATATAACAAACCGAAGCTTTTCTATAAAAGTAAGTGGATTGTTTTTCGCGGGGTGAGGTACCAGTCTTAAGTATTAACTCAATATATATATAGATATATATATAGATATATATATTTATAGGCCTAATTAAAATCAAGTGTTTGAAACTCCTGAACTGAATCAAAAACTATATCTAATCTGAACTTTGGGCTGATTCTTGCATCCACTATACATTCTACACACAGTTCCTTTCTAAACGTACATAAATAAATATACAAGTATGTGTAAATACCGTTAACTGTAACAGAAATATTAAAAAAAAAGAAACCAAAAAAAACCAAAAAAAAAACAGAACATTTTGATGGAAAAACTTATATAAAAAATATATCCTATAAGAATTATATACGTGAAGATAGTTTTCTAAAGACAATCGTTGTTAATTTTATAAACGCATGAAATAAATATGGTTAAACTCTCTGAAATAATATATATATTTAGATCTATATATATATATAGATATATATAGACCTGCAGTAGAATATCTAATCGTCTACACACATAAGGATTTTGTAGTAAATAAAGTAGCCAAAGGATCGGATTGTAAACTACTCATCCTCTGTGTCAAATATCTGATATATGTACGATGTTACACACACATACATACATATTTATTTATAGCAGCTATGATATATCAGTTATATATATATATATATATATATATATATGTATGTGTAAGGCTATAGCGAATTCAAACTGAATACAATTCAAATTTAAATCGATCCCACAAATGCAGAACTTTTATAACTTAAATAGGCCTTAGCTCTAAGATCAGAAAAAATAATATAATTAACTAAATACACATTACTTTAATTGAGTTGATTTATTTATTTTTCCACCTCGCTGGCTGCTCAATTTGCGACAAACACAAAAGTCAATTATTTTAAAGCCAACCAACTATCAAATTAATTCGCATTTTTGTTACGCGCATTTTTAATTTACAATTCATTTTTTTCACACTTTTTTTGTTGCCTTTTTCCAATTTAGTCAAAGCATCTCTATAATTAAGTTATTATTTAATTACGTTCAATTCACGTGTTAATTAATGTTCAGTAATTTCAAAGTATATGTAAAATTTGAGTAAATAAAAGTACATAAATTAAATAAACTAAACTCTAAGCTGTGTTTTATTTATTTGAAACTGAAATCATCCAAAATCATCTATCAAAATGCCAACTTACAGTTGATTGTGTTTTGAGTCTTATTTAACTTTAATTAAATTATTTGAAATTAACACTTGGATTTCAAGCAACTCGAATTAAAACTGTCGATAACTTGGTAAATTTAAGTCTGTTTTATATTAATTAAGCTTTCTCACAATAGTTATTTAATTTTTTATCAATTGACACACAAATTACAACATTTTTACATTTTCAATAATTTACCAATTTACGAATATGACAAATATTAATTAGTTTTACATTTTCCATCTGACTACCAGCTAAAACGCCTGATTAACACAAGCACCGAAAAGTATGCTACACTTGAATCGAAAATGCTTTGGCTGAGCTGTCGCCGTTGTAATTCTTAATACAAATTCAAATTTTCAAAATGGCGATTCTTTCGCCACTCAAACAGCCATAACTCGGCCAAATGTCAAGCGATTTCGACAAGGTGCACCTTTTAATGATCGAGTCTAATCAAGTGTATTTTCAATTGGTAAAGAGAGGAGTTCATTTCAGATTTTAACAATTTTTGTGACGACTGCAAAACTCAAATAAATTTTGTTTCCCCATGTGGCTTATAGTCCAAAGTCAGCTAAGTCCACATTAAGGCGTGCGCGTAAAAGTATGCTACACTTAAATTGGACATGTTTTGGTTGAGCTGCCATTGCAATACTTAATACGAGCTTCAAAATTTTAGTCGCATTTGCAGATTTTTTAAATTTTATGATACTTTACTTATTTACTTAATAATTTACTTAATTACTTATATTAATTAATTAATGGGAACTACAAAAAAGAAATTTTAAAATTTTCTTAAATTTGGGCTGGGTGCCATATTGAAAATGTCAATTGATGAGAAGTAAATTTATACAGGAGTCGCTCTGACCATCCAAAACGATACCGCAAGGCGGCACGACCAAAAGATGCGATAACAAAAAAAATGTAACTCAGACTAAACTTAATTATAACTGAACATTGCCAAGGAGTTGACTATAAAATTGTGTCAGTTTTTTAAATGAAGGAAATGGATATTAAATATTTCATTAAACTCAGAAATATAGAAATAAATAATTTTTGGATATTATAATTTACAGCTTAATTTTTAGTCCTTGAAATGTTTACAGTTAACGGTTGAATTTGAGGAAACTCTGAGTAAAAATTTATAAAATGAATTAATTAAAGACCAAATTAATTAAAAGTCTGTTATAGACATGAACCGGCGATAGAAAAATGTTTCTTAATTTCAAAATCAAACAAAGGATTATTCCACGGCGTAAAATAATCGGTTAAACACTTAAATCACATAAAAAACTAGAAAATCAACGATTTTCTAAGAGTTGTAAAAATGTTTGCTTTTAAATGTGTTTTTTTTTTTTTGTTTCAAATATCCCAGTATAAGAAACGCACTGCAAATAATGCAGCACAGTAAAAGGACTCGGGGTCCTATTAACAAACTGTCAACCATTCAGGAGTTCACTTAATTTATATGATTTTATTGTTGGAAGTGTTTTTTTATGATTATTTTCATTAAGGTTTGAGTGTGTGTGTTTGGGGTATGAAAGCATGTGTGGGTGTGGCATGTTCAAGGAACGATCTGCTCATCTTCCATGTAGTATCTAAACAAATGCTATTCCTCCTCCTCCTTATCCTTACGATGGGACTTCTTCTTATCGCTACGACTGGATGTGCCGGAAGTTGAGGAGCTACTCTGCTTGCTGCTGCGTTCACTGCGATCCTTTTCCCGCGACTTTGATTTCCGTCGACTGGATTTGTCGCGCGAGCGGGATCGAGCGTCCCGTCGTGAGCTCTCCTTTTCCTTATCCTTATCCCTATCTTTATCCTTCTCCTTTTCCTTCTCTTTTTCCTTTTCCTTATCTTTATCCTTTTCCTTTTCCTTCTCCTTTTCTTTATCTTTATCTTTGTCACGTGACCGCTCCTTGTCTCGATTGCTTCGCTCCCTGTCCCGCTCCTTGTGATCACGCTCCTTGCGCTTTTCCTCCTTGAGTATGTGCAAATAATCCTCAAAGTACTCCTCGCGATAGGCTGAATCCAAGGCTCGATACCGCGGATCTGACTCAAACTTCTTCTTAACATCATACCAACGGGTGTGGCGCTCAATGTCGTGCCGCTCGCGCAGCATATCCAAAAAGTCCTTGCGTAGCTATTAAAAAAGATATATTAGTTTGCAATGATGCTTCTTATTGACATGGAAAAATTTTGCTAACCTGCTCCTTTTTCATTTGCTTGTCCTTGTCACGCCGCCGCCTTTCACGATCATCTTCGTAGTTGTCTGATCTTCGATCCGACGAGGATGACGAGGACATGTTGTTGTTGTTACTGTTATTACCACTGCTGCCGCTCATGGGCATTCGTTGCTGCGGTCCCATATCTGAATAGGAAAATAAGTCATTAGCTTGGAACCGAAAATTATTATCCTGGTATCAAGACTTACTCATGTTGTGCGGCATTCGCATCATACCCGGTGGTGGACCCATACCTAATTTGATTAAATTTAAAGGATATAATCTTTATGCCTGATTCTTTGACTACACTACTCACCCATATTCATGGGCATGCGCATGTTGGGCGGCATCATGCCTGGCGGCGCATGTTGGCCACGCATCAGCGGTGGTGGTCCTCCCATTTGAGGTGGCGGTCCTCCCATTTGCGGTGGCGGCACATTCATTTGTGGCGGCATGCCGGGCGGCCCACCCATTTGCGGAGGTCCTTGTTGTTGCTGGGGCAGGTGATGTGCTGGACCAGGAGTTAGTTCTTTAATGCCAGTGGGCACCCAGCCAGCATTATCATTTCCCCATTGGGATTCTTGTGTGGGCTCATAACCATAATCAAATGGCTCTGGCTCATGGAAGAAAGGTTCATCGGAGGCGCCGGGAGCTGGAAAATTGGGTGCCATAGGTCCCAAGCCACCGCGCGAATACTCACGACACTCTGCTGTCATAACCTGAATAGCGTTTTCCTTGACACCACCAGTAGTGGAAATGGGCCGTGGCGGTCGCACCATCATGCCCATACCTGGTCGCTGCTGATGCGGCATCATTGGCGGCATACCAGGTGGCGGCATTTGCATAGGTCCGTCCCCAAGGCCAACTATCGGCTGGTGGTGATGCATTGGGCCGCTCATACCCATATTTCCACCCATGTTCCCAGGACTACCATCAGGCATTCCCATTGACGTGGCATTCTGATTCACGCTTTGGGTTAAACTGGCTAATCCTACACCACTCTCCGCCACTCGGAATCGCTTCTGACGTTCGCAATAGGCGCGCCACGTTTCCTCGTTGAAGCCGTAGTTGAAGTAGTCGGTTATATCAGCACCAGGCTTTCGCCAAGGCTTCTCCTCCAACGAGTCTATACTGAACTCGTGCACCGCAACACCGTTAATGGTGCCAGCACCTTCGAAATCTTCGATACTGAATTTTCCAGCTTGCGTCGTCGGCTTGGTCTTATCTGCGGCTGTTGCGCCTGCCAATAAGTTAGATCGTTGTTTTATATTATAGGTGCTTGGCGCTGACTTAATGTCGCCTATAACTACATTGATGTCATCATCAGAATCATCATCGTCGTCATCATCTGAGCCAGAGCCGCTGCGCTCTTTTCTAGTTATCGTTGTGGGTACACCTTCTGTCAAATCCTGCATTTCGCTATCATCATCTTGAAAACTAGCATCATCTATACTGCTGCGTCCTGTGTCAGCCCCGGACGCCGCTCGTGTTGTGCTATTCGTTGTGTCTGGTAACGCCTCCTCATCTTCTTCCATTTCCTGAGCGGGATCTTCAAACTCTGGATATTCTGGTGATGCTTCTTTGGAGAACCCGGGAAGTGAGCCAGGGCCAGGCTTCTCGCCGGTGACTGCGGCAAGCGCCTCGTGCTCCGCAGCCAAAGCATCTCTTCCATTGGCTATATCGTTGGTTGTGGAGTCCGGGTTTGATGTACCATACAACCAACTATCCTCATTCGTATCATCTGCCATGTTTGTGTTAGTTATAATGCGCGACCACGAGTTACTTTTCTTAAAGTTGCTAAATGCCAAACGAAGAGTTCACGGTAAACACTGTTTTTCAAACTATTAAACCTTTTGTAAGTATTAAAGGAGTTTCACTCTCTGGTCACACTAAGAACTGGCTGTGGTTATTGGGAATTGTGAAACAAATGAGAATGAAACAGAGAAGCAGATGTTAAATACGCGCGAAATTTAAATATAAAGAAACATAAATGGAAACATAAGATGAATAACTTTTTTTTATTTATTTATTAAAATCTCTTCTAATTATTTAAAAATAAAATATTTTATGCAATGAAAATAAAATTATGCTTAATATAGTATCTTTTCATTAAAAAAATTTGCTTAATTTTTGCTTCATTAAATTTCAAGAGGAACAGTTGATTGGATAAAATGAAAATGTTGTTATTATTTTTAATTTTTGTTGTTTTTTTTTTTAATAAGTTGTTAACCTCAAAGTGATTTCAATATATCCCTAACAACGTTGCGAAACATGCCGGAAAGAGCGCAATCATAGCGCCGGAGACATAACTGACGTAATCCGAGCAAGAGTTGGCCAAATCGCAACCAATGCGATCGATGCAAAGTGTAGCGAGCCAAGGAGCAAAGGGCACCGTTGGCATATGTCTCCAAGAGTAACGCGTTTTCCGCGTTCAGGGCCATTTCTACGACGGACGATTGAAGATTTAAGAATGAGCGAATTATGAGTAATGAAATAAACATACCTTTCCGGCACAGGATCAATGTTTCTAAGAAGTTGAGCTCCATGACGTCGGCTCGCAACAATTGCGTCTCGGACAGTAGCATTTTAAGCTGCAGGTCTCCACAGCTTTCGATCATGGCACTTATGTCCAGAGACCAATGTGATGCGCGTAAAATGAAACACTCACTCCAAACCACCTGGAGAATCGCATCCTGTTGTGCCCTGTCCAAAACGCAGAAGTGTTCGTTAAGCTTCGCTTGGCGCAGGCAAGTTACCAGGATCTGTGCCAGTATTTGAAAGTGAAGCGTCTGCCCAATGGGTGATGGTGGTGGTGGAGTGACGGACATCAAACGGCGACTTTGGCTGCCTTGCGTCAGTTGACTGCGTGGTCCGCGCTCCTCCTGCACAGCCGCGACATTCATACCGACAGCCAAACAGCGCTGATAGCGACATGATGGACACCAGTTCCGGCGAGCTTTGTCCACGACGCAGTTGCCCTTAATGGCGATGCAGGCATAGTGTGTGCCCTTCCTGACGCTGCGCTTGAAGAAACAGGAACATCCGTCACAGCAGGAGACGCCATAATGCTTGCCGGAGCTCTGATCACCACATACTCGACAGGCGTTGAACATAGTCACGACCGACATGGACGTTGCAAGGATTCTGAATAAACTAAGCTGAGACAAGCGCGTTATTGGGTGTTTTATAGAGTGGCTCCCACAAATGATATGCAAATCAAAGACACTTCGGCACTTCAGGACTTGGTGCATTGTGTTTTAACATGATTTGTGGTTTTATTTATTTAGCGGATTCCTCATCAACGCCCAAAAGCAACAACGTCAACACCGCCAACATTGGAAACCTGGAATTTTGCTAGTTCCACTGGGCGTAACATGTCAAAAGTGACAATCATCGGCATGGGCCACCAGCGTGTTAACAATTTGTAAACAATTATTGTTTTGCGCCATGATTGGTCAACGGCGGCCACTCGAAGTGTCGACCAAGGAGCTTTGAACTGACATTTTGGGTAAATAAAAGGAAGCGTCGTGTAACCTCAAAGCCTCTTACCACCATTGGGGTTGCTCCCAACGAGTGGAATGGTAAAGCCGCTTCATAACTGACGATTTGTACATTTATTCCTATTTAAAAAGCGTAAGCAATAAATACGACATTCATACTTTAATTTAATTTTATTGTTTTTTTATTATAAAAAGTGAAAACAAATAAAAGATCTTAAAAAAAAACGTACATAAATAAAACTATAATTTTTGTATTATTCTTCAAAGGATCTACTGTTTTAAATCTGTCAAAAGATCAAATTATATATTTATATATACTTAAATTTACGATGCAAAAACATAGATAATTAGTTAATAACAATTTAAATGTATTGTATTAAATTACTAGATTTAACAATTTATTGCAAAGTAATAAATTATTTAAAACGCAGCTCATGTTACGAGGGCTGCACACTTAACAGGAACATCATGTTAACAGCACTCTGGTAAGCTGTTAAGTTTCTTCTGTACTTTTTATAGCAATTCAGTTTTCAGTATATTTTCATCAGTTTGCTCCGGTCACACCACTTACATGTGTCATGTTTTATTGTATTTATTACAAAAAACGTTTTTAAAATAAAATGTAAGGCTCAATATATTCAATTAGCGGCACTAACGCGCGCGTAGTCAAGATATTAAAACGGTCAAGTATCAAGCACCTATTTTTTTGGTGCCTAATATCCATAAGCTCAGCCTCGGCTGTTTCTGCTGCGGTTTTCTTCCCTGTCGGCCATTAATAAAGAAACTACAATATTAGTGAAAACGCGAGAAGTTGCTGACCAGCAGTAAAAGAAAAGTTCCGCAAATGTGCAGTGAAGTGTTTAAGTAAGCTGTAAATAGGCTTCAAGTTAACAGCAGGAGGAAGTTACCTAGCTACCAACATCTACAGATCAAAACATATACATAATCTTAAATATTTGCTCTTTGGAAAGTGAGAAACGTCGCCATACAGGGTGTTGCAATATACATACCTGCAGTGAGTTTGTGTTCATATTACTCGCAGTTTTATTCATAAGAGATATTCACCGGATTTATTCCAATTAGAAATTATCAGCCCACATCGTGCAGCTGTTTGGCAATACCCAAACAGAATCCATATATACATATATACATGCATACCCCCTTACGCACACATGTGAATTGATTTTTCCAACATTACATCTCATTGTATTTGTACGTGTATGTGCGTTCCGGAAAAGGCCAGGGAAACTGTTCAAGTGGTTTTTCATTTAAGATTATACGAGATTAACGCATTGCCGTAGCCGCTGCTGCTCCATTTCCATTTTGGTGTAAAAATAAACCGCTTTTATAGAGTAGGCGCCCATCCCCCCAAAAAATGTCAACAAGAGTGTATGCATACAGGGTGTCACACGCAGCGCCAACCCCAACCCCTATATGCACGTGCAACGGGAAGCGCCAGCAATGCAAACAACTAAAATAAAAACAAGAACAAGCAAAACGTGCTAAAGCACGGCAAACAATACGACATTAAAGTATATACTTACATGTATACGGTATAAATGTACTATGCACATACAGACATAACGATTATAATGCTGGCCTAGCCACACTTTACAGACAATTTGACATTTAACGGTTAGCGGCCTCTTCACTAACGGTGTATCTATGGCCATCGGATGCCCATAAACATATTTGCTCAGACCCCAAACTGCGCTGGACAGGTAAAACGACAAACGTAAAGCGGAAAGCAAAGCGCCAAGTTAGAACTGAATGGGAATAAAAAAAAAAAAAATAAGAGAAATAGTAGAAAGCACATTTCCGCCCGGTAGCGAACAAACCAAAATAGACAACAACACACAGTGGGTCAATAATGCACATTAAGCGGTCATTTAGTGCTATCCTCTAAAGAAATGAATTTTGCATAGGAAGTGGCAATGTTTTCAAATAACATAAATTATTTTCTTATACAACCTTAAGAAATATTTATCAACTAAATTTAAAATTGAATTTATTTTTGACAATCCTTTTATGCGACACCATAAATCAGAATTGAAATAACATGCAACGGCAATATTTTGCCATGGAAATAGTGAGATAGCCCCACAATGCGACGATAGCGTCGTTGACGTCGACGTCTTTGCTATTGCTAGTTTGGGTATGTGTTTGTATGTTTGGCTTCTCTCAGCACTTGAAAGCAGTGTACTCAATGCACTTGCAGTTGCTACTGCAGTTGGTTTTTATTGCAACATATACCTTTGTGCATATGTATGTATGTGGGTTTGGCCCACTTGAGCAGGCACAGGGAGGACGCGGTGCGTAGCTGATGGGGCCGGGCGTCTGCCATTCCATGCACTAATCTGAATGCCGCAAGTGTTGTTGAGTTTCCTGTGGCGCTGTCGCTCATTAGGGAATAATTTGCATTAGCTGCGTTGCAGTAAAAACTCATCGTCTGACAAATTCACGTATATACATGAATGCATACGCTCTTATATACAGATGTCGGTCGGCATGCATACATCTGCATTATACTCGTATACTGCTACTTATATTGTATGTATGATGAACTTTATATTGATTTTACTAGAACTTTAATAATAACAACAGCAACAGCAACAGCAACAGCAACAAGAGCCAAACAAAACAAAAATGCAAGAACAGCCCACAAAAGTTAACCCAATTCTTGGCGCCCACTCGCCGCGCTTAGAATTTGTTTGGAGTTGCCGACGCTGGAGGGGAGAAACCAATTTTTACCTATTGACGACGTTCGTCGTCAGTATGCGCTCTTGAAGTTGGGCAAACGGCCAAACAACATTCAAATACACATATGCTCCATACATGCACAGAAAAAAGTCTTGTTATTTGCTTATAATTTTCACACCAAACCCCCCCACATAACGTATTGTTGCTATTGTATTTGCTTCTGACGGCGCTGACGCCAACGCCAACGGCGACGCCGCTGTTGTCGTTGTTGCTGTCGCTGCATTGACTTTTGACGCTTGACGTTGATAAATGAATCATAAAAGCAGCGCAGTTCACACCACCGGCAAACGTGCAGACAGACAAGCAAAGAACCGAGACGAAGAATTACCGAAGTGAAGTGTGAGCGGAGTGGGCTCTCCCATATATTTTGTTGATGCTTTGCTGCCCACGCATAAATCTTTTATGTTCCTTTATGCTATTTAAATTCTGATTTAAATAAGTAAATCGTTGGAGCTAATCGATAACAGCTGTAGACTCTTGTTATCGCACAATGGGAGTGCAAATTTTTGTCGTTTGTTATTCTTATGCTACGCCGATCGTATATATTTACACTCTCTCTCTTTCTGTCTCTCACGCGCTGTCGCTGGCCGTGTTGCTGCCGGGCTGTGGCAGTGACACTCAAAGCAGATCCGAGCCGCACAACCGCCAGTCAGAGTCAGTTCGTCGGTCGGTCGACCCATATAAATATTAAATGTACTAGTTGTTGCTGCAAAACCTACACACACCCGCACTCACACTCACACACACACACAATCACAAAATATACGTGGGTGTTTTAACCATTTTAAAAACAACAAGAAATTGCTTTTTTGTGCCAAAAAACAAATTTTAAAATTGAGAGCAGACAGTTTTTAAAGTGATTTTGCAGATAATCATAAAAAAAAAAAAAAAAAAGGAAATAAAATCATTAAGTGGAAATACACAAAATTTGCAGAGCAGTCACAGTCTACATATGCGGTGTTTGTTTAACATTGAAGCTTCCTCGTATGATATTTAATATTATTGGTGATACATATAATTTGATTGATTTTTTCTATGACAATGGGAGTGTTTATATGACTCGCGGGCAAAAGAGAAAATAAAAAAAAAAAAAGCAAATATAAAAAGACTTGAAATTTATATATAAGAAAAGCAACAGTTGAAATCAAGTTAGATAAGAACTGTTGTAGATAAAACAAGACAGCACCTTGGCCCTGCCCCAGCCCCAGCCCCAGTCCCTGCCCTGGCCGTGGCCCTGGCACTGGCTCTGCTCCTACTCGCACTCCTGCTCTATCCATTCCCTTGCCGTGACGCATGATAAAATGCATGAAATCATTTGTTGTTCCAAGTATTTTTAACAAGATTGCATTCACTTTGCTTGCAGCTGTTTTGCTATCAAACCGAACGGAAATTCGTCAGTTTAGACACAATCAGTATCAGGAGCTATAAACGGAGCAGATGTCCAGCGAAGAGGATAAACCACCGGCGCCGCCAGTTCGTCTCACCAGTAACCGTGGCGGCGTTGGTATTGAGCGTGTGCCCATCGTCGGCAGCATTGCTGGCGGAGGTGGTAGTGTGGGAGATGGACCAGTTGACATGCGACCATTGCCTAAAGGTAAGTCAGCTAAAATTATGACCACTCGAAAATCGTACTATCTTCTCTTCTTTGGATTAAAGAGCCCGAAGATACGGACCGGAAAAAGAAGACACTGAAGAACAAAATCAAAGGTTCCAAGCCCTCACACACGGACTCCAAGCCAAATATATCGTATCCCACAAACTTTGAGCACACTGTGCACGTGGGCTTCGATGCAGTTACCGGCGAGTTTACGGTAAGTTCCTATCGGATTGCACTCCCTTATTTATTGAAATACTTTTTCGTGTGCCTGCTTCTCGACCTCGCAATTATATTTTTTTACGGCCTCGACAAAATCAAAAAAAAAAAAAAAAATGAAGCCTTATTATTAATTCGATTGCCAATCTTTTGTGTTCTGCCAGTTCCACCAGAAAGCTTAAAGTTGCAGATACAAGAAAACACTTAACATGCATCAACTTAAATGGAAAGCACTTTAAATCTTTGGGTAGCGTTTGAATTTTATTAGTCAGCTCGAGGACTTCAGAGCATCTAGGTTTTCAATGTAAGAAGCGAGCGTTTAACACAGATAAAAATCCAAGGCCATACCTGGAATATTTTTTATTAATTTAACTAATTTTTTGTATAGCTTTTAAATAAAATGTCTGATTTGGAGGAGTTGTTAAAAGGGATTATTAGCTGAAGGAAAATTATCTCTTTTTATGATTTAATTAATTTTGTATATATTTAATATATTTACTTAACATTTGTAAACAATTTTAACATACTCTTAAATTATTATAAATAATCATTTTTTAAATGCAGTTTGAGATTTTCTTGAGTTTAGAAAAAAGATTGCTTTAAGGCTTAACTAAAATGATCTTTCTCCGAGGAGAAGTTATTAGTCGGATAGAAGTTACCTTTTTAAATTTTTTTCTTAATATATAAAATGTAAATATTTAATAATTAAAATCAAAAATGTTTCAAGGGTTTATTTACTAAAATAATACTATAAAAAAATCGAAATTATAGACGTATAGGTTTTTAGCCGAAAATAAAAGTAGCCATTTTTTTTATAGGATAATTTGAAATCTTTACAGTTTCTTTAGCTGAATTTAGTAGCTAACTAAGTGCAAGTCAGTTAATTAATTTTTAGCTTAAGAACAGCTCCTAGTCTTTAGTTTAAACTCGAAGACGCCCAAAGATTTTCCAATCAGTGAAACGCCAACCGTTCGATCATTTATATGCATATATATTTACGCATTGTTTTGTTGTTATCCCACCAAAAATAATTATATATGCTTTATGATTCTCTCTCTCTCTCTCGCGATATACTCTATACCAATTTTGTATTATTCGTTATTATTTCAAGCTGCCAATGAAAGTAAGTAAATGCCACGTCTAAGAAATGGAACTTGCGTTCATTAGTTTTCTAAGCGAAATTCCAATCATCTGTTGTTTGGTTGTGTGTTCCCATTTGTTTGTTCATTAAATCGGATCTTACATAGTTCACATTTCGTTAAGATTTATTCCTTAAATGTTTTTTCTCTTCAACCTTACACCCATATACTTATACACTACACAAAACTGTTACTGATGGCCGAGCTTAATAGCTGTAGTTCTGCCGCTTTTAGCCGCTAGACCAAATCAAATCAAATCAAATCCATAAACAATTTGGCAAAACCATAAGCCAAATTTAATACTCAATCCATGCTTTCCCTGCCGCTCTCTATGTGTGTACGCCCATTGTAGCTGGGCTCCTTTGACCTATGTTAATTTGATCCCATTATCTAACTGGTACGATGTGCATATTACAGGGTATGCCAGAGGCGTGGGCGCGTCTCCTGATGAACTCCAACATCAGCAAACAGGAGCAAAAGAAGAATCCCCAGGCTGTACTCGATGTTCTCAAGTGGTTCGACAACACGACCAAACAGAGGCCCAGCTCCAAGTACATGACAAATGCCATTACTACGCATTCAGGTAAATCATCAATTTAAACAATTATTTCAATTATATTTGAGTATAATAAAAATCAAAGCTGAACTTGATGTAAACTTTTTTATTTTTTTTAAATTAAAAGTCCTAAGAGTTAGTTTTATTTTGTAAAACTATTTTATATTGTGATTTCTTTGTCTTATACTTGAGACACTGAAAAGTCTTCGATGTCCGTCCTTCTTTTTAATTGTTTGTATAAAATTTTGAAATATAGAATTATTTATATTTATTTAAAAGAAAAAGCCTGTCAGATCAGTTACTAATGTTGCTTTATTTGCAGGATCTTCACTCAGCCGCGTCAGCAGTAGTAGCCCCAGTAGTACGCCTACAGACTCGGAGCTGCATGGCTCCAATAGTGGTGGCAACTTGATTGGGGTGCAGTTAGGCAGCATGACATTGGGACCCAGTGCCAATAATGTATCCGTTGCGGGGCAATTGCTGAGCAATCATTACCAGCAGCAACAGCAACAGCAGCAGCAGCAGCAGCATTTGTTACAGCAGCAGCAGCAGCAGTTGCAGCATCAGCAACATCAGCAGCAGCAGCAGCAGCAACAGCAGCAGCAACAACTACAACAGCAGCTACATCAACACCAGCATCACATTGGCATGAGTCAATCGCATTCATATAACTTTGTCGGTCACACCGCCTCTTCATCCACATCTCAACATTCATCTGCCAATGAGGACGATATGCTGGGCACAGCGCCGCAACAGCCACCACCGCCACCAGTGGCCTCTCGGCCGGAGCGCACGAAGTCCATTTACACACGTCCCATTGAAGAACTGCAGCCAACGCCCATGCCAGCGGCACCGGCGACCACACCCACAACTCCATTGCAGAACCACAAAGTGGCAACGACGTCGCCGCTGCTGCTCAATAATGCCACAACGACGCTGGACAAGAATAAGAACAATGCAAGTGAGTAACTCCAGCGACACGACATGCACCTAATTAACCGTTAGCCACATACCGTTACCTGTCGATATATATAAATATCGATTATAGTTTAATTAATTTAGAAGCATTTTTATCTGTGATCATAAAGCGTTAGGCTTCAACTTTTGTTTTGTATATGAATTATCATTGGCTTTATTGATAGATGTATTATTTGAAGGTTGGAATAACTTTTAGTACATTTAGTACTTTTAGAACTTCTTTGATTTGTCACTGCCAAACTCTGTCCTCATTCAGTTTTGATCACTTTTATTATTTGAATTCCGAATCAGCAATATTTTTACTGAAATGTTTTCGCTGTAGTCCTTATTACCTTACCACTCCCAAATATGTGTTTATTCCTAGTTCGAAGGAGTCCTAAAAATCAATTACTTTTACTCTGTAGTTTTGGCAATTATTTCGTAGTAGTTTTTGGTATCTGAAATCTTCAACTGTTCGACTAACCTCAGATCTCTGATCGTATTTACGATATCTCAGATCTGCAATCCGTTGAAGAAGTTGTCTATTGCTTGAATATCCAAGTTCAGTCAGTAGTGCTGCAAGGATATTAAACTTTTTGATGTTTCCCATCTTAAGTTATTTTTTTTTTTTTTTTTTGTGTTTGAGTTCGAAAGTATTGAGTATTGAAAAATGCGTATTGTGTATTGTTAATGTTATTGTTCTTTGTATCGCCTCTGTGTTCTGTTCTGTTCTGTTTTGAAATTGCTTTATATTGCTGCTAAACAACAAAACAACTGCAACAACTGCAACGACTGCAACAACTGCAACAACTGCAACAACAGCATCAATTGCAAGGGCAGCAGACAGCGCCACAGCCGCAGCAACAACAGCAGCAGCAACAGTGGCAGCGGCAGCGACAGCAGCAGCAGCAGCAGCAGCAACAACAGCAGGAGCAACAGCAACAGCAACAGCAACAACAAAAACAACAGAAACAGACGGCACTGAAGCAACAACAACAGCTGCTCCTAACCGTATTTTGTCTGCTATTACAAATGCTACTAATTGTCCTACTCCTAGTACCAGTGCTGCTCCCAGCAGTGAGGAGCAGCTCCTCTTTGAGTGCAATGCCTCAGCAGTGGGAGCAAATGTTATAAAAACAACAACGACTAATCACGAATCTTCTGCTTCCTCCTTTTCATCGTTCCCCTCGTTTCATGATGATGCCACACCGCCGCTTTGCACCAATACCTTACTACCCTCAATACACTGTCCAACGCCAACGTCTTCCGCACGCAACTCCGCCGTTCCTCCCGTGACAACTATTACAATGGTCACTCCCGCTACACCTGCCACAGATCTGTATCACGATACGGCGATTAACAATCTGAATGCATCAACGCTGACAGCGACTCCTGGAACGGGTACACAGATTGCCGTGCCCCAACAGGCAGCAACAACGACGACAACAACAACAACAACAACACGTGCCGCAAATGCCAAGAAGAAAAAGATGTCAGATGAAGAGATTCTAGAAAAACTGCGCACCATTGTCTCTGTGGGCGATCCCAATCGCAAGTATACCAAAATGGAGAAGATTGGCCAAGGTGCGTCGGGTACCGTTTATACAGCAATTGAATCCTCAACGGGAATGGAGGTTGCCATCAAGCAAATGAACCTATCACAGCAGCCCAAAAAGGAGCTCATCATCAATGAGATTCTGGTGATGCGAGAGAACAAGCATCCCAATGTTGTTAACTATTTAGACAGCTATTTAGTGTCGGAGGAGCTCTGGGTAGTCATGGAGTATCTGCCCGGTGGCTCCTTGACCGATGTTGTTACCGAGACCTGCATGGACGAGGGCCAAATAGCGGCCGTGTGCCGTGAGGTGCTGCAAGCACTCGAGTTTCTTCATGCCAATCAGGTCATTCATCGCGATATTAAAAGTGATAATATACTGCTCGGCCTTGATGGCTCTGTAAAGTTGACTGATTTTGGTTTCTGTGCGCAAATCTCGCCCGAACAATCCAAACGCACAACAATGGTCGGCACACCCTATTGGATGGCCCCAGAGGTAGTCACTCGCAAACAGTATGGACCCAAGGTATGTATTTTTGATATAAAATTGGAATAACCCAAAACTAAATTTGTTTCTTTGATGCAGGTCGATTTATGGTCTCTGGGCATTATGGCCATTGAAATGGTGGAGGGCGAGCCACCGTATTTAAATGAGAATCCGCTTAAAGCATTGTACCTCATTGCCACGAATGGCAAGCCAGAGATTAAAGAAAAAGACAAGCTCACGGCAGCATTTCAAGATTTCCTCGATCAGTGCCTCGAGGTTGAGGTGGAGCGACGCGCAAGCGCCTTGGATCTACTGAAGGTTGGTACACCATAACAATAAATAACTCTCTGATTGTACAGATACTATATATATATGTATATATCTCTGTTTATAGCATCCTTTCCTGAAATTGGCACGTCCATTGGCCAGTTTGACGCCTTTGATTATGGCCGCCAAAGAGGCAACTAAGGGCAACTGATTGACAACCAAGAAACAGCAGCTTATTTAACCATTACTAATGAATTACTATCATAAGAAGCAGCAGCAGCAGCAACAACAGCAACAACAACAACAACACCAACAACAATAACAATAACAACAACAGCGACAACAACAATAACAATAGCATTAAAAACATTTATGCGAGTGCGTGAAAAGATGTTAAATTATTAGTGATTATGATTATTATGATTATTTATATAAACATATTTATATACAAACACACATATACTTATTATATACATTATTAACTATTATAAAAATGATTAAGAAGAACCTGGAAGACACACACACACACACATATATATTACACACACATACGCGTAGTTCAATTGACAACAGTTTGGTTTCCACTTTTTTGCTAAAGATCACTGAACACGACCTAAGGATTTGTTATACCAAATTATGCGGCATTATAAATGCCATTTTGAAAACTATTTTGAGAGAAGTTCAAACATTTTTCATCGACTAATTTAGAGTTGAAATTTCAAGAAGAAAAGAAGAAGCATCATTTACGTATAATAATATTTTATATATTATAACAATTGTAAAAAGAAGAACGCATTTTTCTATAATTTCAACATTAGTTTTTATTCATCAATTAGAAGACATCAACATCAACATCAACATAAACATAAACATAAAAACAACTTCAAGCTCTGTAATACTAACTTTAATCGCTTAAGAGTATTATTTGACTGGTTAATTTTTGAAATTTTTCTGCTTTCAGTAAAAGTTTCATTTAGAATTTTACATTGCTTTATATAATAAAAACTTAAATATATTTTTTTAAATACATTTCTTTTCTTATTTTTGCAAGCACATTATTTATACGTCCACAAATCATGTTATTGGAAAATATTTCCCCCAATCTTTCAGTTCCATTGGTGCAACCAGAAAGTCCTTACACAAATCCACCTCGAACATTTCATACCTTCCCATAATCGTTGTAAATCAAGAATTCTAAGAGTTTACGAAAATATATATAAAAAAAAAAAAAAGAGCCTGTATTTTTCAAATGCAAAGAGAGTAGAAACTTTACAAAATATTCTAAAAATAGTAAATAGTAAATAGTAAAGATAATAAATAGAAAGCACATATTTAGAGGAGAAAATGTTCAATAAATTGGTAGTAGCAACTAATTATATAAAACTAGTAATTAAATAGTGTAAAAAATGATCGTGAACCATAAAAAAAAAAAACAAAACAAAACAGATGAAAAAAACAGTTACTTTGTGCCTAACCAATTTAAAAAAGAAAAGAAAACAATTAAATACACTCAAACAAAAACAACTACAACAATTCTATGATATTAAAATAGCAACTAACTAACAGTAATAATAGTTTAACATAGAAAATCGATAACGTAGCAATCGATAAGATGGCGAGTCGATAACATAGCACTTAGAACTTAGAACAGACAACTAAAACACCAACTATGATAATAGTTCAACGATGTTAGCATAAAAAGAATAAATAGTTTTACAATTTTCAAATGTTTTAACAATTTTATTATTTTTTCTTATTTCATACACAATCTGTGTGAACAAAAACTCTTTCAGTTCTCACAGAAATTATCTGTTTTCTTTGGTCCTTAACAGATTCTGTGTGTAAGAGTAGACTTTTTCGAAACGAACTTTTTTCAAAAGTCAAATAAATATTCTTATTTTTAAATTTTTATTTAATATTTAATTTCTGATAGGTGATTAATATTCAAAAGATTTATTTCAAATGAAATTTTTGTAAATTTCTTCTTATTTTAATTGGAAAAAATTTCAATTCCATACAATAAATAGACCGAGGAATCATTTTCAATTAAATTTTACAAATGTTGCCAGAATTTTCACATTCTCATATTTGAGAATACTTTTGCTGAAAATCAATATAAAAACTGATAGCTTAACTAGCGTTTAATTGAACATTGGATATATAAAAAGTGTCTTCAATGATGTTAGTAATTATTTTATTTTTTTATTTATCTCATAATTGTACATATTCCCCAATCTGAACCTAAATCATAATTTGGAGATTTTGTTAAGTGCGCAGAAACAAACCATCAAAATCTGAATTTAAAAACGGATACGATATTTTGTAAAACAAACACTTAAACGAAGCGCATTAATTACGCTCTTAGTTCCTAACAGATACACAGACATTTAAATTGAAGTACATATATCTACAATAATTTGAACTATGTACTTATGTATTAAAGAATAGAAAAAGTCGTGAAACGCGTGACGCGTGACGCTGACGTTGAAAACGATTACAAAACTGAATATTAAAAATTAATGTATTTTTAGTAATTAGGAACTCAGAACAACAAAAATGAAAACAAAACTGAAAAGGAAGAGGAAAACAAATGAAAAACGAATGTGTAAAAAACAATAATTATTGCGATGAGCCGGATTATACGTACATACGTTCATATACAGACACACATACATACATACATAAATAGAAATAGAATTATAAAATAAAAAATATAAATCGACACCAGATGGTATATATATATATAAATACATATATATATATATATAGATATATATATATATATATATATAAATGTATATGACGAATACAAATATAACACATAATTGATCAATAAAAAGATATATATATAGATATATATATATATATAATTGAAAATCGCATTCAAGTTATTTTTTCCAGTTTACATTTATTTTGCATGCTATTCAGTGATTAAATATATTTATTTATGCGTTAAGTGTTTTTAATGCTTAAGATAATTGGATTTTGAGTTCATTGTGTTTTATAATAAATATTATAGATGCAGTTTTACTTGTTGCGACGCGTGGATTCGGATGCAGTCGGCGGCGGTGGGGGTCCGCGTTTGTTGATCTCTTCCAAGAACGACATAAGAATACTATTGCGTTCCTCCTCCAAGTGATTCAAAACCAAATACCTGACAAATAATTGCAATAATTAGAATATTTTAAGATAATATTTCTTCTAGTTTACCGTTTGTCGTTTTTAAGTATGTCCTGAATTTCCTTCAGATGATTGCTGTTTTCCTTAATGAGATCACAACTTTTGTATGTGATAAATTTGCATTCCTGCAACAATTCTCGTAAAGAAATCTTAGCCTGTATTGTTTTGTCCTTAATGTAGTCGCGATATTCACGCTCGCCCTTATCCGAACTATACTTCAGATATCGAGGATCATCTTTGATTATCTTTTTGATCTCCTTCCAAGTGCTGGTCAATTGCAACGTTCCAACCTCATCCAGCATCTCGCGGAACTTTTCACGCTTCTTTTTCATTAAACTATCAATGTGCTCGTTAAAGATTCTGTACAAAAAAAAAACAATGACAATATTGTTAAAGCTCCTGTGACTGTAAGTTATACAAGTTACCTTTCACGATCATCGCGATCAAGTATTTCAATCAACTCCCAACGATGATCCTTACGCAGCTGCCGTTTAACCTCCTTCCAGGTGAAGTCCGGTGAACGTACCAAATCCGTGAGCAATGCTGTAAAGTGTCCAATGCACTCGTCACGCTTATGATGTTCACGCTCCTTGTCACGGTCGCGCAGATGACCAGCTAGTGTGCGATGCACCTCCTTTTCGCGCTCTCTGATACTCTGCTCAGCACGTAGCTTCCGCTCTCGATCCTTTTGCTTCTGTTCGGCTTCATTTTCCCGTTGGCGTACCGCTTCGCTGTCCTCGCTTCCAGCGCGCTCCTCCTCGGTATCATCACGTTCTTCCCCTTCCTCCTAAAAACAAGTTATGAACTTACTATAGCAGCAAATTTAAATATAAAAAAAACTCACTGGTGTCTCCTGTTTTTTGCGTTCCTTATTCGTTTCCTCCTTATCCCTTAAAGATTTGTGATCCCGTTCCTTTGTACGACTGCGGTCTCTTCGACTCTCCTTGCGGCTCTTTTCCTTCTCCTTTTCCTTGTCGCGACGATCAGACTTGCGATCACGTTGTCGCTCCCGATCCCGCTGATCGCGTAGTTCACGCTCCCTTCGCTTTTCCTTAACCATATGCAAATAATCCTCAAAATACTCCTCCCGATAAATGGAATCCACCGCACGATACCGGGAATCGGATTCGAATTTCTTCTTAACATCGTACCAGCGCGTATGACGTTCAATATCATGACGCTCCCGTAACATATCTATAAAGTCCCTTCGTATCTAAAGATTCAAAAAGGGAATTCAACATGACAGCCATGCGAAAGAGAAGAGAATTGGATTGAAAACATCATTAGTTATGCCTCTGACATTGATGCGGATTTCACTTATAGTCTCTAAGTCTTAATAACTAACTTAACATGTCTTACAAGCTAAAGGTCCTTAAAACTAATAAACATAGTTACACGTTTGCTGTAAAAGAATATTCGATTAGATTCACAAGTGACATAGCTGAAAGAAAGCTTTGAGATTAGTTTTGACCCCGCCATCAGAGATAGAGAAATGCTAGCTATAACCAGCAGGAGGTGATACTACAGCGGAAGGATGAAATTTACTGTGAGGAAAGGTTTAAAATAATATAAAAAATAAACTGAAATTTAAGCTTCATTTTGGATTAAGCAGTGAGACTTTAAAAGTCCTATAATTAATGTTGGGAGGTAAGGAACCACGCATATGGTATACTTTCATGTGATGCATTAAGTATAAATAAAATGATGACATATTATATATGGTATATAATTTACATAAAACAGTCCCTTTTACAAGAACAGATTTTAGGGTAGTGCTCGGAATAAATGATGGGAAATGCAAGTTCTCTCATCCTGTAATCGGCGGGGCCAATAAATATACTTCAGCTCGGCCGAAGTGTACGTTTGCTTAGGCTAGTGTAAATAAGTGCTATACATAAGTAATACTATTAATTAATATTAATATTAATATTTATATATGGTTAATTTGAGATGAGAAAAGACGGAGTGTCTTTCAACGTTCTGGGCCGTTGCCTGAAGCTTGTGAGAGCAATGTGAAAATAATTATCAATTTGGGCAGTTCTCACTTTGCTTTGTCACAGGCTTGGATTGGGCTCATTTTGGTTTTCCTGTTTTGGACGCTGTCATTTACAACTTTCATAATTTGTAAAACAAAAACAAAAATATTGGGTTAATTAAATTATGCATTATTCATACTGTTTGATCAGCCTCGAAGCCACCTGAACACGTATTGTTGTTGATATGTGTTTGGTTGCCAGTTTTGAAATGGTAGTTGTTGTGGTTGTTGTTGTTGTTGTTCTCGGGGTAGTAGTAGATGTAGATGTAGCAGTGGTTGTTGTTGTTGCTGTTGCTGCTGCTGCAGAGCATTGATGAGTCGCTGCTTCCGCATCCTCTTCTGCTTCCATTTACCAAAACATTCATCTACGAACATCAACACATCTTTTTGATCAACTCACGTCATTTCACATCATCAATCATCATCATCATCATAATTGGCACAACATCAATCCTAGGTGACACGTGTGACGAAGGGGCGGGGGCGGGAAGTGGAAATCACACCAACGATTATCAGGTAATTTTCAGATTTTTTTTATACCTTTTGATATTTAGCGATTGTTTTTTGTATTTGTTTTTATTTGTTTCCAAATTTGTTTCTTTTTTTTGCAGAAAAACAAATTTTTGTTTTTAAATTTTTTTTTGTTTGATTTCAACTCACCACACAGACAGTTTGCAAGCGTGTGCGTGGGATAAACTTGAGCTATCAACATTGGCCTGGAACTGGGATCATGGCGACAACGAGATGACGACGACAACGATGACGACAGGAACGACAGCTTTGTGATAATTTGATGTACATATACATTTGGTGGGTGCTATAGTGCTGTAATCAGTTGGCTAAAAGCTATAAACTTGGTCATACCGAACCATATTGGCAGTATGAATTGGAAACCGAACCAGTCAGGGGCAATCTTTCAGATCGGGGAATCGGTTCATGTTGTTTCATTAACAAAAATCAATTGCATTATGTAAATACGTTGTACACAATTATTATGGTAAGATATTAACATAGATAAAAATAGATATTGATATATGAATATGGATACTTAAGTGGACAGCAACCTGAGCGACCCCAACACATACCTGCTCTTTTCTTAGCTGTTTATCCTCCTTCTCGCGTCTTCGCACCTCAACAATAAACTCATTGAATAAACTTTCGCGCTCGCGTACTTTTTCTATCGCGCGATATTTCTCTTCCTTAGCATTCCGCTGACTAAACTCCGAAAACGAAGATCTGGAACGATGGAATGAAATATATATATTAAATATATACATTGTATATTAAAAAGCCTTAATTTACTTATAGTAAACACTCTTCTCATTACTTACTTGCCATGCAGTTTAGCATCTTCCATCAATTTCCGGAAATCGTCCCGCTTTTGACGCATCTTGTTTCGCTTTTCTTTACGCTCCTCCTCTGCCCGATCCTTGACATATTTTTCGAATACTTGTTTGCGTTCCTTCGATGTCAACAGCAAGTAACGCGGATCGAATACAATTTTATGTAACTCCTTTTCCCAGGTGCTGAATGCCGATACGTCCTTTTCACGTAACATCTCTTTGAACTGAGTCACTCGTGTTTCCAATGGAACCAGCGCACGTTCCTTAGCTGCGCGCTGTTCCGCTTCTAGTACTGCATCCTCATTCTTTTTGACTTTTGTAACTAAATTCAAGTAATGAAAAATAAATTATTAATTATTTACTCCTTTCTAATAAAAGCCATTTTAAGGTGTTCTTCGACTTACACGGACGAATACGCTTTGTAGGCACTTCTTCGACGCTGGACTCGGACTCTGTGCGTATTTTAATGACCTCATCATCGTCGTCTTCAAGCGTAGTCACTTTTTGCGACTGCTGAAGTTGCGGTGTTTGTTGTGACTGTGCCTGGGAGTCCAGGGCAACTGCACTATCGCTTTGTTTTTGGTCCAAGTCAATTGACTTATCATCGGAGTCTTTTAGCTGCTCAGGTCTATCATTTATCGCCTTATCAACATCTTCGCGATTCATCAGTTCTTCTGGTCGATCCCAGACTGAAGTTCGTGTCGATGGATTGTAAAAGAAAACTCGAGCATCCCCTGTCCACACCACACACCAAGGTGTGCCAGCGATGGGTGTGCTAGTTACTGGGCGAGATTTATCCGTTTGCTTAGCAGTAGCTGCTGCTGCAGCTGCGATTTTCTTTTGCTCCTCTTCTTTTTTACGTTTCTCTTCAGCCGCTTTTTTGGCTTCCTTTTCAAGTGCTGCCGCCTGTGCAGCTTTAGTGTTTTCACTATTTGCCTTCAAAGCAGCCGCTGCAGCTGCAAAGGCCATTTGCGGATCAAATCCTGGAGCAGCCCCCGGTGGTATATGCATTAATGGATTCGGCAATAGATGTGGCGGCATGCCAGCTGGACCGCCAATTGGTGGAGCTTGTGGAGCAGCACCCGAATGTGCTGCCATACGAGCTGCCTCCATGTCTCGGAGAGCTTGTGGCTTCTCCCACACACTTTCACCGCGTGCTGCATGAAAATAGTAGGGGCGCCCATCGGGTGCACGATGTTCAGACCACTCAGCAGCACGTGCAATTACAGCCGGATCAATGACACCGGGTTTAATAATTAAATTCTTAGCAGGCTTGTCTTGCGAAGCTGCAGATGGCGCGTGAATATGTTGTTGCTGCTGCTGCCAAGGCGGCACACCAACGCCCCATGGCCCAGCCGGCGTGCCACCAGGAAAGCCATAAGCAGGCGGTGGCATACAAAAAGGCGGTGGCTGCCCAAAACCTGGAGGGGGTTGCATACCAGGTGGCTGTTGAAACATTGGCGGTGGTTGTTGTCTAACATTCGGCGGTGGCTGACTGAGTAAAGGAGCCGCAGCATTAGGCGGTGGCTGGTTCAATAAATGTGGCGGAGGCTGCGAGGTTAAATGGCCAGGAACTGCAGTCGCTGCTGGCCCCTCAGCATGTTCGACTGGCTTCGTGTCAGACTTACCCGCTGCTGTTGGCTGTCGTTTCGCCAACTCCTCAACTTCACCTTGAGTCATAATTTTTATGTTTAATCCTTCGGGCCGCGTCCATGTTGTCTCACGTGATACTGCATGATAATAATACGAACGGCCATCCTCTGCTTTTGTTTCTACCCAAATATCCGGACTCTGTGCTGATCCGTTTGTGCTTGGTGGCGGTTGTTGGTTGTTATGTTGAGCAGCTTGCTGCTGTTGCTGCTGCTGCTGCTGCTGCTGTTGTTGTTGTTGTTGTTGTTGTTGTTGTTGTTGTTGTTGTTGCATTTGTGTATGTTCGCCTATGGGACGACCGCTGAACGCATTAAATGGCTTATTCCTGAAAAAAAAATTGTAATTCCAAAATCATTACATATGCAAGCGCCTCACAAAGATTTTTTTTATTGAAAATTACCACTGCCCCTCATTGGAGTTCACTTTTTCGTTAGCAACTGTCACCCCGTTTGGGCCGTCTTGACTACCAATGGCACCAGCCGTCCCTTTGCCATTTATAGCTAGAGGAGATTTAGAATGAGAGTCTATTGGACTTAAGCTGGCTCGATCGGCATCCATGCTTTCATCTAGACTAGTTTCCATTTCACAAAAAACCTTTAAATTCTTCAGTTAATTCGCGTTTACTAGTTTGGAAAATTTTTATAATAATTTATTTGCCGCTATCGATAAATATTGACCGACTAACAACAATCGATATTACATTCGGACAAGTTGATAGGGCGATAAATATTGTTTAGTCGAATTTATTATTACTCAGATAACAAAAAAAAGCACCTGTGAAAACCTTTTTCCGCTTTTTATTTAATTGATTCAATTTAAATAAAGATGTTAGTTTTTATTTAGAACAATCATAAGTTAAATTCTGATATTGCCAATTAAAATATTTTTCATATTTTATAACTTAACAAAAGATCTTAAGACATAATAAAATAATGTTATTATTGTTATTATTTGTATATGATTTGATGATTTTTGTAAAACACGACTTTTAAAAATTGTGTACAAGAATTTATATTCGGCATAAAATAATATAAATTCATCTCGAGTGCAAAGGATATCCTTTTTTAATATTAAATTCTGTGTGTTATTAAAAGCGTGTGTTATTCCATATAGAAAACAAATATAAGATAAGCCTCAAGGATTAACAAGCCTGATAAACAATATTTAACACTAAATCATACAAGACCCCAGGTTTATAACAAGTCGTAAAGATTATTTTAATTTATACGGAATACAGAATTAAATTCTAAGTCATGTTTTATTGATATTGATTAAAACTTATTTAACATAAAAATCACTGGTACTACCATTGCATATTTCTCATAATATTATTTATACGTGCTTGTGCCTGATTTAAATGGTTAATTAGAGAATCGGCTGTAGTCTCGTTGGAAGCCTTAAATGATCCTTGAGCCTTGCATAACGTGGCATGTCGTTCAAAACGCCACAATGTTTTAAATGTCTTATTGCAAAATTGGCAAACACGTTCACCATCAAGATCGACGATTTTGCGTTCGGGCTCCAAACTTTGACGTTTATTCATAACATTATTAACAACGCGTTGTGAATTCGTCCACTTTGGCTCTGGCTTTATAAGTAGCTGGGTCTTGTTTTTCCGTTGTAACTCCTCCTGATGATTATATCGTATATGGTTATACATCTTTAACATGCTCGTCTTTGTACGTTCGCATAAGGTACACTTCAAGTATGAACGATATGGTAAGTGTTTGAAGCAATGCTTTTGTAATTCTGAGCGTTTTGTGGTGTGTTGAATATCCCGACAATGTAGACACATGCTTTTTCCGTCTTTGATTCTAAAACTGTTTTCAATGAGGTGCTCAAAATCATGTTTATCGAACACATGTTTGCGCCAATCATTCATGGTGTCAATCTCCTTGCCACACTTCGGACATAAGTAGGAGACTAGTTTTGCAAGTCCATGCGGAGAGTGTTCTATTTCACCATCATATTCAGATGTTGTGGATGAGCGCCTCCTTTTTAAGGTCGAAGAAAGCCTTGAAAATGTATCCGGCTTCATTTTCTTCTTTAACTTGTCTACTTCCTCTTCTCCCAACGCATCTATTTCGATAGTAACTACTTCTTGATTTTGTGATGGTAGTGATTCATTGGAGTCTAATGAGTTCCATGATTCGTCAGGCTTTTCATCAAACAACTTCTGACAAAGAGCATCCAAATCTTCTTGTTTTTCAGCATGTGACATGTTGCTCTGCTCTTCGTTACGTATTATATCCTCGTAGGCATTCAGGCAACGATCTAATGCCTGTTCACTGGCATTTGTTTTAGCTTTTAGTGTAGATAAATTGGTATGCGCTCCGAGATCTGTATCGTCCGTTCGAAGATCTATGTCCATTAAGGCTTTTTGTAAAAGATCGTTTCGTTTCCGCGGCTGCTTAAATCCTAACGAATTTTCGTCTTGTGATCGTTTGACTTGTTTTAATTTCAACTCATATTTTTCAATTTCTTTTATATGAGTTCTTAGCAGATGATCATTCAATGCTCGCCTTCTTGTATACGCCTGACGACAATGTACACATCGATACGTTTCGCGGTGTTCCAAGTGCATAAAATAATGATACTGCAACAACGCTATAGTCTTGTTTGCGTTTTCTACCCATTTGAAGCAGACTTGGCATTCATGAAAATTCTCATCGATTTGGACAAATTTGAAGTCAACATGTGTCTTTTTTAAGTAATCGTGTTTCTGCAGGATAAAATGACCATAAATATTTGTATAATATTATTATTATTGTGCATTAAAGCATACCGTGTTGAGGTGTTGTCGCCACTCTGCTTGTGTCCGAAAAGCTTTGCCACATTCAGGACAGATATATACAATGTGTGCTTCCAGACGGGCATTTACTTTGCTTTGTTCATCGGACAAAACGCCGAATCGCAACATTATGACTTACAAAGAGCAATTTAACACCAACCAAAATATAAACAAATTGTAAGTCTTAGAGAACACACTTATGAATGTCCATTTTGCGATGTAAGGTTTATAATGTTATCGATAGGTTCGACAATATTAAAAAAATATAAAGTCATTAAAATATAGTTGGCTGTAAAGAAATTAATTAAATACATTTTTATATAAGGCTTTTATTGAAACTTCAAAATATTTATTAATATTTAAACATTGTATGCACAGCTATTAACTTCAGTTTAAGTGTAAGCACTGGTCAATAAAACCGATAAAATTCTTCGATTTTATAACCGATAGGGTTGTGCTGTCGTTTGAGGAACTTTACAGATATATTAAAGTAATATTATATATGTGTAGAAATGTCAAGTGTTGTTAAAACGACGGTAAGTTATTTGTACATATATTTTGATCTTTTACGTTAAAAAACTACCTATTGCTAGTCGTCAAACAGTGGAAATGGAAGCAACACATCCACATCATCAGCTTCAACTAGCGCGGCCTCCTCAAGTAGTGGTAATGTGCAGGAGTTTAAGATTCGTGTTCCCAAAATGAGGAAAAAACATCATGTAATGCGATTCAATGCCACACTTAATGTCGATTTCGCACAATGGCGTAATGTGAAACTGGAAAGAGAAAACAACATGAAAGAATTTCGTGGCATGGATGAGGACCAACCAAAATTTGGTGCTGGCTCGGAATACAATCGCGATCAACGTGAAGAGGCACGCCGAAAAAAATTTGGCATCATTGCTCGTAGATACAGACCAGAAGCTCAGCCATGGATTTTGAAGGTCGGTGGCAAAACTGGAAAAAAGTTCAAGGGTATACGGGAAGGAGGAGTTGGTGAAAATGCAGCGTTTTATGTGTTTACACATGCCCCGGATGGTGCTATTGAAGCTTATCCGCTGAACGAATGGTACAACTTTCAGCCCATTCAGCGTTATAAATCTCTATCAGCAGAGGAAGCTGAGCAGGAGTTCGGACGTCGAAAAAAAGTTATGAATTATTTTTCGCTTATGTTACGGAAACGTTTGCGTGGGGATGAGGAAGAAGAACAAGATCCGGAGGAGGTGAAGCTAATTAAAGCAGCTACCAAAAAGTCTAAGGAGCTAAAAATAACTGATATGGATGAATGGATTGATTCGGAAGATGAATCTGACTCCGAGAATGAAGAGGAGAAAAAGAAAGAGCAGGATAGCGATGACGGTGGTAAAAAAGGTAAAGGAAAAAAGAAAGGAGATAAGAAGAAAAAGAAACGGGACGTCGACGATGAAGCATTTGAGGAATCTGATGATGGTGATGAGGAAGGACGAGAAATGGACTACGATACAAGTTCAAGTGAAGAGTATGTTAAAATTCCAAACGAGGTAGCTTTTACTATAAAAATGATTTTGTTATTTCTAATAGCGAACCAGATCCAGAATCCAAGCTAGTCAAGGACATGAAAGGTGTGGCAGAGGAGGATGCACTTCGGAAGCTACTTACCTCAGACGAGGAAGAAGATGAAGAAAAGAAATCCGATGAATCAGATAAGGAAGATGGCGATGATAAGAAAAAGAAAGACAAGAATAAAGATGAGAATTCCAAGGACAAGAAAAAGAAGAAAAAATCAAAAGATGATAAGAAAGTTAAGTCTACTGGCAGCGAATCTTCAACAGAACTTAGCTCTGACAGCACGGATAGTGAAGAAGACCTCAGTAACGGACCTCCCAAAAAGAAAGTATCTGCATCAAATAAGGACAAAGAAAAGGATAAAGAGTTGCCCAATAAACCCACTGCAAGCAGCAGTACTGCAAATAAGTCACGATCTGCAACTCCTACTTTAACAACGGACGCTAATAAGAGGAAAGTAAACAGCTTGTCCAGCGATCTCACCGGCTCTGATACTAGTAACAGCCCAAACAGTACACCCGCCAAACGTCCCAAAAATGAGATGAACTCCTTACCATCATCATTTGCAGGAGTAGTAAGCAACAAAGTAGAGTACGTATTTCTATCAACTGCTTTGAAATGTTTATTGCATAATTATTTTTTTTATTGCTTTTAGGGATTATGGTATTACCGAGGAAGCAGTGCGTCGGTATCTTAAACGTAAGCCGTTAACAGCCACTGAGCTTCTAACTAAGTTTAAAAACAAGAAGACTGGCGTATCAAGCGATCGTTTAGTTGAGACTATGACGAAAATACTCAAGAAAATTAATCCGGTCAAGCATACAATACAGGGCAAAATGTATTTGTGGATAAAATAATTAAATACGAAATTCTAAAAGTTTATACGTGCCCGAACATTTCAAATACTTTGTCAAGAACATTAAATAATTTTAATTTTGCAACTCAAGTAAAACTTTGCTTTCCACTGGGCAGTTTTCCAATTTTCTTAATTGTATCGAATAAAGTAAAACAAGTAATTTTGTTTTCGGCTCTGCAAACTCAACTCAGCGTTAAATAAATAAATACAAAGTAGATTATATCTCATATATTAAACACATATGTATATCTATGTAAGCAAAAATATGTGAAGATTACATTCAGTTATTATCATTTATTAATTATGTTGAAATATTTTATAATTTATTAATTTTTTTAAGGAGCATAAGATCATAAGAGCATCAACATCTTTTAAAGACGTGATTAAAAATTCTACAATTTCTATTTTTCTAAAATAGTTGAATAATTGTTTTACACAACAACTATTAAAGAATTTTTGTATCATATTTTTTAATGCAGTTAAAGTTTTATAAATAATTCCCATGATTTTCATTCATCTATATTCCTGAGTTTCGTTACAGTTCTCATCCATTGGTTCCACCTGTGGATTAGATTTGGCTTAAAACAATCTTAAATCTAAATTATGTAAAAATAATAAATATTACAGACGTTCATACATAATTTAAAAAAAATAAAAAACATTAAACATTTGTATAATTTATATTCTTAATCAAAATAAACTAAAAATTTCGCATTACATTTAACATTAATTTTATTGTTTGAAAATCATACTTGCCATTTTTAGGAATATCTATTAAACAGTTATTAAAATACCAAAAAGAATACCCATAGCTTTATCAAATTATTAGTGTCGATACATCGATACGATTTAAAATCATTAATGCAAATATGGTCACACTAACCCGTGTGGGCTCTGCACTAAGTTCTTATAGTGAATATATAATAAAAAAGCAAATTTAAGCCTTTGGAAAATGTGTAATTAGCTACCCAACCATAATTCTGAAGTTATTTGTTATACATTAAGAAAAGTAAAGCGCGTGTGGTATTGAAATAACATAATAAATTGCAACGCAATTGCAATGGCGACGAGTGCTACGGAAAACGAATACAAATAAACGAGTGTTAATAATAATAAAGAAAAAAACAGACGACAACAACGACCAGCAAACAGTTGCAGTCCAATTAAAAAGAATCGGGAATACAACAATTTTGCTCAAGTGAGTAACAATAATTTGTATTTAATATATTTTCTATTTTATTCAACTGCTTTCTTAGAACAGTTTATACAGCCACTGAACTCACACCTACATATACACTTCCTTCTTAAAGAACAACAAAAGCTTATTTAGTTGAAGTCAAGATACATCTGTGTTATTTCAATTATTAATATTGATGTACGTTAACGTTTGCCGCCCAGGAAAATATTTTATATGGCACCTGTTGAACTTTATTTATCAAATAAGTTTAATATTTGTGTTATTTGGACTTCTGATGTTGTAAAAACCTTGATGCCAAAATAGTGTGTGCACAAAGTTCAAGGCAAGATTTTGTTTGCATGTGTTACTTCAAGTATCGTGGGTGTTGCTTCGAATGTTAATTATAATTTAACATATAAGTTCCTATGTGAATACGCTCATGTTATCGAATTGATCGATATTCTCACCTGTGATGCATTTTTATCTTTGCCCGTTAGTTACTGATAAGAGCATTTAAAACTTGCTAAAGTTGGTTGTAAGCTTAAATACTTAATGGGCACGAGCTCATCCATTTAATGCTTCTGATTAAAACGATCGAAGACTTACACATCCGTTCGTACGTACTATATCGCTTTGTGTACATTCACATTTATTATACATCACTATTTGTACATACAATAAAAACAAAGTCACGTTCTCATTAATGCCCTATTTGTGTTGGTGCGTATAAACACAATGTGTTAATTATATGTGACGTTCTTTATTTAATTATATGTGTATAACAAAAAATTAGTGACATTCTTTGACTGTCACCTGTATATTAAATGTATTATCGGATTTTATTTAGGTTTCAATAAATTTTCCAACCTTTTGGTAGTGTGAGTGCAATTTCAAATAACTATCTGTGTTTAGGTACTAAGGATGACTCAATTCAATTTACTGATTGTGCAGGGTTCCGTATTTGTGCTTTAAATTTAAACGTCACAGACTGTTTTAAAAGTATTTTATTTAAAGTATAACATAATTTAATTTAATCAATTGGTCCAAGTTAATTTTAATCATGACGTGTGTGGTGTCATTCAGAGCGTCCTTAACGCATGCATTTTTGATTTACATTGTACTTGGTGGTTGCAGATGTACATAAAGCAACGCGATGTATAAACTTGTTAAATATGTTAAAATCATTGAAGAGAATTTAATAATTATCGGATGAAGTGTCAGCACTAACATATTGTCAACAAACAACAAACAGCTGTTTAAGCCACGGGACCAGGGTAAAAAAGAAAACAAAACACCAAAAAAAAGTTTATATTAAGAGCACAAACACAGACTCCTACATGCATAAAAAGCGTTTATCTTATCAGCGAACGATGACAGGGCTTTGGCCCCAACTGTTTGCTTGCGTTTGACTTGAGTCTATGCAATTGTTTTTCAGACCCCAATCTAAACACACGAAGCACTCACGCACACAAACACAGCCCTGCACAGATGAGAAATGCGAATAGTGCGAATGGTAACAATCAAAAGCAGCATCAGCAGACGCAGCAAAAAAAATCAAAGACAATAACAATAACAGAACAATTAAAGTGTACACCGGAGCATCTGGTGATCATCCACAAAGAAAGCGTCCTAAAAAACATTAACTAAATCAGCATGGCCACAAAACTTGGACCCACAGTGGAGCTCCTACTACTCGGCTTTTGTTTAATGTGTCATCAACTAAATGTCGAAGCTCACGTGCTTGTGTATAAACGCAGCACAAGCCAGGCAAGTAAAATAAATAAGGATCTTTGAGAATGATGATCATTTTATTATTACTGCACAGTTAATCGAAGAATTCAACGATTTACCAGCCGAATTTGGACCCTCTCCTGCCGGCAATAATCTTCGACTGTTCGCGGTGCCACCCGATAGCAAATATATATATGGTTGTAAACATGTAAGCCCCCCACCTCGTGAAAATTATCCACAGGGCGCCAAATTTGTTGCCATTATTTCACGGTAAGGAACATTGAACTCTCAAGGAATAAAATAAATAATTTACATTGCTTTTTTCTTTTCCTAGCGGCGGAAATTGCACATTTGAGTATAAAGTGCGCATGGCCCAAAACGCATCGTATTCCGCTGTGATCATCTTTAACAATGAAGGCGATGAGTTGGGTAAGACCCTCAATATATATTACCATTATTAATGTCGATTTGCATATATTAAAAACTGGGATAATGTCTATGTTCGAATTGACCACTCAGTCTTACATTTAACCAAAGCCAATTATCGCTTCTGGTAACGTCTTAATGATTGCGTCTCTTAGCACGTTCGCCGTATATATGTATATATAAATAATGTAAACTTGACAAGTTTGCTTTCAATAATTTGTATTGAATTCATACACACATTAATGTACACATTGTACATGTTTATATAGATACATGGTTTGACCAGCATTTTTAACACGTTATATGCAATAGCTGCTAATTTAATTGATTATGATAATACTTAGCACAATTAAACCAAATAAAAATTATCTTGAGCCTACTTTTTTTTTTTAATATATTTTTATCTATTTGCTTTGCAGAACAAATGAGCTGCAATAATCCAGATGGCATCCATATAACCTCTGTCTTTGTTGGACTCTCAACCGGCAAAACATTATTGTCCTTCTACACGTCTGAGGTGGTGCTTATTATAAATGACGAGCTGCCCTTTAATATTAATACACAGTTGATATTGCCATTTTCGATACTTATTGGTCTCTGCTTTCTTATTATGGTAATTTGAATATTTGCCTTTTGATTGATTACCTTTTTAATAACACCTTCATTTTGATTTGCTAGATTGTTTATATGATATGCAAGTGCATTCGGGAGCAACGACGCCTGCGCCGCCACAGGCTACCCAAGAATATGTTAAAGAAAATTCCCGTGCTACGATATACAAAAAATAACAAAAACATTAAGTATGAAACCTGTGTTATTTGTCTCGAGGACTTTGTCGAGGACGATAAGTTGCGTGTGCTACCGTGTTCTCATCGTAAGTAAAATCAATAAATAACAATACATAAATAAATAAACAGAAATGTTGTTGTCTAAATTGCAGCGTACCACAGTCACTGCATCGATCCATGGCTGACGGAGAACCGTCGAGTATGCCCAATTTGCAAACGGAAGGTTTTTACGAAGGGCGAATCTCGTGCGAATCGGAATCGGCAGCCTTCATTGGATAACGGAACCGATACTGACGATGACACTACGCCATTGTTGCAACAGCCGCAAGTGGTTACTGCGACGGTAGCAAGTGCTTCGAGCAGCGGCAGCAACAGTGGCACCATCAACACACCTGTAACTACGGCCCCACCTGCCACCACAACACATGGAACGTTTTTGTTTGCCGACAGCTCTGATGAAGACAATGGTGCGTATTATTTTGCTCGATTAGAAGCTTAATGATGGAAATTAATTAATGCTTAAACTATTATTAAAAATTGTGGGGCGTTTTAATAACAAGTAATTAAAATATAAATATATTTCGTTTTACAGCCTACACAACGCTGTTGGAAACCGCAAGACTTCAGGCTAATGCGTCATCCTCCTCACAACGACGCGTCAATCCATTCGATCGACAACCGAATTTACCAGCATACTTCGCGGATCAACTGAATCAACCTAGGCGCTCATTTTGGTCACGCATTTCCTTCAGGTGAGTTCTTTTTAAGTCAAGCAAATAATTAGCAGTGTAAAAACTCAATGCAATACATTTTCAGCTCGCTTTTCCGTCGGGAACCTCTGGTAATAAGTGTAGCGGCGCCGCCTTACGTAGAGCATGTTGAGTCTGGTGTCAGCGCGGCTAGAGCAGCAATTGCTACGACTACTGAAGTGTCTACGCCTTCATCTAACAACATCCTTAATCCGAATTTATGCGGTTCCTTCAAGGATGATGACGATTTGCCACCGCATCGTTCCATTTATGAACCAATTTTAGTCAATACTCCAGCCACAGAACAGGAAACACCTGACATGGGGGTCAATGCTTCCGAATCGGCGTTCCTGCAGACACCGACACAAGGCGGTATAGGAGTGGCTGCCTTACCGCATAGCGCGGTAGACCGCCAATTTCTCATGTAGACTAGACACATGTTATGGTTGGTTAAGTGAGTTTAGTTTTCGCGGCATAGGCCAATTCTTATAAGGAATGAAGAGATGCGAATTCCTGTTTTTAAAAAAAAGAATAGTCACTTGAACGTGTCGTCAGCTGCTTTGTTTTAAACAATTAACAAATGTTTACCCTTAATATAGATAATATGTATCTGTAATTGTATTTGTATTTAAAATCATCCGCAAGCATCGTGGATCATGGATGATTGATCATTTCATTGCTACACTCATTACATTACAATCATACATTTATACATTAATGTGCATATACGAATTGTGATTTACTTTATATATTTTATATATTACTAACCAAAAATTGGCTTGCATAATTAAAGTCAAGAAACAAAAAAAAAAACACTACAAATTGAAAGAAACTAAAAATACCAAGTAGCATTTCACAAAAATGAGATTGTTTACCTGATTCGGATTACATTCAACAGTTTTTTTTTTAAATCATCTTAACAACACGAACAAACAACAAAATCATTCTCAAAAGAAAGATACACAAATCATGTTCATCAATTAAGGTTTTAAAAGAAACGAAAAACTTCATAGCTCTAATAAAGATTGAGATTTGTTTTCAATCTTCATCAATATTTCTCGTATGATGTTCTTATTATTATTATATTGTGCTCGATTTAACTAATTTTAAGTTTTGCTGTGTAATATATTTGAATTATCCGATTTGATAGTTTTTATATAATAATGTATAAAAGAATTGAAAAAAATAATATTCTACATTGTGTACGGATTTCAATGAATCCATGAACATTACAAATGTAAACTCTAGTTTGTGATTATTTTCTCCAAAAATATTATATAAAAACTGCAACTGATGAAAACTGTTCACAACAATAAATATAATATTATTAAACAAAATCAATTAAGCATAGACATAAAACTGAGTGTTTCAAAATGTAAGCTAATGTTAATTAACAAATAAATTTAACAAAACAAGTCGAAAACAGATTTTAGCTTGTGTTTAAATATTTTTTTTAAATCAATAATTTACAATTAAAACAAAAAACAGCGATTTTCTCTGCACATGTTGCGAGTACACAATATTAAAACACCGTGCCGAAAAGTATGCATCGGTTTTTTAAAATTGATGGCAGAACATAGCTGATTGCTACAGATAAAGTCGCTTTTCATTTAAAGCACAACTCAAAGCGTTTTCCATTTACGTAAAAATAAATTTATAACAAAAAAAGTCTAAAAAAATGTTTATAATCAAATTAATGCTGAAATTCAAGATTATTTTTTTTTTACAATATAATTACTGATAATGTAAAGTATCAGCTAAGCCAGTACTCGAGACGTGGTGAAAAAGGCTTTAAAGATTTTATTATCCACTTCCAGATATAATTAAAACACAGCTGCATCTCTGTCAACTGTGAACCTACGGATTCTAGGACTGCTTTTCGTATCATTACTGTATACGCAGAGCTGAAGGTTAAATAAAAGTTAATGTTTTTAAATTAAGAGCTTAAACAACTGCCCGATCTGTAAGTGCCGCTTTTACTACTGCCTTTAAAAAGTAAACACATGGTCATTATTGTTTTGTACAAATACAAACGACTTTAATGTATACGATAACTATAAATAGAGTTCATATATGTATATATATATACACATATGTATATAGATACACACATATATATATATATAAAGATATTCATATATAGTATTTAAGATATACATAGTTATTTAATAGTATTGAGTAATGCACAGAAACTTGTCAGCATTGAAGTTATTAGACTAATTTTTAGCAGAGCTTTAAGATAGAATTTTACTATATGTGTATGTGTATGTGTATGTGTGTAGGTTTGAATATGTGTGTGTATGTGTATGTGTACATGCATGTTAGGTGTGTTTATTTTCTTCTCAAACAATGTGTGCGATATAATCATATATTTGATTTTGTACAACTCATATGCATTTCTGAATGCGTATATTTTTATGTTATGTGGATGCATTTGTCTGAGCAGTGTGTGTGTATGTGTGTGTGTGGGTCGTACATGTGATGCATGCTTTGACTGATAACTAATACAAGTTTAAATGATGATTTTTGCGTATTCAGAAGCTATATACAAAATATGAACTTTTAACTTATTATTGGGACATTAACATTAAGAGTCTGCTTAACGAACATTGTGGTCCCCCACTACTTGACCACGAGCGACTTTTTGAGATGCCGCACCAGGCCAGCGCCTATATCCTGAACATCCGGCCATTGACGTATCACAAAGATGATAAAGCAAATCGATAGAAATGTTGTCAACACGCGCACCCTGAAAATGAAGAAATTATTTAAGTTATTTAAATCGCAGTGAAGAGGTCACGGCAGGGCTCACCTCGTTTTAAGGAAAGGCATTATAATTCCGGCAGCGGTGGCCACCAACAGCAACACCACTTGCAATATCGTTAATACCACATTGATGAGTTTCACAACCAGAGCTCGGGCATTTGAGTTATCGATGCCCTCGACGGTGACATATTGTTGCTGCGACATGTGCTCCATTTTTGATATCTATGAATGAAATGTGACAACGAGAATGCATATGTTAGTTTCTCTTGGATGTGTGTGTGTGTGTGTGTGTGTGTGTGTGAGCCTACCCTTGTTTGACAATTCTCGAGCACTTCGTTGACGTCACGTAGTCTTTCATCGCTTTGGTATTGTATTTTCTCCTCCATGTCAGCAATTGTTTGTTTCAGATTCTCAATTTCATTCTGCAGCAAAAAAAAAAAATAAGAAAACGCACACACAGATGCCTTTAGAAGCTGTATATGTATTTGTGTGTGGCACATTGCCAAGTAATCCAACAAACCTGATGCAATTCCGTCAAGTCATTGATTTGCTCCTCAAGACCCTCGGCCCGATAGCGTTCACTCTCGAGTGTTGCGGTTAGATTGCTAAACTCCTTCTGGCCTGCCTGAAATGTGGCATTAACTCTTATGGTTAGTCAATCAATAAAATTTATAAAATGTAAAATGCACACTAATGCTTGTATCCCGCATGATGCGCCTTCTAAGGAATTCGACCAATCACATACCTCTAAACGTTCCATACGCTCCTTCTGCTTCTCGATCTCAGCCTTGTGCTCCGACAGCTCACTTAGCAGCGACTTGAGCACGATGTGGTATTGACTTGCTCCGGATTGGCTTTTGCCAGATCTGCAAGTCACAAAGGATGAGTTTCATTGACATACATCAAATTCAGGCTGACCCTCCACTTACCCCGCTGGTATGCTTTCGCTGGTGACGCTGCTGCACTCGCTGCCGTTGTCGCTGTTAAATTTGCCTGTGCCACTGCCTGTGCCTGTGCCTGTGTTGTTGTTGTTATTGCCAGCCCCACCGGAACCCGTTGAGGTGCCAATACCTGGCAGTTGTTGCAAGCGTTCACCAGCTGCTGTTAGGACTTCTGGATTGGACGACTGCATACCATGGAGCTCAGCTTCGGTAATTTGATTGATATTATCAGCGCTGCCAAATTTGTTCTTTATGAGATGCGCAAACTCCCGCGGCTTTGACATCACAGAGCCCGAGAAACCGGTAATACCGTCACGTATATTGCCACCTACATTCCGAAGTCCTTGGCCCACATCACGCAGCACTTCACGCGGCTGCCGGTGCTGACTCTTCGCTTGGTATTGGTGATTCTGCAGATCCTTGGCCCGTTTGGAGTAGTTGTCCAGTTTCTTTTGTAACTGCGAAATGGTGTGAGCGCTTTTCTGGTTCTTCTTCTCAAACACCGCCTGCAAGTACAATACGAGCCCGCGTGAGCAATTTTGTAGGTGTTGAATAAAAATATAGATCTTACCTTGATTCGCGGCAATTGCTGTTTATCTGCGCTGGCTGCAAGTTTCAGATACTCGTTGACATTGTCTATAAAGCGAATACGAAAGAAAAAACAAAAATTAAATCCTTTACCTTGAGACTCGAATCACACTTTGCGAAAGACTCGCGTCACAGAACAACAAAAAATCGACCAATAAAAGCTGACAGCTATAGCAACTCTGTTAAATAGCTGCCTGCTCTGATATTTTTGAAAGTTTTAATGCAATCAAAATGCAATTATCGATCAATTTTCTTAGCGGTATTCAAAGCCCTAAGTCCTTGCAAGAAATTTAGTAAATTGACTTACCATCTCGGGCAGTTTGTTCCTGTCTAATTGACTCCTTGGTGCACTGGATCTTTGTATTGAGACGATCGATGGCCTGCACAATGGAGCTTCGCTCGTGCGTCCGACGATGATGGAGTTTCTTGTTGCCATCAAATTCATCCGATACAAAAGTGAGGTAGTAGTCCTCATTGCCGGAGAGACGTGAGTCCTCTAGACCACTTCCAGTGCCAGCACTACCTCCACCGCCGCCGCCACCAGCAACGGCTACACCAAAGTCCGACATGTCACCACCGCCTCCGATGATCCCACTATAGGCAAGCAGACCCCCTTGATCCGAGCCATGTGTGCGTCGTTGACGTTCACGACTGTGTCGTCGGTGCGTGGGGCTGTGGCTGCGAAATCCTCGCACTGCCACGCCCCCGCTGCTTCCCAGACTGCCGGTCACCGTGTTGCCGCCGCTATAGACAGCCGCCTGTGCAGCTGCCACTGTGCTGGACGAAGCTGACGAATTACTATTCGCTGTAGTCGACGTCGCCGACGTTCCTGACGTTGTTATCGTCGTTGTTGCAATTCCCGTTACCGTTCCCGTTCCCGTTCCGATTCCTGTTCCCGTTGCTGCTGCTGCTGCTATTGCCGCTGCTCCGGCTATCGATGAGTCGCTGGTGCGCTCCCTGGACACTGGAGAGTTGTGGCGCATAGAAAGTACGTATGTAGGTATGTAGGTTATTTCGCTTTGGCGGGTCAATCTTCAATTTTTTAATGTGTTTGGGGCGCAGCAAACGATAACAACAAAAACATGATAACAAAAAGAAGCAACGACATTAAATAAAAATATTTTTCTTATGCATGTCTTCTGTGCATACATATGCGTGTGTGAAAGTGTATGTGTGCGTATGTACAATATTTAATGACAAAAAAAAAAATGATATTGGTTTTGTGGTTGCCGCCGCTGCTGCAGTTGCTGCTTAAAGCTTTCGTAAGTGTAAATGTGAATGTGAATGCAGAATGTGTGTGTGAGTGTGAGTGAATGATAGTTAGACAGCTGTGCCTCAAAAGAGAAAGACACAAAGAAAGCGACGAAAAGTGAAAGAGAGTGAGAGGGAGGGACATACACAGCGTGAGAAGGCAGAAGCAATTGTCAGCGATTTAATAGCATTTAAAATCGCATATGCGTTGCTGTGAAGAGAAGAACGTAGAAAATGCAAGAAATGTGTGAATGTTTGTTTGTATGTAAGTGACTATACGTGTGTGTGTGTGTGTATGCATGTGTGTAGAGAAATGCAAGTTTAAGCGAAAGTGTGTGCGGAGGCAGATAAATCTATTTATAAATATATATATATACCTACATATATATGTATAGACGTATGTATTTATATATGCAGCAGTGTTGAAAGACGGTCAACAGTTACAAAGCTGTTTAAACACAGAAAGAAAAGGAAAAAAAAAGGAAAAAGAAAAAGAAACAAATGAGGATAATCAACGCAAGAGTCATAAACAATGCAACGAACAAAAGCAAATTCAAAAGTCAAATACTTATACACAAATTATATTGCACATATACATATACATAGATATGGAAAAACATATAAAGATATAAAAATAAATATAAAGCAAAACTTATTGAAAGAACACACAAAAACAGATTCGCATGACAGACCAAACAAAGCGCTTAAAAGCACACAACACATATTTGCACTTCTGAGCTTTTAAGCCATTTGAATGCAAATATTTATAGCTGCACGTCTCAAAAGGACAGCGAGTCATGATGCGGGGACTTGGTCTAAGGGGAGGGCAGGCTTCAGCGATGCACAGCAGCTTAAAGCGGTTCATTTAATTCGAGCACAGCGAGTTAAAGGGCAAGAGAAGGACGTAGAGTAAATGCGATACTGCAAGTGACTGCGGGAGTGAGAGTGAAAGTGATAAAACAATCATGAAGAAGAACTTAAGGTTGTCATGTGCATATGGAAATGTTTAAACTTTATCCTGAATAATAATAAATGTATTATTTTTTATTATTTTATGAATTTTTTTTTCTTTTTGTTGTAAGTTTTTATTTGAAACTGTCCTCCGTGGACAACTTTTTTTTTTCTTTTAAACAACCTTTTTTTTATATGTTACGCCGGAAACTGTTTAGTATATTCTGAGCTCAACCAGGCGCATGGAATAGGGAAAAAAGTATGGATACAAAAGTAACCTTATATATGGACAACCATTAAATTATATGATGTAAACTAAACACATGATTTTTCAGGTTTCTTATTGCTTTCTCTTATTGCTATGAGAAAAATAATTATTGAGAGAAAGAGATGAAGTCAAATGGCTGAACGCTCTCAAGAGAGATCTAGTGGGTGGGTTCTACAGAGCCTTCTCCTCTCTTCCTCCTTCTCCTCCTCTACAACAGACAAATGGCTAGAGTTTTTAAGAAAAGACCTTAAGTACCCTTTTTCTACTCTAAATATTTCCCTAGAGTTTTTTCTTAAATAGAAAAATTTTTATATTTTTTTTTTAATATTCCACCTACTGTTTAACTCATATTTTTATTATTATAATTGTAAACAAATTGTGTTTATTGAAAAATTGAAAATGTTGCTAATAACGTGTCCTTCACTCTCTTAGTGTACACACTAATACACACACCCAGGTACATGTACAGTCTATGTAGGCCACGACCTAAAGTTCAAGTTTGAGATGCTACTAAATCTCTGCTGTTGGTAATCAACATCATTAACATCTCCACCTCCCTTTACCCCCCTTTCCCATCTTCTACCACATTTCCCATTGCACTCCGCTGTTTGTCAGCGAACGAACGAACGAACGGAAGTGACAAGTGATTAAAGGGCGTCGCGACGGGTTATCACTCGAGGTAAATGACGCTGATAAGGGGCTTGATAGGCGGATGAGCGTGTCGTCTAAATTCAATTAAAAGCACGAAGCGATTAGGCTGCTTATTAGACTGTGTATTTGGATGGATAGTATCTCTTGGGTTCGGATGGATGGATATGGGATTAATGAAGGAAAATATATTGTATAATTACTTTGCTCGCTACTCCTGCTGGCTGAGGGTGAACGACTTGTCCTTAGGTTGGAGCTTGAGCCACGAGATGAACGGAGCTGCGGTAAAGGCTGCAGCGTAAGATGATCCCGGCACGTGTTCTGACCACTGGTCACCGACGGCATCGAATCCATTATTGCATATTGATGGCAAAGATCTGGAGCAGTTGCCGCAATAGCTGCTGCAAGAGGATGAGACAAATGAACAAAAACAAACATAAGTACAGATTATTAAATGTTGTCATTGTAGATTGTGGACAGTAACAAAACAATAACAATACAAAAAGCAACAACTACAGTAACAACCACAGCAACAAACACCAACTTGGAAGCGAGTACCAAGTCCAAAGGTGATTCAACTCGAGGCCCGCTGATAATCCCAATCATAATCACTGGAAACTAGAGCAAATGCTCAGCTGTTGATTTGGCATTCCATTTCATTTCGTAACTTTTTATTAAACAAAAATATTGAAAGAGTTTTTATAAATTTTCAAAATTCTTTACATTTTTGAGTGCCAAATGAAACCGCGAGTTGATTGAAACCACATGTCAAACAAATTGCGAGGGTGGTTTAAAAAATAAATAAATATTGCGTTAGGTGCAAGAATTGTCTAAATTAAGGGCAGTCTTATCTTTGAAAGAAGATATAAAATAAATAGTGAAAAAAATAAATAAAAAATGGTGTAACAAAAAAAAAAAATAAATAAATAAAAATATAAAAAAAAATTGATGGAAAACTGCTAGTTTTTTTTTTTAGTAAGTTTAATAGATAATGTTACGGAAAACTCGAGCAGTCCAAGTAAGAAATCTTACAGCATCACTTTAATATTATATATATTTTTGTATATTTTTGTTTTTATAGTATTTTTATATTATATATTATAAAATGTACTTTTATCTTATAATTTTCGTTATTTTTTCGCCTTTTTATACTATATATATATTTATTATGATATTTTATTATTATATAAATGTATTTATTGTTATCGTAATTTGTCTATTATTATTTAAGTTTTTTCTATTGAGGTAATTACTACCAACAACCTATGATTTTAGGAAACTGACCTACTTTCAAATGCACAAAAATATGAAAAATTTAGATTTTTATAAAAAAATTAAAATACATTAACATTTTTGTTATTATTATTACTATAGCTTACTATGAATCAGAAAAATTATTAATTGCTTCAATTTGTATTGCTTTTGATAAGATAAATCTTAGTTATCTTAGTTAATTTATATACTATAATATTTAGTAAGTAAGTAAGTAATTCAAAGTAAGTTACTATTCTATTACTTTAAATATTATTTTTAAGCTAACAGATCCATTTTACTGCCTATGTTTAAGTCCTTGCATTGTAAGATTAATTTCTTTATTTCGTTGTTTCGATTATTTATAAAACTTTCTCCATTTCAGCTACATTGAAAAATAAACATTTTTGTATTCTTTCATCTGTTAATTGAAAACAATCTACACTCCACTAACTTCGATCTTGAAAATATCTATCAACAGAACTTCCCTCGCAGCAGGTGCAATGTTTCTATAAGAGACTTCCACATTGTATGTTTGGACTGCATACCTGTTCACATATATCTACCTATACACATACATACATATACATAAATATATATATATACATATGTATGTTCGGAGGGATAGGTGACTAAGAGACAAGTCGATCAATACTTCCCCAATCAACAGTCGAGTGTTTATTGTGGGCGTTCGTTCACCCACCGTTCCCGCCAGACGTACACACACACACACACAAACAGATGCACATGCACATATATAATCTATATTGGGCACACGCTGCATTTCAGGTATATCCATAGGCTTGATAAGGACTGTTAACAGTGTTCACAATGTGACTACACACTGTGACTTGCTCCAGAGTTGCTGCTCCATATATAGATCGAACCTTGGAGCGAAACTCGAGTGGCTTGCGCGCTGTGCATGCCGATGCGATGATGAGGAGGAGAGTCTTCCATCCATAGATGTTATACAAAGATAACAATTGTTTATATTACTATAAATATTTATATTCAAACTTTGTTTCCCTACACGCGCAAGCACGTTCTCTCTCGCTCTCTCTCCCCCGCTCTGTTCTCCTCTTTGTAGCTGTTTATCTTACGCTCTCGCTTACTCAGCCGTTCACTTGAGGTGCACGTGTTATGGTTCCCAAAACTGAAATTTATCGACAATTGTGCGGTCTGAGTGGGTGGTGGGTGTTGGTTGGTGGGTGGTGGTTGGTGGGTGTTGGTTGGTGGGTGGTGGATGTTGGTTGGTGGTTGATGGGTGGCGGGTGTCGTGTGATGGCTGCTTGGGCGTTCAATTTTCATTTTTAATGAGCCTGGAAATGGGTTCGAGTCTCCGATGAGGCACTTTGAATTTAACCTCGGGATGTTAGCTTGCAAAATTTTGAGGTTTTTATACTTTTGTTTGCTGTTGCCCCCTCCCTGTGTTTGGAGATCCTTAAACTGGGACAAGGTATCAAATTTGGGTTTACCCTAAGTTTTTCTTGGAAAATGTTTTATTTTTAGTGTCCTCTTTTTTACAGCAGGGAGACACTTTATGCTCGGAAAATGTTAAATTTCCCTCCTTCTTTATCCTCCTTTAACATATCATTTATATTTATATCAATTATTCATTTTCTCATGTTATTTTATTTTTTCTTTAAGCATTATTTTAACTATAATTATTAAATTATTTTTGAGTTACATAAAAAAAGTATTTGATATTTTCTCTGTGCAATTTTCCACTTGTTGAAGACAAATCTCTCTTGGAGCTTATCGGCTTAACGCTTCTCGCTTTTATGGCAATTTTAATGCTTGGAGGTTTTTTTTAAGGTTTTTTCCTCTTTTTTTGAGATTTTACTTTTTTGCGCGCTTTGCCTGCGCTTTTAACCCAAATGCTCATCTGCAGTTGAATGCACCCCAAACAGTGCATGATGTGGCAGCCGTTTCACCTAATCCCCCAGCCATCTATCTACCTCATGCAACCCCTGCCCCTAGCCCTTCCCTTCCCCCCGTTATGGCTTGGCCAACGGTTTTTTGCCATTGGCTTTTATATCAGCAACAACAACAATTTTCTTTGTGGCCCTTTCATTGGGGCTTGTTTGAAATTTTAATCATCGCATTTTGTAACCTTTTGCGTTGTTTTTTCTTTTCTCCTCTCTTTCGCACTCATATTCGCCGCCTCTTGCCACATTCGCTTTCTTCGCAGATTCGACGTACATTGAAATTGTAAAAATATTTTATGATCTGTGTACCTTTTTTTTTTTGTTTTTTTTTTGTTATTTTTTTTTTTTTTCTGTTCAGGGTCATTGCACTCGCTGGGGTCTTAGACGGGCAGCTGTATTGTTTTTACAATAAAATTCGTTGATACAAAATCTCTGGTTAATCAGAATCACGAATCAGACTCTCAAGTGTTCATGAAATCGATCTATCAATTGAATAACAACAACAACAAAAATAACAACAAAAAGTCGGCAATAAACAATTTGTATTCAGCATCTGACTTGGGGCATAAGGAACATTTTAGCTTGTCATATTTCAGCACCCAGGGAAATTGTATACTAATGAATTATGTGCTTACTTATGCAGTGCATTTAGACACAACACACCCACAAGCACCCCCTTCCACACACACACACACACATACACAGACAGAAATTTGTTATTTGAGTCAATTATGCATCATCGGAGGGCTAAACTCGTTTGCTAATGAGTTGAATAACAAGTCGTCATCTTAGGGAACTCAATCACCCGAGACTTGTGCTCCGTATGATATATACATATACATATATCGTATATATAGAAGTGTGTGTGTGTGTGTGTATTTGTATTTGTCCCGCAAAACCCATTCTGAAGGTCGCGGCAACGTGACTGCCGCTCGCTTATAAATACAAAGAGCCGCACTAAATTATAAGTAATGCATTGAAGATCTATCATTAGAATGGAAATTAGAATACGTATTAGAATTATAGCTAGAACTACAACTGTAACGAGAGCTATAAAAAGACTAAAATTACATTCCCATTATGCGTCGTAGACAATGTGGCCATTTCTCTCATCTGACCTCCAGCCTCAGGGTCGCCTCTAAGGGAAGAGCTGAAAGAGTTCAGTCGATGCTCTTGCCTTAGATTGAGCCGACTTTAAGATACCCTTTTCAAATTATTCTATACTTGAATTGTTGAATACAATTACAGCAACTAACTGATAGACTTTTAGATACTCTTTAAATTCTTCGTTTAATTACTTACCAGATCTTTTCCAATTTTGCCTGATTCGTTTTAGCCTGTCCATAGTTGAAAGGACAATGATATTTTCGAAGCTATTTTAGAATTTATACGAGCAATTTAAACGGGTCCAAGTACTAAATTTCAATATCTTTGCACAGCTAAATACATTTTTTTAATATTTAAACATAAACATTTTGATCGGCCTTCTTAGTTTATAAAACTACAATTAAATCAATTCAAAAATCATTGGAAGCGAAATGTCGCATATACCTCGCTTTTAGTGGGAAGGGGATTCTTAAAGTCGACTAGGATCGAATTAGACATGACTCTATAAATCATATCCTGCCTTTAAGTCCAGAAAAAACTAGAAAGAATTTATTTCTAAGAATCCAAGCCCAGCCTCGAGATTTATTGAGTAGCTAAAATTCCGTAAAATCAAATTTTATGACTTTTAAAATAAAAAAAACCTACTATATTTTACTTTTAAAGCGAGCAGAGATTTTTCTAAAATTTATACAGCACTTAAGCCGCTCCAGAACTCAATAGCTTCGCTTCTCGAGTCCCCAATGAAAGACTAAAAAAAAAAAACTGAGTTAATTAGAAAAGTTTTTTTTTTTCGCTCATATTTCCCCACTCGTTGTGTGAGTGTTGATTACATGAAGTAAACATTACGATTGCAGTAATTAACTTATGTAAAGCGTAGTTAAACTTCAAGTCTCCAACCGGCAAGTCTCCAAGTCTACGAGTCTCCAGTGGCTACTAAATGTTACCTAGGTCAGTCATGAGTCCAACCAGCATTGAACTTGCCCATCACGTAGCTGGGTTATCGCTGGGGCTGCAGCTTTTCCAAGAGTCTTCAACGCAATGCGAAGAAGATGTTTATGCAAAGTAAAACGCAAAAAAAAAACAAAAAGAAAACAAAAAAAAATATGCAAACTTTGCACGGGTAAAGTTCAAATTGTTACCTTAATTGTTATACCCTGTAAAGGGTGGGGGCGGTAAATGGGCTATGATGAACTCAGCTACGAGGGAGTATATTTTGGTAAGTCGAAATATTCTTATTCCTTTTGAAATTTTATACTAACAATATTATTATTTGTTATTATTAATTTTAAAATTATAGTTTTTGAAAAAAATAATTATTATATATATAATTATTCTTTATTAAAAATATTATTATTATTTTTAATAAATAAATTAAAATAATTATTTATCTATTCATTTTAATTAAGTTATCAATTATAATTTTCTTATTTTATTTTTTTTAAACTAATTATTATTTATTTATTTTTTATTTATTTTTGTATTATTTTATTATTATTTATTTAATTAACAGAGGAAAGGAAAACTATTTGTGCCATTCCTTGACTGAATTAAAACACTTTTTTTTATATATTAAAAAATTGTTCAAGAACCGAAGAAATAAATTTGAATATATGAAAAAAAATCTCAATTAATATAGGTCACTTCTAAATGCAGGGTATATCATAGCCGGTCACTCGTCGCACCTCGACTGTTACCTCATTTCAAGCAGTTAACAGCGTTTCGTTGTGCGAATCGTTGCAGGTGTTTAAAATGCCATCAAAGTGTTGAACGAAAATTCAAGAAGCAAAAAACAAAAGAAAGAACAAGAGTGACAAAGGTGTAAAGGGAGGAGGGGGTGCCAAAGGAGGGCAGGCGACAGGAAAAGAACAAGGCAATTAGAGTGAAAGAGAAAAGACTGTATAATAAAGAGTAAAACGGCAGAAATTTGTCGACTTTGTGCCTATGATACCCCCTAAGCCAGAGCCCAAAGGGGGAGTATGGACTCAGGCCATTAGCATGTCAAACGAGTATTTAACTAAACGATTAAAAAATAAATAAAAGAGTTAAGTAAATATTATATAAATTTAGTTTTAATAAACAGTTGAATGTCCTACGACTAAATGACATGACGAGCCACTAAATCATCGACTGTACGAAGATTTTATCTAAATTTTTCTAATTTCAATGACAAACAAAATTATAAAATGTGTTAATTATAAGGCCGTGGGTATCCAACCGAACTATTTGATATATTTGATCTATTGATTCAATTAATAAACAGACTACAGCCTAAGTAACAGTCACTCTATTTAGTTTAATATTTAAGCTAAACTTTAATTTAGTAAATTTAATAAATTAAAATAATAGTTTATATTATAAATAAAGATCATTATTGAGATAAGGCCCTGAACATCTAAACATTTGATTTATTGATTAAAAAAAAATTAAAAAAAATTATAAAAAAAAAAATTTTTTTCTAAGTAATAAAAAATAATTCATTACTATAATATTAAAAATAAATTTATATAGTTTAATTAAAAAATAAAATATTTACTATTAGTTATATCCCCTGAATATTTTAACTTACAAAAATTACAATTTTAATGTTTAAGTTAATTTTTGAAGTTTCACATTGTTTATATTAAATTTTTTTTTTAATGTTCTTAACAAATTTTTATTTATTTTATTTTATTTTATATTTATTTTTTTTATATTTTTTATTTTATTTTATTGTTTTTTATTTATTTATTTTATTTATATTTATTTATTTATTTTATTTTACATTTATTTTTTTTTTATATTTTTTTATTTTTTATTTTATTTTATTATTTTTTATTTTCATTTTTTAATTTAATTTTTATTTTACATTTTAAAAAATGTTAATAATATAATTGTTTACATTAATTTATTAAATGCTTGCATTATTTTTACGGTTTATTTCCAAAAAAATATAATTTTTGAAAATATGAATAAATTTAATTTTTTATGATTTAACAGAAATTTTTTGTATTATTTATTAATAATTAATTTAATAATAAATAAATAAATATATCGAATAAAAATATTTTTAAAATTAATTCGGAAATTTCACTTTATTTAAAGGGTATTTGAAAGTCTGCGTTTCAGTTATTTTTGCAATCATGACAGTATTGTTAATATGGGCGTGGCTGCAGCCCCTTATGCAGGGTTCATAAATGTTTGTGAATCATGCAGCGAGTCCGCAAAAAAGTTGCGCAACATTTTGTGGTTGCCACTTGAAGCGCTGTCAATGCGACACGATTTTTGTTGCAACTTTGAAGCAGTGAAATAATTGCTACCTATATTTTGATTACGTTAGGGGCTTTACATTTGATTACAAATATACACAAATATGCACACATACACACACATACATATACACATACATATACATATGCATACAAATAACTGATTAGATTGCAATGCGTATTTGTTGGGAAAGTGGAGCAAATTTGTAGTTTGATAAGCCTCCGATTGCTTTTTAATTACAAAGTATGCTATCAATCAGAGCTCGGCTGCTATTCCGATTTGTAGGGTATGCAAAGAAGTGAAAGACGGGCACTGTTTTGAGTACCCAAAAGAGATTCTCGCTTGTTTTGATTTCATTTACCGCAACGCTTGTAATCAATCAAAGGAACTTAGGCAGTTACACGATTGAAACGACTCGATAAAAAGAACATTGTGTAAACAACAATTAAGAATCAAGTAGGTCTCCCCGACTTTTCGATACCCTACAGACTGTTTAAGAACTTAATATGATAATTGTGTTTTTAAAATAAGTATGATAAATTAACTGTCTCAGAATTTAGTTAAAGTCAAATATAAAAACAAAAAAATATAATAAAAACAGTTGGACTTATGAGACTTTTAGATATCCTACAAACTATTTAAAAGCAAAAAAAAAAAAAAATATAAAACAGTTGAACTTATGAGACTTTTAAATACAAACAGATTAAAAACAAGAAAAAACAAATCAGTTCGAATTATGAGACTTTTAGATACCCTACAAACAGATTAAAAACAAGAAAAAAAAGTTGGACTTGTGAGACTTTTTGATACCCTACAAACTGCTTAAAAACAAAAAAAAAAACAGTTGGACTTATGAGACTTTTAGATACCCTCCAAACTGTTTAAAAACTAAAAAAACAGTTGGATTTATGAGACTTTTAGATACCCTGTAGACTGTTTAAAAACAGAAAAATATAACATATAGTTGGACTTATAAGACTTTTAGATACCCTACATTCCATTTAAAAACAAGAAAAAAAATTTGGACTTATGAGTTTTTAGATACACTCCAAACTGTTTAAAACCCAAAAAACAATTGGAGTTATGAGACTTTTTGATACCCTACAGACAGTTTAAAACCCAAAAATATATAAAATCAGTTGGACTCATTAGACTTTTACGTACCCTAAAAGCTGAAGGTTAAGTATTTAGTATTATATTTTCCGTCTTTAAAATTTTTAAGATTGATAAATAATTTTATTATACATGCTTATTTATTCAGAAGAATATAGCCTTAGGCTTAGAATAAATAATTAATAATAAAAAACTATAATTGTTTGATTCAAAGTTAAAATTAAATAAGTTATGATTAAAAATCTTTTTTAAAAAAGTTAAAGAAATCTTTAAGAGCGATAAATAATGTAGATCAAGAATATATATGCACGTCGGAGGATTATATATATTTTGCCAATCTTAATCAATAATTTAAAAGATTAAAGCGATTACTAAGCTTCTTAAATTTCCCTTATACAAATTCGGTCCCTCAGAAAGAGGATTTCGTATGGAAAGACTTGTTTCTGAAACGACTGCGACTCCGACAAGAGGTAAATAAAGGTGATCACCTGAGACGTCATTAAAAACATAAAGTCGGGTGGCAGACGCCAACGGCTTCAATGAATCACAGCTATGAGAAGTTAAAAGAAACAAAAATATCTTCTGTTTTCTTTTTTTGGAGAATTAAGTGGGTTCTACGATCCGGCAAAATCTTGTTTTCGAAATGAAACTGAAATGAGTTTGAGTTTTCCGCAAAACTCATTAGCGGCAGCCCTGAGCCATGACAGGTAGAAAAAAAAAACAGGTAATTTAATTATGAGAGAGTCAAGAAAAGTTGGCAAATGGAAAATTTTCAACAGGTAAGAGGAGAAGCATCGTCATAAAAGTGGCTAATTATGGTTGGTAAAAAAAAAAAAAAACAAAGAAAAAAAACTAAAATGATATGTGACTCCGTTGATAAGAAGTTAAGATATATTTTAAACGCGAGTCTTGGAAAACTTTCTAAACACGCCAGATATGATTATAAATTTGGCTAATGACTAAGCCAAACATTAAGTCAACAATTCGCCTATCCACTCACTTATCCACACTGACCTGCTTATCTCCGATGACACACCTGGGCAGGTGCTTCTACGTCGCATAGACTGAACCTCAATTGCCCCTTTAATTGAATGACTTCAATTTGTTTTTATTTTTTTTTTCCATTAACTCTCTTAATCAGCGAAATTTCACTCGTATGACGAAGTCTTACTCCCTGATATACGACACATCGTTCCACCGCCCTGAAATGTGATTCAGAACCCCCGACACTCACTTCCCCACACCGAAACCGACTTGTCCACAAATCAGAGCAAAATAAAAACAAATCATTTCCTGTAAACATCTCAAATTCAAGTGGAACCTCCAAAGTCAACAGTTCGTACCGCTCCCCGTACTTTTCAATATGATTACCATGCAACTCGCACTCAACCCCCCTCCCTCCCACCAGTCCCTTTCCGGCTTACTATCTTCCTTATTGTGTTTTAAAGCCAACCACGCAGTCTGTTAAATCGGAGAATTATCTATTAGAAGGCGGAACGATGCAGTTTTCAAAAAATTAACAACTATAAACAATAAACAATAACAGTGAAAATAATAACAATTAAGCGGATATATAGCGATCTCAATTGTCATGTTGATAAGGAATGTCCACGTCTTTATCTCTCGGTTGTAATAAAAAACTTACCCAACAAACTTTTTATTGATAATGCACTTTATATTTTATGATTTGTTACGGAATCGAAAGCTCACCTAAAAAGAAAAGAACAAAATAAGTAATTAATATAATTAACAATATTTAAGGTATACAGAAACTATTATTATATAAGTCTTAAAAATACAGTGTTATTTCTTAAATAAAAATATTAACAAGAAATAGATCAAAAGGCTCAATAAAAAATAAAAAATATTCTATATACTTTATTAAAATAATAAAAATTATATATGTAATAAACAAAAATTAGTAAGAAGTAAATGAATTATATTTTTAAATTAAATAATGAAATATATAAATAAAAAAAATAATAATAAAAAATAATACAAATAGATTTTTAATAATTATAGGAAAATAATAATTTATAATGCAGTACATATCGCTTATATGCAAAACCTATAATGCAGACAAAATTTTGCATATACACGGTATTTCCTTTTAAGCAATAAAAATTAATAATTATGATGTTACGATTATGTTTAAAATTAACACTATTTTGCATTTAAGCAATATTTGCATATAAGCAGTTTGCATATAACCGATATACACTGTATATGATATGAAAAACAATAACAATAATGGGAAATATAATACTAATAGCAAATCAAATAATGAGAAGAATATAAATATCAAAAATAATAATAATAATAAATAGTAAATATATTATAATTAATAATAACAATAATTACTATAAAAGTTACAGTTTTTGCAAAAATAATAATAATTAAAATATTTGCTGTCTGACTTGTATATTTTTATAAGTAATATTATAAATTATGTCTCATTCAACTTGTGCCCGCATTTATTATATTATATTTATATATATATATATATATATATATATATATATATATATATATATATATATATATATATATATATATATTATATTTATTTATTTATTTTCTAATCGAAATCAACCACCAAGCAATAAAGAGGAAATGAGGTTTATTTATTTTTAGCGATGAATAAAAATAAATTCTAAAAAAATATTCAAAGCAAAATAAACTAATAATTTACCCAGGAAATAATTTTATGCCTCTTTATTTATACAAATAAATAAAGATTTATTGAAATTTTCATTAATTTTAAATAAATAAAATATATATATTTTAAATATATTTTTTTTAAATTTATTTTTATAATTTATTATCATACGTTTTTCGTATATAAAAAAGAAACCAAAAATAAATGAACAGCCGGAATTCTATATTTATGTGAAACTCAACTCCTAACCCCATTTATAGCTGGATTTTTTCTTCAAATTAGATTGGGGATAGAATTTCACCGTTACAACAAAGGAAAGAAACAGATAAGATTTTTCTTTTAAAAAAGAATATTCTAGTTTACTTTATTAACTTTGCTGCATTAAAGTAAATATTATAAAATATTTTTTTTTAAATTGAAAATTAATTAAAATTCTTTCTTAAAATTCTGTTACTTTAATATCTCACATTCGATGCATTCTTTAACTCGACTTTTACTCGAGTCTTCACTGTACCTAATTTCATATTAATCATTGAAGTCAGACCCGAGTTACAGGGGAACAGTTTTCACAGCACGCCAGATATCGATCAGAGTGTATGTGGTGCATAGATCTGGGAATGTAATTCATTTATGTCAGACCTGGGATCTAAGTGATGCGGGGGCTATGGAGTCGTGCCGCTGGTTGATGGAAAGAACATTTTAATAGGAATCAACCCTCGAGGTGTATTAAATTGTTTGTTGACTGAAAAATCGGAACCGCTTTGGCCGGGCTTCGATCACAGTTAACTGGACGTCTAACCGGTTTAGTCTATGGGTCGTCTGTTGGCCAATTGCTTTGTGCCACATTCTACAGACCACCGGACGCTGCGCTACGCTGCGTTGCGGCTGCGGTGCTGTGTTGGTCTGTTGGAAGTGGAAACTGCAGCATCATTGACCGTAACTCTTGGCATGTTTTGGGATTGTTTAGAGCACTTAACAACCACCGTCAAGCAGTTACAAAGTAACGAGTTGCCGGTCACGGGTCACTGGTCACTGGACTCCGGTCACCAGCCAGTGGGTGTTTTTGCCTGTCATCTGCATGACTATAAATCAGCAATCGCCAAAAACACGTCCAAAACAAACCTTGACCTCGACTGCAGTAGATGTACGTCTACCTCTGCGATGTCCGCCAAGAACGGTCTTCCATCTCCCAGAGACCCGTTTAATTGCCTACACAGAACCACAGCGCCGTAGGAGTTACGAGCTACCAAACTTGGCCGGTCAAGTCGTTTGATTGAAAGTTACAAATGTGTGGGTTCTGTTTATGGCCATCGCGTCATGTAACTCGACGGCCCAGCTAAGAATCATTTAGGTATCTGGAAATATCTGGTAGTCGCTCGTTCCACTCCATTGAGGAAGCCAAAATACCTGAAACCCCACGCGGAAATTGTTCCCGGCGACTTGATGACTCCTCAATGTCCAAAACGAAGGGTTAACTGGGAACCCTTCCTGGGCAAAATATTCAAGGTTCACTGCTTTTTGATTTTTTATACAAAAATATCATTTTTTTTAAAAGCTGACTTTTTATTTTAAAAATTTAAATATTGCCAACTTTTAAATTGAAATTTTTTTTTTTTTTAATTAAATTTTCTTCACATTTTCTTGATTTGATCAATAGATAATTATAACTAATTAATTTTTAAAATTTTAAAAAATATTTTTGGATAAATATTTCAAATGTTATCTTTGTTTCTTTAGCTTCTCAACACTTGAAAATATTTTTCAATTCATCATTTGATAGTTTTTCAGTTGTGTCTAGTTTTTGCCCATGTTTCTATTTACATAAAAAAAAAAAAACAACAATAAATTCTTTTATTATTGAACAACAGATTCTAAAACCAGAGATTTAAGGGTTCTTGAATCTGAATACGAATTCTCCATTCGATTCACTTTGTATTCCCTTCTCCTCCCTCCCCTTCTTCATTAATCTTCAGCTCTCGTCCAAAGAAATTCGCATGACTTATACGCCACGTGGCCTTCATTGTTCAATCATTCAGTATGCGTAGCTAATGACTTGATGTGTGTATACATATTCATGGCTATATCTGTCAATATGTCCACACACACACACACATACACAAGAGTCCAGGGTATACACGATGGCTAAGCGAATGTGAAAAATAATTTGATATTTGAAGCCAAACCAATGACACAATGGGAGACGCCATTTGTGGGCCAATTCAAAGTCAGGCAAGCAAATTTGCTGCTTGATGCAGCAGTTCGATCGATGAGGTGGTGGTAGGGAGAGGGGAAGGGGAAGGGAGAGAAAGAGGTGAAGGAAATTGCATTGTTTATTTATTGCTAAAGTCAAAAGAGCCGCATGTTGAAATTTTGTTGTGTTTACACACACAGACGAATTGCACAATTGTTTATGATTTGAAGACAACGGTAAATTTGAGGAAAATAACTGTAAATTATGCATAATTTTATTTATTTTCTTTCAACACACAATCAACGCCCTTAAAGACCCCAAAACACAACCTCAGAGTTGGGAACAACGAGAGATCATTGCCTCATCAGCTATGCGAACGGATCATCTAATTGACTTTTGACAGGGAGGGTCAATAACTTTTTAAAAGTCTCATGAAATTTGTCAACTGATATGATCAACAACAACAACAACAAAAATTATATTTTTAATAACCCAACATTCGTTGCTCTGAACTTAAAGCTCACCTTTGACTCAAAGGTTGCGCCATATTCAATGAGGAAAGCGAAATTTCAGACTCTGGAACACAATTTCCCAATCGGATGATTCATCCGAAAGTTGACACATTCGCTGGAAGTCTTTTAAGAGAGTTAAGAGGTGGGAACTGACAGCCAAGGTCTAAAACCTCGTAGCTGGAAGCTTTCTTGAAAATTTCAAACTTCAAAGGTTAAAAGATTTCAAATAAAAAGTTTATTTTGCTTTTAATGTTAGAAAAATTTAAGGTGAAATTTAAATAAAAAAAGGAACTGGAATAATTGTTTATTTTTAATGAATAATTATTTTTCCATATATGTATTTTTTATTTCTTTAAATTTGATTTGTTATCACTGCCCATCTTCAAGATGAATGTCTGAAAATTTCTATAAAAATTTTAACTTAAATCTAAACTTAAAGAAAAATAAAAATTAATTTAAGAATTAAAAAAAAAATAAAATATATCTTTATTTTAAAAATAAACAAAATAAAATATAAGAATTTTCTCGTCTATATATCTATTTTTATATTTAGTTATAAAAAATAAATAAATAAATTTAAATATATAAATAACCGAGTCAAATATTTAAGACATGTAAGCACATAAAAAGTATTTCCGAAATTCCCAGCTATGAATCGGTAAATTAAAAATAAATAAATAATTCTAAGAACGCACCTTTTTAAAAATCAAATATGTATATTTAATTTTACACGCAACGTGACAAAAATAGAAATTGAAATCATTTCATTTGATTTCATTTTATGAGGAAACCGAAGAATCACTCGAACATCTTTCATCATGATTTCTGCATTAACATCCGATGTTCGATGTTATTTATTTTATCTGAGACATTTGATCGTAAATTGGCATCGCATAAGCAATAAACATTTTGTCATCTTTCCCAAAGAAAGACACCCCCTGCGTCACACTGGCTCCAACATCCCCTCTCCCTTTCCTGCCTTACCCAAGCTGCGTTTTCAATCTCTCAAATTTGCTGATACATCCGAAAATTCTTAGGCTTCATTTTTATATCGTGTTTTTTTTTTATATCGTAATTCGTGTTTATCGTTTGGAGATCAAACTGCTTAACATTTTTACACCGAATGTTCAATGGATGACGCTGCTTTTTGTTTTTGTTGTCGCGTTGCCAGCGGAACAGCACAACACGAAACGACGCCCGCCGCAAAACCAACATGCAATAAAACCCATAAAAATAACTAAACAAATAAATACCAAAACAATAACAAAGGAGTAAGACCGCAACTTCGGGAGCGGCGAATATTAAATACTCTTGCCGATGTCAATAAAAATACTCGCGGGACGCGAGGGCTGCCCGAACAGTTGTTGACTCTCACATAAATTATTTACTGCACATTAACTTATCAGCTTTTTTGAACATTTAAAAATAATTATGATAAGTAAAAAAATAAATCTTAAAGCTGTTTTAAAATTGAATTTGTAAAGTCAGACTTAAGCCTTTATCGCCTTATAAGCGATTATTAAAGAAACTGCCCTCTTTTCAGGCTCTTTATGTGGCGGTAGTCGATAACAATTGAAACATCGATAAATAAAAGGGGCCGCAATGAGTTGAAGAAAGTTAATTTTAATACTGATAAGTAAATTACTTTAATATATATATATTGACAGTTACATCATTTTTTATAGGTCATTTTTTATTAATCTAGACTTTGAATATTAAATACACAAATTAAAGCAATATAAAAATACCAGAAATGACACACAAAAAAAATATTTTTGGTTAAAATTCATAACAAATTAAAATCAAGATTATTGGTAGCTATTTATGTATGTTTATTAAACTCAAATTTAAAAAAAAAAATCTTAGTAGGGTTTTTAAATTTTAAATTAAAAGTAACGAATGACTGAAAATAGGGAAAATATTTATTATTAATTTATTCCCCTTACTAAAATTAATAATCCCTATAAAGTTATTTATGTTATATAGTTAAGTTATATAGTAAGTGAAATAAAATTATATTATTTAAGGAATATATATTGTTCGAATACCAAAAAAAACAAAATTACTTTTTTTACATGAATTATTGGATTTAACACGTTTTTTTTCAATGAATTTTTTTCTACTTAAATAATTCTGATGTGTATTCTGAGTTATGTCTATAAAATTGTTTAATGTTTAAATTTTCTTATGGTGGTTGTACTTTATGTTATTTAAGTTTTTTGGCAATGAATTTCTGGTATTATTTTTTTTATGAAATCTAAATTTTAATTTATTTTATTATAATTTAGTTTATTTAATAAATGAAAACGAAAATAAATTCTTAAAATAACTAAAACAATATTTTTTTTATATTATTTAGTCCAATTTTAACTTATTTTTTGAGGTCTAGAACCAATCTATTATTTTTGTACTTGGCCAGTATCTTTTTTTACACGATATTTTTTTACACGAATTTCTCGGGAACCATTCTATCGTGTAAAAACAGAATTAGGTGTAAATAATAAATAATATATAAAAATATATATTATGTATATATAATATCGAAAATAATATGACAATAAATCTCTGGTCCCCTAAATGTATTCAATTATTTCTATTAAGTTGAAGTAAATATAAAAAATAGAAAATCTAAAGTTTAAAATTAAAAAATAACCATGCGAACTTTGCAATCAAATCGAAGTACCCTTTGTTTAGGGTATTTACAGTGAGTCGAGGCGTCAGCTACTTTGCCGCTGTGCATGAAATACAAATAAAGGAAACTGAGAAACCGGAAAATAAAAATCCAACAAAGGCAAAAAAAAAATGCCAGAACAAAAGTCGCAAACTTTACATATTAAACGTATACACAGTATTATGTATTATTGTGGAACATTTATGCTGCCAAATTGATGAATTTTCAACCGAAACGCCCCAAAAAATATGACGAACAAAGGAACCCAAGAAAATCAAAGCTTTCGAGGGGCTCCAATCATCGCCTCAAACTGCAGCCCGCATTCGGTGGGGGGGACTTCAAGCTGAAACTGAAACCGCTTTTCAATCTGCGAACATTGGACCCTAAGTTATTATAACGATGATGATGATGATGATGATGATGATGATGATGATGATGATGATGATGATGATGATGATGATGATGACAGCAATAATAATGACAATAACGACGATGATAACGACGGAAAGTCATGTAAGTCTCACTTTAAGTATCGTGTTTGTGCTTGTTTTCCGCTGTTTTACTTCACTTTTTAACCCTCTTTTTCCAGATGACATCCGACGACTGCGATTTCCATACTTTAAATCTAAAGTTGAAGAGCTGAGGATTTGATGTGTTGTTCTAAAAACAGAACAGAGCAAAAAACGGAAGCAAGTCTAGATTTAATTTATCTTCCGTCTGCCACTAGGATGCAGTCTCAGAGCTTCATAAACTAAGTACATTATGAACTCGCTCAGCATGAATATAAAAAAATACCGTTATCTCCATGCACTCTATATACACACATACATATATCATATGGTATATATAAGATATTCATTTACTGCATTAAATAAATTAGTTGATTATTTCCTCCTACTAAAGCCAAAGTTCAAGTGAATAACGATAATTGGACCAATGCCAAACATCTGAGCGTCGAGTGGGCAGCACCCGACGGTGAGTGGGCAGCTCTTCAGATCAACGTGCGCCATAATAGTTTATAAAATTAACACCATTTGAAAACAATGATGGTTATTTTAAATATCAGTTAAATGCACTTTAATTTTTACAATCATTGAGAATAAAATAAGAAAAATAAAAATTTTAATTAATTTTTTTTTATTGAAACATAAAAATTAAATAAAAACTTAAGACTTTCGACTCTAAAGTCATTAATCTTTTATCGCTTTGTTTACAAATAAAAAAAAATATAATAATAATAGCCCTTGATTGACGCAGTGGAGGAAAATGCTTTCTCATCAATCAAGTTGATTGACTAAAAGCTCCAGCGGTGATTTGACTACATTTTTAAGTTTTTGCAATTTTTTATTTTATTATTGCAAAAGGTGAAAGTGAAAAGTTAAGATATTTTCAACAAATTTGTACAATTGTTTTTACTGCTGTTATTTATTTAAATTTGTTGCAATTCATTCAAGCAGCGGAAGTTGTTTATGTTGAGTGTTGAGTGTTGAGTGTTGAGTGTTGAGTGGACCAGCGGCTGTTTTTATGTTTTTAGTTGTTTTTGTTATTTTTTTGTTGTTGTTGTTGTTGTTGTTGTTCCTGTGTTTATAAGGTCAGTGTCAGATATGGTCATACACATGTTGTATCTCCGCGTTGCTGACTGAGAACTTAACACGTTGATGAGTCACTGACCAAATAATTCTAGAGAAATTCTCACTAATCACTTAGAATAGCAATATAGATGAGATATGCGTATATAGTATATATAGTATATATAGTATATATAGTATATATAGTATATGTGCACGATATATAGTCATGTCATGACTAGTTGTCTACCTCTAAGCTCAACTCGATTGAGTCATTAAAATGTCTTTGAGCAATGCTTCTGATTCCCCCTGACGGCTTTTGGCTATCGAGCTGAAGAAATGTTGGAATTGTCGGAGGGAGGGAAACACATTTAAATACGATAAGCGGATTATCAAAGGTCAGGCGTAGGTACAGTGAGTGCTCTCAGAAGAGGACCACTTAGAAAACAAAAAGTACGTACAATAAGTTGCAAGATCAAAGAGAAGATATTTTACTTGAAATCTGAGATTATTTTTGATGAGTGACGTTTTAATTGAAGGAATTTTGAAATATTCTATTTTCAATATATAACAAAGAGGAAAAAAATAAAAAATAAATAATAAAAAAAAAAAAATACTAATAAAAAATATAAAATTAATATGATACAACAGTAATAAAAATAAAAAATATTTTTAATAAATTAATAAATAAATTCAAGCACAAATTTATTAAAATAAAAACATAAAAAAAATATTTTTATTTAATAAATTTCATATATTTGTTTATTATAAATATTCAAGGTATTTTTTTTAGATATATGTCTAGACGACAATTATAAAAATAAAAATTCCTTTCAAAAATCTTTTAATGCAAAAATCTTATTTTAAATCCAAAGATTAAAAACAAAACAATGCATAAAAATAATTTTATCTGTATTAAATAAAAATATATATAAAAATAAATGTTTATAGAATTTTTAAGAAGGACAATTTTAGTTCCAAAAAATGTATTTCAAGATTTAAAAAAATAAATATAATAAAAAAATTGTATATAATAATTATAATATTTTTTATAATAAATAAATATGTATAATATAAAAAAAAAAATAACAATTATTTATTTATTAATTTATTTTTTATCAGACCAAGTATTTAATTTATCATATAATTTATTAAAAATTATTTCCTTTTATTTATAATAAAAATCCTTCTTAGCTCTTAAAAAGTCAAAGTTGTGATCTTTCAGATAAAAATACCATTATTTCCAATATTGTCCCAACTTGAAAGCAATTCACAGATTTAATTGGCATTATCTTCGATCGATATTGAAATTGACATTGATACTTGACAATTTCTTAAAATTTTGCAGTCTCAATACGAATGATAAAACGCAGGTCATGGTCTGGGAATTGATTCATTTTATTTATTCATTCATTCATTCATTTATTTGTTTGTTACTATGAGTCATATCTATGGGTAGCTCGACCTTAAAAATTTGGGCGAGTCGTTGAACCGCTTTTAATATTTGATATATTCAGAAAGAAATCGAAGAAGAACTCAATTAAAATTGTATTTGAAAGCCCCATAGAAAAGCTATGAATAGTTGTGAAAAATAAATGAATAATTTAATCAAAAGACATGTCTGAGAATTTTGATCTTTGATAAGCCATACTCAGATCCGCAAGTCACGATATATTACATATGTCACGATCTCGAATACTTGATTTCTTTTCATTGCTCATTTCTCCATATGAAGAGGTTGCCAATGATTAATTAGCACTCGATGAGTTATAAAATTATTCTCTCTTGAGTCGGGGGGGCACATAAAATGAAACCCGCATATGGAGAACATTTGAATCACAATCCAAAACAGAACTCAAATCCGCACAAATCCTACAAATTTTTCAAGGTTATGTGTCGAACAAAGTCTTGAAATTATCGCTCATAATCCGATGATCGAAATGTCAATCAATCTGATCGGAATTTATGCTGACTTTGGGTATTACTTAAGAGGGTTCAAAATTTTGGTATTTCATTTTGAATTTTCGGTTTTTCGTTTTTCGGTTTAAGCCTTTGGGTTGGTGGTTGGGGCGATCAGAGACCAACCCATTAAAGGTCGAAGCTTGAATGCTTCACATTGTGCCATATAATCAGAGCATAAAACCGAACAAAGTACCAAATATCACGCGAATATTTGCATATCTAATTAATTAAACTTAATTTCTCGCAATTTGGGCGTTTGCCAGCGAAGAGAAAATACAAAAAAAAAGAAGGCAAAAAATAAAAACAAAAGAGAATAAAAAGAAAAAGAAAAAAAAATATTCACGCTGTTTAATTTTTTATGCGGCTTTTGTTCTTGAACTTTTCGAACTATCAAATTGTTGTTATACCCTAGACGAAGGGATAAAGGGTATTTAGGGTTAATATAGAAATTTAATTTAATTTTCAGTTCAATTATTAATTTAAAGCAATTAATTTTTTATTTAATTTAAAAACGATTTTTTTTTTTTTAATATTTTAAATAGTATCTAAAAGTCTTGCAGCTGTTTCTTTATTTATTTGTTTGCGATTTTTTTACTTCCTCGTTGTTGTTGGGCTTGCGGCCAAAAAGGTCAAAGAGAGAGGGTCAAATTAGAGCGAGAGGGAAGAATTACAAAACGAGCCACGTGCTGCGGTAACTTCCCTACGGCAATAAATGCAAAGTGTAAAACAGACTAGAAAATACCCTGTAGGAATATTTTACGGTGCTCATTAAAGCAAAATGTTACTTAGTAAATTTAACAAATTTTATTTTTTAATATTTATTTATGTATATAAAATAAAATAATATATAATTATTATTTATTTACTTTTATAAATTAATTGTAATTATATTTTAAATGAAGAATTCATTAGAGGAGAATTAATAGTTAATTATTATTATTAAAATTATTTTTATATTAATAAATACTTTTTTTTTAAATTTATATTATATTATATTATATTATTCAAATTTTTTTATTTTTTAGTTATGTGTTTTTATATGTTATGTATTTTAATTCAAATTAAAAATACAATTTTAAAATTTTATAGTATTTATATTTTATTAAATTTTTTTTATTTTTTTTTCGGATTCACCCCTCACTTAATGCGTAACATGAACTATGAATACCTTAAAGAAGGCGTGGCTACCCTCCTTTCCATGGGCTCTACAACTTTCGCTTTTATTAAGAAATTTCCCAAGGTAACGATAAAGACCAAAATGAAGCTTTATTCCTCATTGTTTGATAAAGTTCAATGACAGCTTTTTATTGCTTTTCTTTATCAATTGATTGAGCACAAGTTGCGTAATTCCAGAAATCTAAAGATATTTCAAGCATTCAACTTTGATCAAACATAATAAATGCATTCAAGCTTTCTTTCTAGAGAATCATCAAAAGATACTCATAAATAATGTTGAAAGGGTGTCAAGTATGCCCTTTCACACACCTCCCATTGTTTGCAGGGTATCAAAAGCAGCGACCTAGCAACAGGGCGCCACGCCCAAAGTTTTATGTTTCAGGCTGAGCCCCTCAAAATGATGGTTTTTTAACAAGTCCTTTGACAACAATTAATTAACTTCCAGCTACAAATTTCTTTCATTATTGTAATTTATTTAATTTTATTGAAAGTTGCGAATACTTTGGTATTTATAATTTAATCAGCAGCAATTGAGATAAATGATTACGATCGATAAGGTGTGACTTTGAGGATTTTATAATTCAGATACGGCAATGAAGCGGCTAGGATATTTTTTAAATTTAATTATTTTGAATTATTATTAATAAATTATTATGAATTGAGTAAATTTTAATAATAATATAATAATTAAAATAAATATATAAAAATACTATTACCTCAAGGGAATTAATACTACAAAGTCTAAAAAAATATTTAAATAAGTAAATAAATAAAGAAATAAATAAATAAATTAAAAAAATATATAAATAAAATAAATAAATAAAATAAATAAATAAAATAAAATAAATTAAATATATAAATAAATAAAATGAATAAATAAATAAAATATATAAATAAATTAAAAATTAAATTAAATTAAATAAATAAATAAATAAATAATAAATAATATAAATGAAATTAAGTACAATTAAATAAAATAAATAAATTTTTATTATAGACAAGACTCCCACTTAATGCATTGTCCAGAAGTTAATCTAAATTTCCCATTATTCTTATTGGACAAATACGAAGCATTAATTTGTCCAAATAAGAAGCAGAATTTTAAAGGTCATTAATTCTCAATTTTCAAAACTTTCGAAATGAATGAAATGATCTTTGTTGCTGGGCACCAAATTACTGGACTCGTAACTCCCCCGAGATAAGATTAGATTCGTGTGTGTGTGTGGAACTCATAATCATAAATAGATTCATTTGGCCAATGACCGTAGCATAAATTGTAGAGCCGTGGGATAAGAACTCACTAATCACTTTGATAACACAAAAATAATTTTATTTGTTTGGGTTATTTTTTTTTCTGCTTCAATCGATCGGTTTGTACGATTAACGAGTAAAATTCAGCCAGAAATAAATAAATAAAAATATACATATGTATATACACATATATATATTAATATGATATATTAAAAACTGAGAATTCAATTAATAATTGTTTTTTGTTAATTATAACCCCTTCATCGTGTAAACACGAGTTATCAAATAAATAATTAAGAGTTACACAATTTAATTATTTAATAAACAGTTTAAATATTAATTATATTTAAGATCAAAATAACAGAAATAATTAAAATGAAAAAATATTTATTATTTAAATAGCTAAATAAATAATTAAGAAATAAAATTTTAATTATATAAATATCATAAAAGAAACTGCATTAAAATTATGCATTTCATAGGAAAGACATAAAACTAGATTTAATAATTATTTTATGCTCAAGGAACTACAGGAAAAGCCTAACAGTTAAAATTTCGCATTTATAAACTGTAGCATTTTTTTAATTAATTCAAAATAAATTCACAACAAAAATAAAAATTCTCAATAAATGATTTCCCAAATGTTCGATGTGACGTCACACTCGCAGCAGATGCTTAAATATGAACTAGACCTTATGAACATATGTTTATGGATGATTTTATGGGCTCTACGTAAATCCCACTCTAGTTGACTTCTGGCTGCTCCTAGCAACGCAAAAAAAAATCGCAATGGACTTTCCTGTTATTTGAGTTTTTATTTTTAAATAAATCGAATAAACGAATAAATTGTCAGCGATGGGAACATATAACATATTTTGCCTGCCGTTCAATGAAATATACATTTGGCGCACACACAGCGAATACAAACACACACACACACACACACACAGATATATATATATATGAGAATTATCTTGTATGCTGAGCAAAGCGACTGCAGGTGGCAGTGGGCTGAGGGGAAAGATCATAAATAATTTCATCAGTTGTCAGACGAAGAGCAGCAAGCGCCCGGATTATAGAGGGAAAAAGAAAATCATAAGTGAGCGTGTGCATGTATGTATATATAAATATATAATATATATACATACATACATATATTTGAATGGTTGTGTATATAAATGAAATAAAAAATTTACAAAAATTGCCTGACCAGAAATAGCAGCAGCAACTAGCAACAACAACAACAACAACAACTACTACAAGTGACAGTAACAATAATAACAATAATAAAATCTTTTCACTTGCTTTTTTCATGAATTTAATTCAATTGCAGTTATAAAATAAATTCTTCTATATTTTTGTTGTTGTTGTTGCTATTGTAGATAATTCGGTGCCTGGCTCGAAATAATCCACAGCAACAACAATAACATCAATAAGAAAAAATCAACACTCACTACAACGGAAAAGTTATCAAAAGAAAGCTGACTTTAAGATGAACAAAATCTGTCCACTGCACATACCAGGCACACAACATACACACATACACACATACAAAGATATATACGCACACACGCACATAGAAATTTGTTCACAGATTGAGAGCAAGTGCAGCTAATTGAATTGACTATATGGCCCGAGAAGCACTCGAAGCTGGCAATTGTCCACGCGGACTGTTGCATTTCTTTCTCCCTATCTTTCAGTCGCCCCTCTCTTTCTCTCTCCTCTCTCCCTCTCTCTCTCTATCTTTTACTTTCTGTAAATTGTTCGAGATGAATTAAATTGAAGTTGTTATTAACTGTAATTGTGCTCCTTAACAAGTAGGGGAAAGAGCGAGAAGTTCAGAGCGTGAAACAGTAAAACCACGCGTACGTGTGAGTAAAAGAGCAAGAAGATCTGGTAACAATAAAAAAATGCAACGGATATGAAAACTAAACCAATACACAGCACAAACACTCACAAACATTCACACATACGCACGCACGCACTCAGTTTTTGGGGCATGTTCACGTGCGCTGCGTATGTGTGTGTACGTGTGTAGGTGTGGTTTGTGTTAGCTGCAACCCGAAAATAAGGAAATATAAACAATATTCGGCACGCACTCACCTTTTGGTTCGTTGTCGCTTTTGTTGTTTTGTGTTGATTTGCTTTTGCTTTTGCTTTGCACTGCTGCATAGAATTTGAACTGTGACGCCCTTTTTTGTTTGGCACACGAACACGCACGCACACTAATTTACACTTACAAACTGAGTAAGAAATCAGAACAAAAATTCATACCGTATACTATATTCATTTATCTACTATATATGAATACACTTGGTTTTATATACTAATAGCAATTTGAAAAATTCGCTCGTGTTTTCGATTCTTTTCTTTGATTTTCATTTGCACCTTCGTTTTGGACGTTTTCTTTGCGCTGAAATTTGCGCTCTTTGCGCATCATAGAATCTGCCGCAAAATTTATATGAACATTATTAATACGAAATAGCAACTGTTAAATCATTGATGTATTAATTACGAAACGCGTCTCGTTTAAATCAAGATAATTTTTAATTATTGGTTGCACTCTTACTAAGTTCCAATTATTTATGCAATTTCACTTACTGTGCGTTGCGTACACACCTTTCGCCGCTATAAATCAACACACACTAATTACAATCGATTGCTTAGCGAGGCATTTGAAATCAACAAGGGCTGCATATTAATCGATATCGTCGTTTTCCGTGCATACCTGCGGCAGCACGGACCATCAGTGCTGCAAAACAATCGAGGAAGATGTCAAAAGCTAACTGCTGTGAAATCAATATTAACTTAATATTATTATACAAAAAACGTGAAAAATAAACATGCTTAGTAGATTATTAAAAATACCATTTAATATTCTACATTCAATAATTCTTTAATTACTTAACTTTACCTAAACTAATTGAAGATCAGGAATAGTATTTAAAAATTGCATTTATGGCGTATTTTGAAATTTCGCACACGGTCACACTTAATTAAGGCTCTCTTTTTCATATTTTCTTTTGTGTTTTTGTTTCTCGCTCTCGCTTGAACGGTACGGACGTGTGCTGCCGTGTTGCGTGTGTGTATTTTACTTGGGTTAAGAATAACTACTTAATTATACAATAAATTTGTATGTTATTTTGAAATATGCAACAAATTGCATGTTTCATATTAGTGTAGTGTCTTTTAAGTAAATACATAACGTGCAGGATGGGTGGTAAATGCCTAAATAAGCTAAATACATAAGTTTAATTACGTGAGTGCTTGTATGCAGCGAACGCGAAAGAGCGAGTCAGCAAATCAGTGTCCATATTACGGTCAAGTCGTGTGAAAGAGAAGCCGAGCATCTAAATTGCTTGTGCTTCTTGCTTGCTGTAAATGTGACGACGAAAATGGCTTAAAGAAAAGTAAAATATATTCGGAGTCGGCATAATCGTGTGTTTTTGTGTGTGTGTTTGTGTATATATTTGTGTTCAGTTAGAAATGAAATTTACGGCAAATTTAAATAAAATATATAAAAATATTTTGTTGATTGAATAAAAGCAGCATAAGCAGCAATAAGAAGCTGTATTGCCATCGCCGCCTGTTGTTCAATAAGTGCAAGAAAAAGAAAGAAGAAGCGGTTACCGCCGCTGTCGTCGTGTATACGTGAGTGCGCGAAGCTGTGTATTTGTATTTGTGTTTGTGTCTGTGCCTGCGTGTATGTATATAAAAAAAAGGCAGCAGCTGAAAAGTGGCGATAATTTGAAGATGAGAAAATGTTTAAATGCCAAGTTTTTAAAAAGCTATTTTAAATGTTCTTGCAGTGAATGCTTGTGTTCAAATGTAAAACAACGAAATAAAATAAATCAAAATCCGGTTTAAGCAACAGGCAATATAAGTAAAATAAGAAAACAATCTTAAGGTTTCGTTTCGTATTGTATTCTTGCATGTCTTCCTCTTCCCTAACTACAACAACAACATCAACTCACAGAGTGAATCCCGCCTAAAATGTCACACAATTGCAAAAACAACAGTTACATCGAATGCAATCAGCTCTAAAGACTAAAGCAAGTAGAAGAGTACAAGAAAGAGAGATAAGAGAAACAAACAGCAGACGACAGCAAAATCACGATCGGGAAAAGGCGGCATAAAACGTGAGTACCTCCCAACACGCAGCGTGCGTTTGGCTCTTCATTTATTATTATTGTGATTTTGTTTGGGTTTCTGTTATACTTTTCGTATCCTTTATTTTTTTGTGCATTGCCTATGCATTGTATGTATATGTGAATGTGTGAACTTCAGTGGTCGCGACCTCCCAATCGAAGTCAGCGGAAATGGGACTCATCCATCTTTTTGCTTTTGCGGTTATGTGATAAATAAGCAATCGCTGATAATGAGCGGAAGCGTGTTGGCAATGAGAAGAAGAAGAGACCTTGATAATTTGAAGTGTAGGGCGTTTAATTATCTTGAAATTCTTGTGGTAACGGCTTAGTGGGAGGGGGTCAGTTTCGGTAGTTATTGCAACACATTGGCAATTTACATTGAAAAGTTCTTTTATGCTAACAAAAAAAAATAAATACCAATTAAAGCCCAAATCGAGCAATGACAACAACGGCAACAACCAAAAAACAAATGTCGAAAGACAAGTTAAATGGAAAAACAACAAACCTTTTTTTTTTTCTAGACAGACAGCCAATTATGGCAACTAGTTCGACTTGATCACAAACACAAACACAAACAAACACACAAACACACATGCACACGTGCACAGGAACAAAATTGGAGTATAGGTAGATAGGCACACACATGCGTGCCATTTATGTTGGTTGTCAATTAAAAGTGCTTGCAGTTCGTACTTTTGCTTGTTTGTTTGTTCGCTTATTTGAGTTTCTATGTTTTGCTTGTCTCTCTCTGCCTCCAATTCAATTTCATTTCTCTTTCCGTTTGGTCGCTTTGCCGAAAGAGAAATCTATAACAAAAAGCGCACACAAAGCACAGAGCAAACATCAAAACGAAACAACAACAACACAAAAAGATAGAAAAAAGAAAAAAAAAAACGAAAGAAAAAAACGTAGCAGCTAAACAAAAATAAGTTGCTCTGTTTTGTTGTTGTTTTTGTAGTTGTAGTGGAAGTTGTTTTTTGCTGCTACTGATGCAGCGTTGGATACACACGAAAAACAGACAACGGCCTCAGTCAACGGCGACAGAGACATCGGCAGAGGCATTGCTCTGCCTCCATTCTGTCTTCTTGTTTTGTATGCCCCTGTTTGGGTGTGTGTGTGTGTGTGTGTGTATGTGGGTGTGTTTGTGTTTGTGTTTGCGGCAATTGCTGTCTCCCGATGTATGCGTATGTATGTATGTGTGTTTGCTGCTTTGTTTTTGTGCTGCTGCGGTTTCTGTGCGCTTCACTGCATTTGCTGCGACTCATCAACAGCGGCACAAACAGCAGCAACAACAACAGCAACAAACAAACTTTAGACTTCAGTTACATGCATATGTATGAATGTATATGTAAAATACCGTTGCTGCCTACTTCATTTATGCCTCTTCTTCTTCCTGGTTACAGTAATTGCGAAAAGCTTTGCACAATTCACACTGTTGTTTTTGTTGTTGTGCTTTTAAAGCATTAACATTAAATTTCTATCCGTTAATGTAAATGATTTTTATTTATTTTCAATGGTTGTCGTAATTAAATATTAAAACTTTCCATTACGTGCACAATCTGCATTTTCATTACGTACATAATCTTTGATTAAGTGTGACCATATTTTCCATTAACATCATTTGGAGTCAGAGGTTCATATCTTTGATTCGAACTCCAAACCAGCGCTTTTAATGTGAAGGAGGGGATATTGAAATAATAATATAATAGAAAATAGATAAAAGATAACAGTTAATGGATAACATTTTTTTTTAGATATTAAATATATTTTTCTTAGAATTTTTGTAAATTAAACTTCGTTAGTTTAACTTCGGAAAAGTTTATTTTAAATTCATAGAAATTCCTCGAAACGTTTCCAAATGAGATTCAAATTGTGCATCTGATATACTTTAGATACGATGTATCTATACATTTCGTTTGTACGCATCTAGATGATACGAAAATAGCTTTTGCTGCATCTCTGCGGCATTTTGGAGGTCTGACGTGAACTCTCCACACAGCTAAGAAACAATGCCGTAAAACGAACGTGTAACCAAAATAGAATAGAAACCACAAAATAAAAGGAAAAGATCGAAACTTTTACATTTTACATAGTCATGGGAGTGGGAATGGGATGGGAATGGGAAATTGTGCAGGGGATGTAGGGGGATCGGGCAAATGCTGCGTGTAAATCTCTGCCTGCTGCAAAATGTTGTTGACTGTTTAGAATTTAAAGTTTAAATTTAGGTGTAAATTCGGTTGGTTAATGGTGTCAGTGGAGGGCGGAGAATGGAGGAGGGTAAGGAGCAGGGAACATTTTTGGGGCGGTAAAACGAACACGGATGAAACGCAGCTGCAAACCCGAAAACAGAGCCAAAAGCAAAAGGGCAAAACTTTGATTGTACACAAAAGCAAAAGCAAAAAAAAAAAAAAATCGCGGTTTTTATTTGTTGTTGGCAGCAGCCGCGACTTTTAATTTTATTTCAATTTCTATGCGCATCGTAAGTGGATTGTTACGTGTGTATGTGTGTGTGTATGTTATGTATGTGTGCGTGTGTGCTTGTGTATTTTGTTTTATTATTTGTGTTTGTAATTCTTTTTTCTTGTTTTGCTTCATTTTTATATTTTGACAGTTGAATGAACTCGCAAGATTGTGAGTAAAAACACGACAACAACAAATTTCAACAAAAAGAAGAAGAAGAACAACAAAAATATTATATTTGTTGTTGTTTTAGGGAGAATAACATGTAAAAGCAAAGACAGAAACGAGCTAAAAGCGTCGTTCAAGATAAAACGGTAAATCGCAGTGTACCATAGGAAGAGCCTAATAGAGGAGAAAGGTGAGGGGGGTGGGGAGGGGGGATAGGCTACTCAAAGCCACAAAAAGTAATTTGGTGTTGTCTGTAAGCTAGAAAACGGAAAAGAAAAACGAGAGAAACAAGAAAAACGACAAAATATACCAAATGCGTGCAGGCTATAACCTTTCGTAAGTCAAACAAAAGAGAGCGAAAGAGTCAAACAGATCGACAGACAGTGAGTGCGAGCGGTTGGGTTGAAAGTTGGGGCGGTGAACAGACGTTAAACGAAGTTTACGCGGAGCTGCTGCCAGCAGCCGCTGTCGGCGTAGCAGTCGCAGTCGCCGTTGCCGTTGCCGTCGCATAGACCGCTAAACGTTTTAAGTTTTGTGTCTTTTCAATAAACGAAATGCAAGTTTGTGTGTTTGGGGCATTAGATGCACGGAGAGAAAGGTTCACAACAAAGAACCGATAGAAGAGCATGCCACACACTGTGTGTCTCGTGTCTCTTTGGCGTGGCATGAATAACTAAAAGAACATACATTGTATTTGTATATGTGTGAATATGTGTGTGTGTGTGTGTGTGTGTGTATCTTTGCAATGGAAACACAAACACAATGTCACATATTTTTTCTGTTGTGTCTTTGGCATTTCTTACATCAACGACAAGCACTTAACTCATGGGAGGGACACTGCGACGTTGCCAGTTTTCAGTTCAGTTCACAGATTACAATTCTAAGCGTTTTCCCTGAGTTCTTTTCGTATTGGAAATCGATAGATTCGACTAGCTGAGGGTTATTTTAATTTTGCTTTCCTTTTTATATTTTAATTTAAAATATCTTGAGTTTTATAAAAATAAAAAAGTTAATTATTCTTCTCTATGTTAAAGAAGAGACGTGTCTATGTCCCTGATCCTCAAACTCGATCTTAACTTCAAGCTACATACAAAAAAGTGCAAATCCTTTTCAAATTTTCCACCCAAACCGTGTTTTTTACTGTTTTACTTATACCTGAGGGTAATCCTTGTTCAAGGATATTCAAAATAAAGACGCTGAATAATTTGAAGGGTTCATGGGATTGGCTCTGATTGACACGTGATTGACAGATATCCTGAAACTAGGTCAGTTACGTTTCATCAATTTTACTTTCACTTTTTTTTTTTTTTTTGATTGCATAACATTACTTTTCCAATAGATAATCCTGTGTTATGGCACATGACAATGTGAAATGTACAACATTTATATTCTTATTCCTCGTTCTACGCAATTTCGCGCACTTCGCACCGTTCAATCAGCTCCAATCAATGCCAATCACAAGGAAATTTCTTTTCCTCTTTCTTTTTCTCTCTCTCTTTCTCTCTCTTCACCATTTTATTCAGCTGTATTTAAAATCGAATCAGTTGCAGCCACTGTCCCACTCAATGCCCCTTCCCACACACCACCCTTTGATTGCCAATTGGGGGTCATGTTACTTTCGTGCTGTTTAAGTCGCACGCGAATCGCGCGCGTTTTTGTAGCAGCTTTAAGACTTGACACATAAATCGATCGGCATTTTTTGCCCGCTTCACACGATTCTCACGGACTTTTGGCAGCCATTAGACATTATATAAAATATTTATATATAATATATATATACATATATAAGTATATATATAATATATATCTGATATATCACACCTGCCAAAACAAGGCACACAATTTAAAAGTTTCGCAACTTTTGCTGCGCTCCAGTTTTTTCTTTGCCCGAAAATTACTTTTTATTTGTCTTCGGCAGCAGATGCCAAGTTGGTCCAAAAGGAAACATAAGCTAAAGTAACAATAAAAAACTAAAAGAAAAAAAAATATCACAAAAGCAAAACAAAAAAGGAAAAATTAGAAATGTGGACATGTGCTTGAAATCGGAGCCAAGACAAGCCGGCGACGCTGTCAGTCCCGGAGACGTGTTGTGGCATCTATGGGCTGCCAAGGGAATCCACGAGCCCAAGACATCATCATAAAGTTGCCTTTTCTTGCAGTTCCATTGGTTGCGAGTTACTGGGCCCGAGGTTTTTACGCCTTTTCAAAGTAAAAAAGCAAAACCGAAGGCTCATAAGGATTTCTGCATTTCATCCTTTGATGAAAAAATTTCTTCAATGCTGAAAAATTCATAGGTCGAATTTTTAGACTAAAAAAACTATTTGCAGGGTATCAGCTGGCAGGATATTTGGTTGCCTTTGAACTGAACTCCTTGGGTACTAGATCCTTTTTCTTGGTTGATTGAAAATTATTGGGATTGAGTGAAAGCGTTATTTGTATTTAAAATTAATAATACAAAACAAAAAAAGAAGAAGAAAGAAAAAAATTGCCTTTGGGCTCGAGTTTCCAATCGTCTAAGAAACGGACAAAGGTTCGTCTCAATGTGGGTCCTTGATAAAGGAGCCTACAGGCTGTTGACCCTCCAAATAAAATTTTCTCTTTTGTTTTCTATTCCCTGCCCCTCCATTTTTTTCCTAAGGATACATCCTTAAATTGATTTAAGGATCACATATGTTTGACATTTATTTAAAGGAAGGATGGGAGATTGCTTAAATATTTTATGAAATATATAGATTAAAAATAGAAAAAACATTTTAAAAAGTAAAAAAAAAATATTTTTAATTTTACTTCAAATTTTGAAGATATAAATAAAATAAAAACAACAACACTGAAGTTAAATAAAAAAATTTGGTAAACAAAAAATAATAAATAATAAATAAACAAAATAGCAAGTAAAAATATTCCGAAAAAAAACAAAGAAAAATGCTATAAAAATATAAAAAACAAAAAAGACTTTAAAAAAAATATAATTATAATTTTAAAAAATATATTAAAAACAAACTACAAAGAAAACGCAAATTTCAAAAAATGTATTAAAAATGTACAATTCATAAATAATTAATTTTAAAATTGTACTTAAAATCTGTTACATAAAACAACGTGTACAAATTCAAAAATAATAAATAAAATTAATTTAAAACTAAATAAAATTTGAAAATAAATAAAATACTTGAATTAATTAAGATTTTCGATTTTTTTAATTCAGTAATTCAATTAGTCAATTTTTATAAATTTAAATTTTAAAAATAAATAAAATATCATCATAATTAAAAATATTAATAATTAAAAAAAATAAAATAAGATACAAATTTTAATTTTTTGAATATAAAAACGTAATTATTAATCTCACTCTTTAGTTTCTCGAAGGATACTAAATTATACATGTTTTATTTATAAACATTTATTAGGGTTTATTTAATTAAATTATAATTTGTAATTATAATTGAAAATTATTACTTTTAACTATATTTCCGTCGATGATTGATTAATTGGATTGTTACATATTTTTAATGTTTTTATTAGTTAAAAAATTAAATGAAAATTATAAAAAAATCATATGCAAATAATAAAAAATATAAAATAAAACATTTAATATAAAAAAACAATATAAAATATATAATATATAATATAAGAAATATAATATATAAAATAAAAAATATAATATATAATATAAAATATATATATAATATATAATATAAAATATATATATAATATATAATATAAATAATATATAAAATATATAATATAAAAAATATAATATAAAAAAGACAATATATAAAATAAAAAATATAATATATAATATAAAAAATATAATATGAAAAATATAATATAAAAAATATAATATAAAAAATATAATATAAAAAATTATTTACCAACTGAAGAGGAATCCGCGCAGAAATGCTTTAAATTGGAATATTAGAAGCATGTTTTGTGCCTGTAACTGCCAGAAGGATATCAAAAGACATACATTTATCCTTGCTGGGGGATATGTTTTTAGTTTGGGGGGAAATCGATGGATGCCTGCGTCTCAGGCAGCAAACATGAAAGGAGACATTTTTGGGGGCCATTTACCTTTTCGTTTGATGCCTTTACAAGTTGCCAATTTGCGTTTTTTGGGGGACTTGGGATTTGGGGCTTGGGGATTGGGGCTTGGGGATTGGGGCTTTGGGATCTTTGGCTTAAATTTGTGCGTTCTGCTTTATGGACTGGCAAGGAAAGTTCTAATTAGTGCAAAGGACCCGCATGAAAAGTTTGCTTGCCTTCAAGTACAAAAAGTATCTGATGGATACACAAGGCTTGTTTATGAGATACACGCGGATAGAGACCAGAGACCAGAGCCTTCAGGCTGCTGGCGCTTTGTCGAAGGTATAACTGTAATAACTAGCTGCCAACATGTCCATGTATTAGTGTGTGTGTGTTTTTATCTTTCAGATATTTTTTTAATGGGCACAACTTTTATGCGTGTGTGTGTGTGTGTGTGTGTGTGTGTGTGTGTGTGTGTGTGTGTGTGTGTGTGTGTGTGTGTGTGTGTGTGTGTGTGTGCATATATGCAGTAAAGACCATAAACATAAACAGCATATGAACCGCCGGCTTGGTGGCAATCACCCAAACCCTCGCACCCCACGTACTCCTGTCAAACACACACATACATTAAGACACACACACACACACACTCATACACACAAACACATTCACAGAGCCTCGAGCAATTTAAATGGTTTTACATGGCAACAGAACAGAAAATCGATGGCAATTTACCGTGCGTCTGTCATTTAGTGTATATGTATGTGTATACACACACACACACACACATATACGTAGCTCATGTATTATGTATGTGATGTACATGCGCAAAATTCCTCACATCCCAGAGAGAAAACTGTGCAACATTTTTGTAGACAAAACAAAACAAAAAGGCAGCCGACGATAGAAGCAACAAAAACAACATTAAATTTAGGAGCAAAAGGGAATGGGGATAAGTGTGAAGGGGGGAGAGTGAAGATGAGGAATGCGGCTTAACTGTTAGCATTGAAACCACCCATGCAACCCATGCCACCCACTCACCCACTCCGCCCACTTAACAGTCGCCTCAAATGTTGCCTACACTTTGACTTGGAACACGCGCGCAATCTCGCTCTTTCCCTCTTCCTCTTACTCCCGTCTCTTTATTTGTCATTTTTTCTCTCATTCTCCCTATCTTGTTTTGCTGCTTACCTCCCACACCCCACACCCCACACCCAACGCCCAACACTCTCGCTCTTCGCTCCTCTATGGCCGCCGCTGCTGCTGGCGCTGCATTATTTTCATTTTCAACTTTTTCTTCTTCTTCTTCTTATGGCCTGCCTCCTCCACTGGCGACCTCATTCGGTGTGTGTGTGTGTGGCGGCACTTCTTCGTTTCTCTCTCTCTTTTTCTTCTTCTCTCTTGCTCTCTGTTTACCCTCCGCTCGCTGTCCCTCGGGGGCCGCAGCTGGCAACGCACATTTTGATAACATTCGTGATAAAAAATAATGCGGCAACAACGCACCAAAGTTGATAGGCAAAGGGGGGCGATGGGATGGGAACAGGGGGGAAGGTTGAGAAGGCAAGAAACGTGCCAGGTCAGTGGGTGGCATGGCGCAGACAAGACGCCAGCCCAGGCCCTGTCTCTGTCTCCATCTCCGACATTGTATAAATATATGTGTGTATGTGTGTGTGTGTGCTTAGTAACTAGTTTTTGCGCCTGTTTTGACTTTGCTACGTTGCCAATTTTCACAGCTCAGCAGCATAAAGCATTGCGTCCCTTTTGCTCTCGTTGAACCGCCCCCAACATCTCAATAATTTCATTCATTCAAAATGAAGATAAACGCTTCATCGCCTTCCCCTGCCCCCCTCTCCGCTCCTTTCATTTCCCTGTGGAAGCTTGAAAAGCTCTTTTCCTCAATTTAAGATGCCTCACTTTAATTTCCCGATTTTCCGACCATCTGTTTGTACAATTTAACTTTTAGTACCTTTGCCCTCTTCGCCTTCCCCAGATGTGTGCCAATGGAAAAGTTCTTTCGGCTAATTAAGCATTTGTAAATTTACCGTTAGCTGCCACCTGACAGGATCAGAAGAGCAAAACACATTAATTACTCTTTAGAGTCTGGCATTTGACATTTTGGTAAAGCTTCAAGTCACACCTGGGGAAGGGAAAGGAAGGATCTTAAAGCTTTAATTGTCTGCTTCTTGGGGAAGGCGCAAGGCTTCCCTTGGGGTTGATTTTGGGGGTTACTAAGGCGCCTTTGTCAAATGAAAATTACGGATATATACATTTCCATCTATAAATAGAAGAGAAGAGGGGAAACTAATTAAGTTCTATTCTTAACAGTAAAATGTCTTAATTTATCTTAGCTCAAAGGATACAGATATGAAATACTTCCAAGTTCGATCCTTAATTCTTGGGAATTTATACTCCCATCCCTAAAATTATATTAAATCGAATGAATCTGATAATAATATATATTTTTTTTTATTTCTTAATTTTATTTTTTTAATCAATATTTTATTTAAAATTTAATCCTATAAAACCAATAAATAATTTAGGGATTATAACGCAAAATGAATTATTGCATTGGACAGGATTTTGATGCAAAATATTTTATAAACGAGGGAATATTTAATAAATATTTTTGATAAGAATTTTCTGCTCTATGAATCAGTTTTTAATCAATAATTAATTATATAAACGTTGACCAATTTATTACTTATTTTTAATTTATTTTTGGTAAAGAGATTTTTCTGAAAAATGTGAATTTTCAAAATCTAAACTTAATTCTATTTAGTATAATTTTTATTAAATTAAAAATTTCAATTAATTTTCCTAGAATACAATTTATTCTAAAAGAAATTAAAAAATAAATAAAGTTTAATAATTTTAACCATTTAGAAGTTAAATATTTATCATCTTAGATTTTAAGCAATTTAAACTTTGAAGCCATCAAGAAAATTCATTTATTTGCTTAAGAGAAAAGTTTCCACTCCCTTAAACTTTCGCAAATATTCACAGTTATATAACAGGTTTCATTCTCTTTAAAGAAACTCCCCAAGATTTGCGGTACTTAAAGCGTTGTAAAAGCTTAAAGCTTTTTCCCCACTTTAAAACTTATTGAAGTCGTCGTCAGAATGAAACGATGAGCCACACCCTGCGCTTGATGGCAGTATCACATTTTCCACCCTCCACCCCCACCCCAAATCCTTTTCTTATTCTCAGAATTTGAATCAAACATTTGACAATTCGCATTAATTTAATGCGCCCTCCCCCACCCCCCACAAAACAAGTAGAAAGGAATGCCAAAGAAAACTTCAAGTAACAAACAAAAAGAAAGATGAAAGAACAAAATGAATAAGAAGTAGAAGAAGAAGAGGACAAAGTAGAAGAAGTTGAGACCTTTCCCCAACTTCAAATAACTTGCCAACGCCCCAAACAGTTGGCAACTTTCGTCCTTGCTGTGAAATTTAAATGCAGACGCCATTTCTATTACTCCACAGATTAAATTATACCACGCGCCGTTGCCAAAAACGATATCCTGCCAATATACCAACCCCTCGCTTCACATTCCGCACACCACACGCCACACTCCTCCTCCTTTGCTCCTCCAACCTCACCGACCCCGACTCTATCAAACATTAAATGGCAGTCGGGAGTCGAAAATAAAATCATGACTGGCACAAAAGTAACTGAGGAACAAGAAGAGCTTCGGCTTCTCTGCGCCCAAAATAAGGCGCGGCCGACCAGGCATATAGCAGATGAAACCCCCCTTCGCTTCCCTCCTGCTCTACTGCTCCTCTAAACCTAAGTCCTGTATACATGCAAAAAGCATATACAGACACACGCACACACACACACAGAGACATACACATCCATATATTAAAGACGTTTTTCTCTCCAGTTAGAAATTTTTCACCAGGCACCGCCCCAAAAGTTTGTGCAAGTAGCACATTTTAGGATGGCAGAGGGGATGATGACGGTGCGAGGGGGGTGTGGGGTAGGTGCATGATTATTTTTCATGCTTTCTCATTTCGTCCAACTGCCTCCTCTATAGACACACTCACACACACGAACACATACAGTAAAACTTTCACAATGTGATTGCCTATGGGGGTTGCTGCCTTCGTCGTTAGCTTGTGCTTGCCACCCACCTACCCAGTAGCAAAAGCAGAAGAAGAAGAAGAAGAAGCAGCAGAAAAAAAAAGAAGTGGAAAGAAACAACAACAAAATAACAGAAGAAGCACAAGCAGCAGCAGCAGCAGCGGCAGAAGCAGAAGCCGCCTCACGTGCGCCTAAAGTTGAAGCTGTCGTTCCCGTTGTCGTTGTTGGCAGCGATGGAAGCCGTTGTTTTTGTCTACATTGTTGTTGCTGCTCGCTTGCTCGCATAGAAGCTACTCCCTATCTCTTACTCGCTCTCGCTCTCACTTGCTCTCTCTCTCTCTCTTTCTCTCAGTTCACCCGCCTGCCGCCCAGCACATTGTCTGCCCTTGATTTTATCGATTTTCGCTCTCGCCGCGGCATGCGGCGCTCATTTGGTCGCCCCATTCGGCCTCCCTCTCTCTCTCTCTCCCTCTGTATAATTTCTGTCTCTCTCGCACTCTTTGTATGATGCTCTCATACCAAAAAATGACACTCACAAAAACGCCGCACGCTTCTTCTTCTTCTTCTGTTTTATGCTTAGCTTCAATATTTGTGTGGGCGGCCATTGTACGCTTGTAAATTTATATATGTACGTGTGTATATGTGTATATGTATTCGTTTATATACATACATATTCCGGCCGGCACATTATGTGCTTTTGTGTTTTGTATGCATGTATTTTATGTGCTGGCCTCTGCTGTCGCGCTGCTGCGTTGTTATTTATGGCATTCAACGTCCACAGTGAGCGCCCAAGCGCCCAACTATCCACCCCTCCATCCATAACATTCTCTTACTGTACGTCTATTTAAGTGGAGTATGTACGTGTGCATGCGTGTATGGGTGAGTGTGTTTGTGTGCTTGTGTGTTTGTGTGTGTGATAAACTTTAATCTCTTGCCAACCAATTTTGCAGCATTTAAATTTTACCGTTATGCATTTACCGAACTTTTGTTTGAAGTGCTTTGCGTAATTTTTTGTTGCATTTAAGCTTTCGATTTCCAACTGCGTTTCACTTTAAGCTCTGACCAATGACCACGCCCCCCGTCCCCTGTCAGCATCGCTATGTTGTGCCAGGTCATCTCTAATGTCAATTGAAATTAGGTTTAAATTCTTGACGGCGATGGGGCTGAGCTTTTGTTCTGTGGGCACTTTTAAAGCGCTCGATTTACAGTAAATTTGTTTAAATTGGATTTTACCTTAATGCTAAATTTAATTAGATAAAAAATGATTTTAATATATGATAAATTCAGCACATTAATTAGATTATTAAATGATCATTATTATACAATTTCTGGCTATAAGTTTATTAAAATAAATCGGTATTTAATTTATTATTATTTATAAAATATGACCCAATAAATTATTTAAATTCTTTAAATTATAGCCAGGAGTTTAAACAATTAGATTAGGATGATGGTATAATTTAATTATTTTTTTTATTAATATATATATCATTATCAAAACTAGAAATTAAGTTTATTATTTTATTGGTTTATTAAGTTTATTATTTATCGTTCTTTTAATTTATAGGATATTCTTGGGTGTTTTCTCTTGCTTATTTCCAATCAAAAAGTTTTAGAAAGTTTTTAATAAAATTATTAATTTATTTGAATGTAACAGTCCTTCCCTCTGTGCCTTCTACTTTTTTGAAAACCCATAACAAAACGCCCCCAAAGGTAACCCAAGTTTAATTTCCACACATTTTTAAAGTATATCCAAGTTACACTCCCACACACACACACACACACACACACACACACACATGCTCGCAAATTTTATAAATAAAATATAGCATTTATACCCCATCCATATCCACAATATATGGGTTTCTTTTTTAGAGTCCACAAAAAACCTCTTAACGCTCAGTATAAATCATTGTTTAATTTTATTAGGAAATTTATTAACTTGTGTTTTTTTATATGGGTTTTCTTTTTTCGCCTTTTTTGTGGTTGCTTCTGTAATTTATTATAAGGGCTTACATTCGATTAGTCAAGGGTTTTTATTGCCAGGATTAAAGCGCTAAAATAAAATTAACTCGCATTAGCGAATCAATTTTTTAACTTCCTAAAAATAAAATAAAAAGCTTTTATACAATTTACAATTTTAAATTTATTATTTAAAATTCATAAATTATTAGAACATAATTTTACGACTATATTTCAGTTGGAGATTTCTTTAAAAATTAATCTATTATTATTTATTTATTTATTAAAGTGAGAAAATGAAGATAACATAAATATTTAAATTTAAATATGTTATATAAAATATAATATAAATATTAATAATAAACAATATAAAATAAAATACAACACGAAAACTTTTATGTGTTAAATAAATAATACAATTTAAAAGTCAAGAAATAAATTCTTAAATTTGATTAATTTAAATAAAATAATTTAATAATTAAATATTCATAATAAAGGACAAAAATTAATTATTAATTGAAATAAAATAAATAAGAATTGTAAATAAATAATATAATAATATATATAATATATAAATAATATAATAATAGATTTAATATATAAATAATATAATAATAGATATAATATATAAATAATAAAAATATAATAATAAAATAATAAAATAATTATTTAAATATTAAATAATAAGACTGAAATAATATACCTTGCCAATATAAACAATAAAGCCGAATAAACTTAAAAAACTCATAATTTCCATTAAAATCACTAAAACCTGACGTCTTTAGAGACTTGATACAACAACAAAAACAAAATGCAAATTGACAAAATGTTCACAAATAGAAAAAGAAGAAGAAAGCGAAAAGAAAGGGAAGAAAGACAAGCCCAACTGTCTGAGGGAACACGCCCATACTTGGCAGAAGGCCATTAACACCGTTAAACGGTAAATATTGTTGATAGGGGTAACCCCAGGCTGGAACACGGAATTCGTGGGTTAACTTTGTTTTATGGCATTTTATGGGTGTGGCAAGTACAACCGCCCGCCGCGACATCGGTGCGAAAATAAAATATAAAAACAAAGGAGCAAAATGAAAAGCAATAAACAGAACGCATCGCGTGCTTAGACGTCATGAATTTAACAACCGACAAATCGCCTGACAGTCTCTGACTAGCCCCGAACTCCCATTTCCTGCCCCCCCCACCACCCAAAGAGCACAATGCAAATAGACATCTTTAAGCCAAAAATTCTGGTCTCCCTTTTTGTATAAGATGTCCTTAAACCTTCACTATACACAGTCTGCATTCGCCGCAACAGCAGCAACAACAATTCGTCCCCTGACAAGCCCTTCTTTTTGCTATGACTTTTATTTATGCGATAAAAATAAAGCGATAATAAATGGTGGGCAACAAGCGGCAAGTTATTGCACTCGTCACTTTCCTTCCTCTCTCTCTATCCCGCAGTCTGTCTCACTCTTTTCTTTCTTTCATTCATTTGTCTTCACGTTGTTCACTGAGCAACAGCTGTTTGTGCTTTTGCTTAAGAAAGTTGCCTGCAAGAGTTCAATTGCCTTGCCGTGGCCTCTGCTTCGACTGCTCTTCCTTTCCTCCTTCTCCTCCATATTCAGTCTTCGACCATACACACACACACACACAGACACACGCACGCCTTGTCACCCTCTCTCGCATTGCATTTGCATTATTTATGTATTAGCAGTGAGCGTCGGCGACTGTTGGCTGCTTGTCGTTTGTCGTTTGTCGTTTGCCTTTTGCTTCATTTCCATTTTGCATGTGTTACGTAATTTCCGTTGCTAAAAGTGTAAAACGAGTCAAACCCGAGAGAGGGGGAAGAGCCGATGGCACATAAAGGGAGGGAAAAGGAGTGTCAAATCAGCTCCCATGTGTGCTTTTTGTTGTAGGTCAGGTCCGAGCACGCCAAGACTAGACACAGTGAATGAAGTGCATTTGTTGATTGATCAAAAGAGAGAGAGAAGAGAGAAGAGAGCTGAATGCCCCTAAGGAAATAAAGAGAATTAAAAATAAATGTTCTCTTTATTTTAATTGTTAATTTAGTTTCCGCGATTTTAAGTTTGTAGGTATTAATTATTATTGAGAAAAAATAAAAACATTTTAACAGATGAAAAGTCGTTAGATGATTTAAGGTTCAAAGAACCTTGTTGGCAAAACATGGCTTGACCTTTAAAAAGGTCAACGTAATCAGTGATAATTGCTGCCTTTGGATAAATGGAGCAATTATTTTAGATTCGACGTATTACTCATAAACTCAGTCGAGATACAGGTAAAAGGCGGGGGCCACACAGAAAAATCGTCCTACGACTATAAATAATTGATGGCCAGTCCAATTTACCTGACTGGTAGCTCCCCCATCGGTAATGATATACAATTGCAACATATATATATTATTCAGTAATATCAATTACTTGCCGTGCAAAAAAATGCCCTATCGAGAGTCAGTCATCCGAGTCGATGATTGGCTTGAATCTATTATTAACGCACATTCCACTAATTATATACTTTCCCCCAACTTAACTATATTTAATTTAAAATAAAAAATAAATTACCTTGAGAACTGCCATTATTTTACCTATAAGAAAAACCCTACATAAGATACCCAGAAGCTTGTATTACAGCTCTTGAAAAAAATACCTATTAAATTTTATTTAATACCAATTATGTATATTTTATTAGGGTATTTAAATGTCTGTCTTTTTCTGGTATCCAAACAGTAAAACCCCAAATGATTGAAATCAAGATTTTGCTTTTGATTTCCTGAAAATTGTAGAACCCGTTTTCGATTGAATTAAAACCAATGAATTGTTAAACGTATTAGATAATAACTAGATAGTTATATAATCTTCTTAGTGCAATTAATAATAATAAATAAAAATGCATGGGAGTTGGCAGAAATCACGGAATTAAAATTTCCAAAGTACGTGAAAATACCAAAAATTAAAATAATAATAATAAATGCAAAATTAAAAAAACTACTGGTTTTGAAATAAGAAACAAATTTCTATAAATAGAAAACAATATTTATGTTAATTTTTAACTTAAGTGTAGACTTGGATGAAGGAGAATTAAATTTGCGAAATTAAAGTGAAAGTTATTTAGGTTAGGTATTTGGTTTATTTTTTGGGAAAACAAATCTGGGGTATAAAGCATTTATAGGGCATATCCCATAGTACATAATGAAACAAATAAATAAATAAATGCATTATTTTAACGAAGTTAATGATCATTATTTTGTTGATCATCGCGGAACGCCAATATGGAAGGGAGCGTACACAACAAAAACAATAACAAGAAACTCCAGATGTTTGTGATTTAGTTCAGAAATAAAACGAAATGGAAGTGGAACACTTCTCCCACACAAAACAAAAGGCAATAAAGACAACAAAAAAAGGCAACTGCAGCCAAAAATATTTATAACGTGCCGCAAATGGTACACCAACACAGTTGGGTGTGTGTATGTGTGTGTGTGTGTGTATGTATGTGTGTGTATTATACTTACGAGTTTATAAATAAAATCTGTGTCAAATAAACTTTGCATGTTTATGGCGAATTTCTGCATTGCCATTTTGTTGACATTTCTCATAGGTTGTTGTGATGTTGTTGTTGTTGTTGTTGTTTGCTTGCTTTATGTCTCATTTTGTCGCATGAGACGGCGATTGACCCGCTTTTAACGGACCTCTGCATGATTCATAAAGCGGTACCAAGTTCAGGCAACAAAAAAAAATATATATATAAAATGGGGGAATGTGCAAATAAAATTGCAATAAAATGCATTTTATGTGTGTGTATATATAATACACACACACACACACACATACACACATGCATGCATATAGGGACTTGCTTGTGTGTTCACGATTTCTGAGAAGTGAAATACGAAATGAGCGGCGAGTGATACGGTGATACGGCAATAATAACGGTTGTTGTTTTTGTTTTTGGTTCTATTTGTTGCTGTTGGTTTATTATTACACCGGCTTGTAACGGTAAATTGTAAACGACGATTACAACACAAGCAAGCAGTCACTGACTGGCACGCACACACATAGATCATGATTATCATTTGATATTGCAGGTGTGTAAGGAAGACGACAATATAGGAAGCTAAAATTTGCTTACACTTTAATTAAATTGCGCTGGACAGCGATGGCAATAACAAACAAAGCCAACTAAATGAAAGACATGCAAAAGCAATAAACAGAAACTACAGACGAGCATAGTCTGCGCGCAATGTGTACAAGTGGATTAGCGTAGTGAGCGATCGTCCATGTATGCGTCTGTGTGTGCTTGTCTGTCAGACAGGTTGCGTTATTTTGAAAGTGCCCAAAGAGAAGGCAAACAAAACTCCAACTTCAACTCAAACTCAAACTACAACTCAAACTCGAACTCCAACTCCAACTCCAACTCCAGGTTGAAATTATTAAATTGCAGACGCCCAGTTGAGTGTATTGGTGTATGTATACATAGACACGTGTATATAGACGTTAGACTGCGGGTGTGTAGGGTGAAGAGCGGCGAACGGAAGAGTCACGCACACCAACGAAACCACGACGACGACACAGCAGACAAAAGCTAAAATCGTCTGACTGAGTCGCGCGTAGTCGATGAACGAGTTGTGAAGTGGAGTTTTGTGTTAGAGTAGGACAGGGAAAAGCCGAAGAAGGGAAGAGGAGCATACAAAAAAACGTGAGTGGCGTGTATACTTATGTACATACACGTATGCGTGTGCTGGTATGTATGTTGCTTATGTGTGTTTGTATGTCTGATAAAGGTCGATGGCCATGCGGCGACGTTGAAGTCGCACGACAAAACCAACAACAACAGCGACACACGTTGAAAGAGAATAAACGCGACTGCGGCTGTGGCTGCGATGGCAACGGCAACGGAAAAGTCGACGTATTTAGCCTAAGGGCATAAAATGTGTTGCAGGTTTCTGCTTTTGTATAGAAGTATATCTGTGAATATGAATATGCGTGCATGTGTATGCGTCTTTACTTTGTGTAGAAGACCTCATCATTCGTTCTTGTTTTTGTTTTTGTTTTTGTTTTAGTTGCATTTACAAACAGCAGAAAACACGTTTTGTGCACAGACCAGACAAACAAATAGACAAAACGAACAAAGTTGAGGGCAAATGTGGGCGTCTGTGTGTATTTCTGTCTATGCGTGTGTGTGTGTGTGTTGGTTGTTGCTGATGTTGCCTTTAAGGCCGTTATCATGCAACTTCGCCTGTCGCCTGTTGCCTTCTGCCTGCTGCCTGTCACTCACTCAATGCGACAAGTTTAGTGGGCTTTTAAAATGTAACATTTAAGAAACACCTACGACTGTCTGGCCTTTGATGATCTCTTCTCGCATTAGCTTTCTTTTAAAGCACTTAACTTAAAGCGACTTTTATTCGATGAACAACATTTAGGTAAACAATTATTTAAGTAAATAATAGAAAAAGATAATATCAGCTATAAATATATATTATTAGTTTCTTAACCTCCAAAAAAAAATAAAAATAATAAATAAAAAATTAAAAAAGGTGGTAGCAGCTATGAATAAATACAATAAAAAAATAATATAAATAAAATAAAATAAAATAAATAAAATAAAATAAATTAATTAAAATAAAATAAATAAAATAAAAATAAATAAGAAATAAAAAATAAAAATATATATAATATAAGTATATAAAGTAAATATTACAAAATAATAATTTATTGGCAACATAAAAACACAATTTGGATTTATCATTAATAAATTATTAAAAGATAAAAATAGAAACTAGCTTTTGTGCATATTTCTGCTGTTTATTAATAGCATCTAAAATTTTATAAAAAAAAATAAAACCATTAAGCTATGTTTTAACACCTACCTAAAAGTTAATTCATCATTTTTATTCTTAGCTCAAAAGAAAAACTGGTTGGGGTTTGGTCGAGGCCACACGAAAAAGCCTTTATTATGACTTCATGCAAAAAAAAAAAAAAAACAACAAAAAAGAAACGACTTAAACCTTAAGCCGTTAATGCTTCCAAGTCAAAGAGCATTGATACAACTAGAGATGAATTAAGGAAACGCGTTGAAAAACCGTGCGCTGACTTAAGCTCGGTATGGAATTGGAACAGGCAAATGAAAACAAAGACAATCGTTGCTGTCGGGCGCAAAGTCAACTGTGTGTATTTTGTCTTCTTCTAACTTAGGCAATTTGTCACTTGACTGATACTTTGTCTTCTTTCAAGAAGAATGGGTAAAGCAAGGGTTCGTTTACAATTTTCTACCTACTGCCAGTGCCGGCAATGTACACACTAATGTATTTCCTTCCTATTGCTACACAGCCTATTTGTTAGTATGCGAGTGCGAATACAAGAAATTTGAAGCAAAACAATATTTGCTACAAGTACTAACTAGCTTGATCATTTGACAATGATCTAATGAATTAAATGAATTAATGTCTATTATTTCCTTCTGAGGCATCCCAATACTAGAAGTATTTTAAAATGTAATTATAATAATCTACAAATATTTATTTCCCAATTTAAATGATTTTAATATATAGGGCTATAGGGCTCTTTAATTATTCCCTGAATAAATATGTTGCAATATTAAGTAGTCAATAATTGTTCAAGATCATATTTGGCCTCATGAATGAATTTGCTAGTCTCACAAATTTTCACAAATTGTCGATTTGCCACAGCTGCAAGAACTTCTTCGTCAGACTCTGATTCTAACACCAATGCATTAAGCTCCTATAATACGAGCGCCTAATGGTTGTGTGTGTGCGACTCGCAGACGAAAAGTTCTTTGCCTGGCATAACTTTGACAAAATTTTACTTTAATTCAATTTTTCTAGTCTTATTTGGCCTGCCGCTGATCTTCACACTATTGCACTTGCGTGTGTGGCACAGCGGCGTATTTGCTAGTATTAGTGCTTCCCAAATTTTATGATTTGTCTTTCAAGGCAAGTATACATTTTACTCATGAGTGATACCTTTGAAAATAAGTATGTGCTTAACTACACCCTGTACATACTATTGATAGGTGCACAGCATTAATTTCACACCTTTAGAAAATTGGAATAAACAGTGGGATTGCTTTTTATACATTGATAAATTGAATATAAAGTGGATCTCCGAAAAGATAGCTTTTGTCCCTAATTAATAATATGTGGTAGCATATCACACCCTAAGTTGAATATATATTTAAAAAAAGGGTGATCAAAATGCTGAAATGTAAACAGAATACGGATCAAAACACAGAATAGGCGAGGATTAGCCAATGGCAGAAGACAAAATACATTTTTCTGTATCTTGTTTACATTTTTGCTTTTGATTTTTCGTTTCGTTTTGACTTTGTCCCACCGAGCTTAAGTCTGCACACGGTTTTCAATTTCATTTTCATCGTTCCACCCCTTAATTCATCTCTAGTTGTATCAATGCTCTTTGCTTCCAAGTTAATTACTGTGTAAAGATTAGCTGCAAGTTCAAAGCAAAAATTTAAATGTTTGCCAACAAAATGTGTTTCATTGCCACAACGTTCCAAAGTACGGTGAAGGTAAGGCTGATCATTATTTCAGCTGATGATGAGCAACCTTCTATTTGCCATGCATTACGTAACTGAAAATAATCTAAAACAGATACTTACATCAACAGGCATGTCAGAACATGTTTTTTCTTGTTGCTGTTGTTGTTGTTATTTTGTTTGCGTTTCCCTATTGAACATTGAAATTGCATTGAATCTGAGAAGAGATAAGACGAAATGATCTCTTTTTTTTTATTATTGTCGCTCTTTCTTGTTTTTGCATTGCTTTTCGTTGCGTTGTCGCGAGGCTCACCTTCTCATTGTTTTTTGTGTTCTTTTTATTTGTAGCCCGCGTAAGTGAAAATGAACACCTGCGCGTTGTTGTTGTTGGGGCAGTTTGTTTTCTTTTCTGCGTTTTTTTTTCACGTTGCTTTTGACTGTTGTGGCGTACGTGCCGGTGCACTCACTCACTCAAATGCAGTTATGCAGCTATTACGTTGTCTGCGGTCACATACAAACGCACATGCTTGCACACATTGACAAGCACGCACTGGCGAACACCTGTCAAACGCACAGCACAACAAAAAAAAAATACATACATATCAAAAACAAGAAGAAGACGTAGAAAACTCGCTCTAATGCCATGTACCAGTCTCGCTGTAGCGGCAGCAGCAGCAGCAGCTGCTAAGTGTTTCATTTTCGTATTGTCCCTCTTCTAATGTTTTGCTGTGTCACGTTTTTCGTACTGAAATGTTTGAAATTCTGATTGGGTATTGGGTATTATGTTCGGCGTTGCCAACTGTCTGCCATTGTCGTTTTCGTGTGTACGCTGTTGCCATATTTCACAGTCTTACTCACGTAGCAGCTTCAATTAAAACAGGTTTTTTTTTCGGATCAGTTCAGACACAAAAGCCGTTGAAAGGCGCAGGGGATGCCGAGGGGCCGAGATAACGATGATCATCATGATACCTTTGCCTTTCAATTGTGTTTCACTTGTTGTATGTTCCCCTCCATCCCCCCTTCGTTGGCATCGCATCCTCCTGCTGTTCGCTTGGTAGCCATTCTTCATTAAATATGTTCACTGACCTTTGCCGAATTTCAGGTTTTTAAAGGCTTAAAACGCGTTACATATTTTGATATTTATCACATTTTTTGCTTTACTTATTTCTTCTTGTTTCCATACGAAAACAAACTGCCAATCAGAAGAAGAGAGGAGAAGCAAGAAGCACTCGCAACAGCGTGCGTTCGGCTTTTGTTCACGCAGATGACCTTCAACTTGATTTTTAATTAAGTTTCAGTTCAATGAACGGAAACTGTCAACGAACGACTCGTCGCTGAATTTTCTTTTTGTTTATTTAAATAAAATATTTTGCTTTTTTCGTTTTGTTAACACACATTTTTGGGCAATGTTTCTGAAATTCTTTAATTTTATGATTTAATTTCTTCACTCTATCTTTTGTTTACCCTTAAAGCACTGAATAAGCAACAAAATTTTCTGACGAATATTTTTTCACTTCAAATTGTATTTTTTATGGAAATTAAAATAAAATAATAACAAAGAAATAAAACTCACTTCCATGAATCACAATAAGTTTAAAAATTCATTTATTTTATACTTTAAATTCAGTTTTTTCATTAATCATTTCTATCGAAAATTAATCGTTGGGTTTATTTTCAAATTTGTTTCAAAATTATTTGGTAACATTTGTCCATACACAAGTTTCAATTTCAAGGTCTCCGGTTTCCCACGTACTTGACTTTTGATGTATCTACTTAATGTTGTTAAATAGAAAAAAAAATAAAAAAAAAAAAAAACTTTATAAAATAAAATAAATAGCTTTAAAGAGAATAATAAAATATAATAAATAAAAGTAAAGGGTAAATAAACAAAACTAAAATAAAAAATATAATAATAGTAATACATTAAATAAATAAATAAACGCGCAATGAACTTATCAGGAATTTCTATGCACATATAAATTTGCGAATCGCAACGTTGCCACATTTCACTTTAACGGCATTTTCATGATGTAGTAGAAACTTTTACCCCAACTTAAAGCCTCTTGTCAAAAACGATGCTTAAACCATTGTATCTTCTCTCTGGTGCCGTTATTCATCTCAGCTTTACAGCTTTCAAAGTATGTGCTAGCCATAATTTATGCAGTTTAATCGCTTTTCTCAACTTTTCAAACACCCCAAAACTCTTATCCTTACATAAATTTGTGTAAGTTTCTCTTCTTTTTTATATCCTATTTTTTTTTTCTTTCAATTTACATTTTTTACCATATTTCTTGAAAACCCTAAAACCGTCAGAGCTTCGGGTTCAAGTGCGTTAACCGCCGCCTGATATTCTACACCGCCCAACACCACCCATTGGCATCCGCCCAACCGCCCAGCCTCCCACCAGCGTTATACAGATTTTTATTACCATTGCTACTTACCCGGAAATGCCAGTCGCACCCTTTCCACTCACACAGTCTCACACACTTACACACATGAACATACTAATGGCTACTTCTGTGCCAACCCTCGTTGTCACATGTTTCGCACAGCTCAGCAACTCCTCTTGCAGGATTTTTCTTACTTCATGGTTGTTATTATTATTCAGGTTTTTTTTTTTTTTTTTATTTTCAGTCCACTGACAACCCTTGTGGCAGGTTCTCGTGGAAATTGTTGCATATCAACCACCTCATTCTCACACCCCCGAACACCCTTATATCCTACACCTCTACACCCTCGCACCCCCAACAATGAGCATAGTTTTCTCATATAAATTTCAACAGCGAGAATAACCTGACAATAGTTTGGGCCACCCCCAAGCCAGAGAGAAGAACCCGTTGTTGTCCGGAAGGATGTTTCAATTTCTATTTTGTTTTACACGTCTCTTCCTGTTTTTATCGGCTTTTCTTTATATCCATCTCGTTTCGTATTTGTATTTGTGTGTGTATGTATGTGTTTAAGCAAATGATATAAACCTCCCTGATGCCCCACAGCCTCAACGCGATTGTTCTTTTGCTTAGAAAAAAATTTGTTCAGCTGTGAAATGTGGCAACAGCGCATTCCTCACTTCTGTTCCATTGGAAGTTCTGGCTTTTGTGCAATCGTTTCCTAGTCTTTTGATTTCGTTGTTGAATTTTCTACCTACTCTATAAATTAGAAGGGCTTTTATTTATTTAAGGCCCTTTGCCTGTCGTTTGGCTTTGAGTTGAGCTGCGAATTGTTCTTTGTTTTTCTTCTTCTTGTTCTTTTTGTATGGTGGTGGTTGTTGTTGTTGTTGTTGTTGTTATTTATTTTTCATTGTTTTGGTGCCTCTGTGATGTTGTCTTTTGGTTAGCTGATTGGGTTTTTCTGGGCTGATTACGTGACCATGGAACACGTACTAAATCGAATCCGCAGTAAGTCCCAAATAAAATCAAACAGTCAGAGCTGTACATATCCATTTGGTATTTGAAAGAGCCTTAAATAAATTATTTGAAAGGAAGAAACTTAAATAAATGAAAAAGTCTTCAAAATAAATAGAATTTTATATTAACAAAATACGCCTTATACTTCTTAAAAGACTTCTTATTTAGGAACCCGATTATACATTATAATATGTATATACATAGGTATATATAGCATTGGTATATTATATGTTTATTTAATATTTGCTATTTCTGAAAACCGTTTAAATCCCTTTCATATTCTCCATATATAACTAACGCATTTAAACATCGAAGTCCGCAGGCGTTTGTTTTAATTACTGACCCATTTTCCACCTTCTTACACGTTTTGTCATTCATTGCATTGCCTAAGGGGGGCGCTGTTGCCACATTTCCCTTCACATAGGCAAGTGCTTTAAAGCGCCAAGCGATTTAAAGAGCAGTTAAACTATGTATAGAATTGTGTATATATTACCATTGAATTGGAAAGTAAATATGCTTTATATACGTTATAAATATATATATGTATATATACATGTATATACGCATGTGTATGCATATGTGTGTATATGTGTGTATATATGCAATTATGCAAATTTACATAAACATAACCTACTAACTAGGCACGCTATTGAAACACATCCAGTGGCAGTCGGTGTAACGGTGTACGCGCTCTATCGCTGTCTCTATCGCACTTACCGCAAATAGTTGACCTCATTTTTAGGACTGTGCACAATTTTACTGCAACTTTTTTCTTCTTTTGCATTCACTGGGGCGCCGCCTGGCGGGCGTTTGTTGGCGCTACTGTGATGGTGGTGATGGTAATGGTTATGTGGGGTTTATAATTCCTCGTCTCCCCTTACCACCATGACTGCACTCTGCACTGCCAGCGCACATTGAGCTGAGCTCATTTTGCATGCATGCATTTGGCAACTCTGTCGCTTATTTTCACTGACGTTGCAAGTGCTTGTAAGCGCGGGACAGAGTGAAAGAGAAGAGCGGAGAAGAGAGATGAGTGTCTAGGGGAAAGACGGCAGCTATGATGGCGGTGCCCTACATTTTTGGCTTTGTTTTGTTTTTGAGCCTTTACAAAATGCAGGCAGGTGGCGCTGAAAGCGTTTGCATTGCTTTTCAAAAAACGTCATTCAGGCAGCGAATGCACTTTCTGCTTCTTCTATCCCCGATAGTTGATGTTGTTTTTGTTTCTGTTCTTTTATTGTTGTTTTTGCCGTTTGTTGTTTGCTTCTGCTTCTGTTATTGTTGCTGTTGCTGTTGCTGTTGCAGTTGCCACATTTCATTCACATTTACAAACTGAAGAGATTTTTTCCATTTAGTCGCTTGCTGTTGCTTTTCAAATTTTCCCCACGTCCTTGTGCTCAATACAACAACTACAATAATAACAACTACAATAATAACGGCAGCAGCAGCAACAACAACAACGTAGACGATGAGTAGGCAGAAAGAGGTTGAGAGAATGTTGTAAAAATCGATAAAGCAATTAATGCAAAAAGTGGCTGGCAACCCTCCGCAATAGCAGCGGTCGCAGCGGCGGCCACAACAACAACAACAACCCTGCATACAAAAATAAACAGCCACCCAATGCAAACCAAAGCCAAATCTAACATCATAGCCCACCCACCCATCAAGAACCCAACTCAAATGCGTGCGCTTTGTTATATTTTTTTCTTCGTTCTGCTTTTACCTATTCCCCTTCATTCTCTGTTTGTTTTCTTCTCATCTTTTCATTTCTTTCTGTCTTGCACAGCGTGTTTATTACTTCGTTCTGCTGCTGCCGCTGCTTCTGTTGCTATTGTTTTTTTTCTTCTTTCCTTTCTTTTCTTCTTCTTGCTTTTTGTGTTGTTGCTGCAACCCCCATTTGATGGCGGCGACGCCAATGACGTTGCCATGCGGGCGGGCAGAATGTGTGCTTAACGGGCGGTCAACGGTTACAAAACGTGTGCGAGCGAGAGAGCAATAGCAAAGAGACGTTTAAGCACACACTTGGCTATGGTGATAAAGCTGTGTGTGTAACTGGCTGTATATATGCATAGGTGTGTGTGCGTGTGTGTGTCTGTGGGAACGACTTTAATATATTTTAATTTGTTTTACTTTCTGACTTTCAGACCCTTCACAAAGCTAATGGGGTGCTTGACGAGTAAAAAAAAAAATTAATTTAATTAAAGTTCATTTTCTTATGTTTATTTAAGATGGAAAGATTGCAGGAGGAGGATGCATTTAAGTGCATTATTTCAACCTTTGATATAAAATATAAATGAATCTTATTTTGCATTTCTTTATTTAATTTATTTAAAAGCTGTTTTTGAAGCACTTAAAATTGTGTGATTTATTTAAATTAATTTAATAACTGAGAAATAGTTAAATATTAATGCAGCGAATTAATTTAAAATTCACATTTTATTTTTCAATCATTTATTTATTCTCAATTTTTTATTTATTTATTTTCTTTATTTTTCTCAATTTTTCATTTATTTATTTTCACTGAAAATTCACTTTAATTAAGCTTCGAATTATTTATGATATATCCCCTCTTATGTAATCACTTTTTGTTGTCCTTTGTAAGTTCATGATGAGAATTTCATGTAATTTATTTTTGCTCTAATCCCGCTTTTTTCTATGTTTTCCTTTTGAGGGATTTTTCACTTGGGCTTAAGTCGTCGCTGTCTCTGTGTCTCTCGAAAAGATATTGATTAACTTTTTGCCCATTTCAACACAACAAAATCCCCACTCGCATTCCTCAAATGGAAGCTGTCAGAGTTGCTGCCACAGCTCCACACACTCAGACCCAAAGTGGATGCTCGTATCTCGTAACTCGTAGCTCGTAAGCCCCGAGCTTTCAGTGCTACTTCCCTTTGGTTCCTGTTGCTCCTCCGGCAAATGACAAGTAAAACTTCCCGTTTACCCAACATCAAATCTAATATGAAAACTTTCCCGCTTGGTCATTCCACACGCGGGGATTGGGAAGTCCTTCAGCTCCTCCAACAACAGGCGGGGGGCCCCCCTTCAACAATATTGCACCCGGACACATTTTTGGCAATTTGCCTAAAGTAACGGGCAATATGGGACTGGGCGACGATATGGCACATATAAGCTCATACATATCTGGCAAGACTTCAGATGCGCTCAAAATATGAAAAACAAAGCCAGGAAATAATTTCAGGATTCGAAATTCCATTTTTCATTTTTTAATTTATGAATTTATTGAAAGTTAATTTATGGATTTTAGAATTTATTCGTAAATATTTCCTGTTGATGTTTTTCCTACATCAGAAAGATACAAATTAATTCAAGCTGAACTAAAAGATAAACAGGAAAGGATATAAAAATAATATTCAGGATTTTCCTGAAGTTTACATAAAGGATATTTTATTTAGAGAAAAAATTTATAATTTATTATTATATTTAAATTTGTTTTCAAAGAGAAATATTTTCATGCTTTGGCGTGTGTATCCATGAGTACAGTTATTTTATAAACACACACACACACACACACAGACACACTCATACATACGCACATGTATTTATATTTTATATGTATATTTTCTATTCTATTGCCGTCCGTTGGACTCGGGGTGCCAACCCAAGCTTTGTACCTCCTAAGTGCACATACATATATACACATACACATACACACCTACGAACATACACATATACACACACACACATACAATAAGGACGTCGTCAACTTTTTATGCCTTTTGCTATACACAAGTTTTCAGCAACTTTTTGCATATTTCAGGCCCACAGACCTCCTTCTTCACACACAGACACACACACACACACACACATATACTTTCCGCCCAACCACCCACATTACTGTATACATATTTTATAAGTTTGGTCCCCAGCCTGGAGACCTGTTTAGATGCCCCCAAACCCCTGGCTTCGGTTTCGTTATTTCTTATCATCATCATCATCATCATCGTTATCTTCATCATCGTCATCATCATCATCGTCATCATCATTAACATCGTCATCATTTGCAGCCTCAACATTTTGCCATTACTCTTTGTTGTCGTCATCCTTCTCGTTTGTTGTCTTTGTTTGCACATTTTCTACATTTTTCCCACGTTTTATTGCAGCTCAGGTGCGGTAGGGGGTGTATTGGGGGAGGGGGTGATTTGAGGGTACTGGGTGGAAAGTCACCCTGCCGCTGCCCTCCCCCCCAAACGCAAAGTACATAAAAGTAACGGCACACACGAGCGCAAAGTTACGATTCTCAAGAACGCAGGGGATATGTCTGCTAATGTTTCTTTCCGCTTGTTCCGCTGAGACCTGCCCTGCGAGAGTTCGCTTTAATTTCACATTTCAATTTGTTTCTTTAAGCGCTGAGTGAAAAGTTTCGTTTTCACCCAAAAAGTTATGTAATATTTAAATTGGAATTTAAGGTCGTGGCTTGGCCCTTTCATCTTTCATCTTTCCGCTTTTCCAATTCTAACGGTACATTATCTGAATGCTCTGTGGATAATGCAGTTATTACCGTTAATCTCGGCTTCTTTAGCGGTGGAGGTGCAGGGGAAGTGAAATGTAATGTCTTTTGATGTTGACAATTGAGGACTTTTGAAGGACTTTTTTGATATTGAATATTTTATGTTGAAAATTAAAATACTTATTTAAAATTTAAAAGATATTTGATGTCATTTTTAATGGGTTAAAAATATTTATAATTAAAAGGATATTGTGTTTAGAAGGGACAACATTTTCTGAGTTCTAAATTCACACTTTCGGCTGATTAAATAATTAAAATTATAAATAAATAGCAACTTTTAATTATTATTATAGTTTTATTTTATTGTTTTTTATAATTTTTACATTTTAATGAGATTTTCTCTCACCTCAGCAAAAAAAAAAACTGTTAATTTTAAAAGGTGCACATTTGCTGAGGGAGCAAAAAGTGGGTTATTCTCAGAAAACGTTTCTGGGAAAAAGGCGTGGCAGAAAAGAAATAGCATAGAAAACGAAGTGGAGAAAAAAAATATTTTCTTGAGTTTCTGGGACTCAAGGTTCAAATTACCCAAGCCTAGAGCTGGGAACTGACTCAAATTTCTAAAAGGAATATACGAAGAACTGAGCAGACATTCACTTTTACAGTTAGAACAGAGAGAGAGAGAGCGGAAGAGAGAGAGAGAGAAAGAGAGAAAGAGAGAATGAGGAAAGATGATAGTTTCTTCCTGATCAAGGGTTTCCCATAGTTAAATTAATTTAATTAAAAAAATGTATTAACATTTAAGGATTTCTCGGAAACTTTGAATCCGTCAGTCTGTCAATTAAATACAGTTTTACCTGCAAAGGACACTTTCCCTGAGTTTAAGTTAGAAGTGGAAAACATTTTCAGCTTTAGTTTTTTATTTTCTAATTTAAATTTTAGCTTTAGTTTTTTATTATCTAATTTTAATTTCAACTTTAGTTTTTTATTTTCTAATTTTAATTTCAACTTTAGTTTTTTATTTTCTAATTTTAATTTCAACTTTAGTTTTTTATTTTCTAATTTCAATTTCAACTTTAGCTAGCTTAAAATTTATTTATATAATGTCCTGGCCACAGGATACTTCATAGTCGAGCTTGCCGCGAAATACTCTCCTTCATAAAAGCAAATTTTCTGTCATTTTATTTTATAGCTAAAAATCGAATAATTTATTTAATTTACAATTAATTCTGCAATCGTAAGAAACTTCCCCTCAATGTGTTCTTTGACATGTGTTCAGAGCTACGAACCACCCCTAGGGTCATGTCGAGCCACTCCCCGAGTGGAAATCAATAAGGAGCCGCGCACATAATTTAATATATGGACAAACGTGCATGTAATTACTTGCCTCATGTGGCATTCATGTTTGCCAATTCTCGTGCCGTTTCTTCCACATGCTGGCATTCAATTTTCATGTCAAAGTCGTGCCACGCCCTCATACCTGCTCCCCCCCCTTCTGGTCAGTTAAGTTGCCAACCTGTTGCATGACGCGTGCGGTCAGCTTTCCAAAGGCAACGGCAACTGGCAGCTGTTTTTGGGGTAACCGCAAGTCGGCAGCCGCAAGTCTGTCGACTGTCACCCGTCTCTCCCCTCGTCCAGTTGGCCCTCAGTCGTTAGTCGCGAGAGGAGCAAGTGCAATCCTTTAACTTCATTCAGGACGACAAGGAATAATAAATGTATTCACATTGTAATTAATGGTGCGTCCTTACAGAGTGAAACCCACGATTAAAAGATACCCTTTATTTTTTGAGTACAAAAAGTTGGTTTTCTGCAGTAATCAATGTACTAAATATGTTATAAATTTATTTAAATATAAAAAAACTAAATGTGTTTATAAATATAATTAAAAATGTATTTATAAATTAATAAAAAATAAATTTCAGCTAAGGCTTAGTTTATAAATATAGTTAAAAATATATTTATAATAATTAAAATAAGCTAAAAGTTTATTCTCTGTACTAAAAATTACACAACTAATCATAAAATTAAATTAACTTGAAATTTTCATTTAAATTCCATTTTAATATTTAATTTTAAATATATTCATAAATAAAAAAATATTTTAGGCATTTAAAAAAATCAGTTACTTATAAAAAAAATAAATTAAATTAATTTATAAATATATAAATAAATAAAATGTAATGATATTTTTCATTATGAACGTTTAAGGCACTTAAAAAATGATCCCTACATTAAAATAAACTCAGGTATATGTTACGAACATCAACATATCCCAGTTGCTGGTATGTCCTGTGAATACATATCCCCTCTCCGATCACCTTTGGCAATACAGGGTATGCAGAGTGGTTGCCCCTTGAAGCACGTACTAAAAATACTGTTTCCACTGCACTTCGCACTCTCGTAAAACTTCCCCCTGTTTTTTGTTTTGTTTTGTTTTTGCGTTTGTATTTTTTTTTTTCTCCCTCGATCGCTGACGCAGGTGTTTGACTTGTTGCATGTTGCCTGTCACATGTTTTGCCTTTGGTGGCTCTTCCTCTTAGGTGACAGTAACTTAAACACAAAAGCTAACAAATTTATGGCTGCATTTGTTTATAACTAGGTCAGAGCCTTATCTCAGCTTATCAGTACAGTGTTTATTTTCTCTTCCTATTCTTCCTCTTCTTCTTCTTAGTGTCTGATAATAATGACAAACGAAATATTTGTGTGTCTCAAATTTCAGTGCGTGAATTACGTCAATTTAGTTAGTTATTGTTTTTATTATATCAAGGGTATTCCTGACTCTCAATGCTACACTTATCGGAATTTAATTTAATTAAATAAAACGATTAAATTTTAATCAATCAAGTTTTAAAGTTTTCCGGGTTGGTAGTACCCAATGAAAAGTCTGTGTACGAGAAAGGTAAATGTTGCTTATAATTGATAGGAGGAATTGATAGTCCAGGGGATTAGTCGATGTTTTTATGGGGCTTAAATATAGAAAAGTCGAAGAATTGAAAAGTTGTAAAGATTATAAATTATTAATTCCGCAAAATCATAACTTATATAAGTCACTTAATTGCTTAGACATTTTTTCTTAAAATATTTTTATTGCTAATTATAATTTCCTTTATTTTTAATTATTATTAATATTTTTATTTAATTTCTTTTAAAAAAATATATAAAATGGTTTTTTAAAGCTCAATAATAAATAAATATTTATTAAAAGAAAAGTACAGTTATAAATAGAAGGAAAACGCGCTTTTAGAACATTTCCGAAGCAAAGTTTTCTTCCGCTTTAGAATCTATTTCTGATATTTGTACTCAGTGTCGTTATCAGTAACAAACATCACTTATCTTGAGTTCAGTGTTGAGTAACGATTTAAGAATAGAATACAAAGAGAAAATAGACAGAATGCAGCACTTGAAGCTTTAAATATACAACAAAGTCTTATCAGTGAATTGAACTAAAAGTGCTAACTTTTTCTTCTTTGTTTTCAAATTGCGTTCTACATTCTGAAGAGCATGTGTGTTTGTGTGTGTGTGTGAATATATTTATAATATTGTGTTAATATGTGTGTATGTTTATTGATTATCAATATTGAGCGCATGACCTCAATGATTCTTCGAACTGCTCGTCGCCCTCATAATACAGCAACAACAACAATTATAATAACAACCACAACAACAACAACAACAACGAGAACAGTAGAAACAAAACAAGAAAATGTTGATTGACGTTCAATGCGTTTTACACGCGTTTCCAGCGCGTTTTTCAAGCTCGTGTAAATATTTATAGCTTCATACATAAATTTATGTATAGATATGTGCATGTATGAGTATCGTCATTAATGTTGCAGCTGCTGCCTTAATTACTCAATTACATATTTTAAAATATTTAAAGAATTTACATTCCAGAAATATCTCGAATATTTTTTTCTTAAAATAAACTTTTAAGTGCAGCCAGCCTCCTGCCATTCGCTACGTGCGAGAGAAACCAAAACCGTACAGTGCCTGCAAAACTGTGTCCGTGTCCGCTTCAACTGTTTGAATTCCACTTTTGGCGTGCGTATGCGTGACCCCAAAAGCCAAGAGCCTTGTGCTAATAAACAAAGTAAACAAATGTGTCAGAATTTTGTGTAACATTCAAAGGCAAATGCAACAAAAAACCAAAAATTAGCAATTGAAACAATAACAATCAGAAGAACGAGAACTTGAGTCAAATGCAAACACAATTGGCAATAAAAACTTATACAAATTAACGTGAAATCAAAGCGTAAACTAATTTAACCTTCGGACATGCAATCACAACAAACACGTGACCATGAAAAACATTTCTTATTGTTGTTGTTGTTGTTGCTGTTGCTGTTGTTTGAACGTTAAACAAATAATAACGACACGAGCGAAAACATAAAAAACTGACAGCCGCGCCGATTAAATAACAAAATAACGTAAAATGATACCAATAAGTGCGGATGAGAATGGAATAAGAAGAAAAGAGGAAACACAAAAAAACTGAAAATGAAAATGTATTGAATTATCGCCGCACTGTAATAGAAGCAGAGCGTGACAGAACAAAGCTTACAGTGGTCACTTGTAAATTACTAAAATGCACGAAAATTGGGCTAAAAATTAAAAATGACTTGTTGTTCAAATTTAATATGTATATATACAAACATACATATATAACGTATATACACGTTTATATAATTTACAAAGGGCAACAAAATGACGTAAAATTATTACCTGCAAGTGAAGTATTTATTTTTACAACGAAACAATTCAACGTATCCCCACCGTGTAACGTATAACGGAATTTAATCGCAATGCATGTGCTGGGAAAGAGAGAGGGAGAGTCTGGTGTCGAATGTAATTTGCAGGGCACTATTTATTAAAATGTGTGTGAGCGAAACAGATAGCAAAAAGAGCAAAGAGCACTTGTAACGGAATTAAATCGAATTTGATGTACAACACGATGTGTTGCGTGCTCCGCCGCTGCCTGCGCGCCTTAAGTAAACAGACAATTGGCTAATTTTAATTGTTTGTCGTCATGACCTTGACCCACAACGACGCGTGATGCCTGGCAAGCGAAAGAGCGAGCGAGAAGAGAATAATAATAATAATAATGTAAGAGACTGACAAATGTGAGCAACGACATACAAACACTTATCATAATAATAACAAAATTAAACTGGTCGCCACTATTTATAAAAATAGAACCTTCAACGTCAGAAATGAAATGCAAAAAAGCGATACGCACATCCGAATTAGTTTCGTTTTTTTTTTTTTTTTATTTGTTTTTCTCGTTTAATTTTATTGTTATTATTTTTAGTGGCAATATAAACACATAAAACAACACGAAAGGCACACGACGCAGACTGCGTGGCAGGCAGAAGTCGTAAAATAAAGTAAAGGCGACTGTGGGGAGCAAGAAGAAGTAGAAGAGAAATAAAAGTTGCACACGTGGGCGTTGGCAATGCTGTTCACGTGTTTGTATATGTGCGCCAAGCAACATAGGCGTGTGTATATATGTGTGTGTGTGTGTTTTGAAAGAAGATCGGGTGTTGGAGGGGATAGGGCAGGCAACATGAGAATAAAGTGAGTACTTTTAAGTTGATTAAAAGCGCGTTCCGTTTTTCGCGAGTAACAACAACAACAACAACAGCAACAAGGCCTCTGTAATTGTGTCAACGTGCATGTATGTGTGTGTTTGTGTGTGTGTGTGAGTGAGTGGGCATGCAATGGAAATGTGTGTCACGCCTCCTCATGTCATGCAAAACAATTAAGAGAACTTTTGTGCCTCGAACGAGAGATACTCTGACTTGGATTAAAAGAAAATGTACTTTGAGATAAATAAATAAATAATTTTAATAATTTAAAAATTGAATCTGAGAATTGAAAAATGAGTTAGAAAATTTAAATTTTGGTTGAGAATTTATTTTTGATGAATACTTTAGTTGCTTAAGGATTAAAATCCTTTATGTGCAAATTACTGGGTATGAAGCATCGTTCATACCTTCAATTTAGTTTAAAGCAATTGTATTTGAAACCTATGTATGTTTCCATGTGTTTGTGTGTGTGTGTGTGTGTGTGTGCGTGTGTGTGTTTGAAAAATTAACAATCTTCAACAAATGTTCTCTGGGCACATTGATGGCATTAGGAGGATAATGTGGAAAGACGAAAAGCGATAAGCGATAATGTAAAACAGATTTTTAATGGGAAAACGAAAAACGAAAGTTCTAAAAGCTTAAATGTAAAACCAGGATTAAAAGTGGAAAACTAAATAAATATAAATAAATAAATATATAATAATAAATATAAATAAATAAATATAAAATAATAAATATAAATAAATAAATATAAAATAATAAATATAAATAAATAAATATAAAATAATAAATATAAATAAATAAATATAAAATAATAAATATGTATGAATTTGTATAAAGCGAGAATTATAATTATAACAAGAATGCTTATATCAATATAAATATATAGACGCAAACTTTTATAAATAAATAAATAAATAATTAAATAAATATAAAAAATATAAATAATAAATACAAACATACAAAACTATAAGAATTTAGTAAAATAATTATATGAATAATAAGAAATAATATATATTGCATAAATGTATAAATTGTATTTGTTTAGGTTTGTATTAATATTTTATTTAATTTATTTAAGTAAATATAAATAAATACATACCCTAGACAGTGATGTGGAATGAATATATATCATATTAACTTAGGATAATAACAATAAATACAAACCAAAATTAAAGAGAATAATTTAAATAAATAAAATATAAAATTAAAATTATTTCTAAAAGTTTTTCGGAATTTCAAAAGCTACATACGTTTTTTAAAAATTGAAAATGTTTGTTTTTTATTTTTTTTTTTAAATCTGAAAAAACTTATTGGATATTTAAATACATAAATAAATTGAATGGGAATACCCTTTATATAAAAAACTATATATATTTTATTTAAATTCTGCTCCTCTTTCCCTTTATCGTTTAATATAAATGTGGGTCAATGTGAGGGAAATGTGTTTTCTTTTTATTATCTGAACTCTTAAAAGAGAACGGAAAGATAATAAATATATAATAAATTTATGAATATAAATATTTATAAATAAATAATATATAATTATACATAAAATATATATCATAAAATATAATAATATATTTTATTTGTATATATCAAAAGCCTACTTAATTTAGGAGCTATTTTATTTCTATTCGATAGTTACGATATTTTTGGGTTGGCCAATTGGTGTGCTAATAAGTTTGTATGTGTGTATGTATGTGTGTGTTACAGTGTTGTACTTTCAAGGCATTTCACAGCTAGAACTTTGAACTTTCACTTAAGGACTAATATATTTTAATATGCCTCATAAATAATACTAAGATAATAAAGACGATACAATTAATTGCAAAAGAAATAAAATTGAATTTAAAATTAATATTTGTAGAATTTTGAAATTATTTAAAATATTTTTAAAATTAAAATTTGAGGTTTGATTTAGAATTTCGGAAAAACTTTAAGTGTTCATAAATGTGTAATTTCTGAAAATATATAAAGATTTAAAATCTAATCTTTTATAAATATTCTTAATAAATTCATTAAATAATTGTCTATCGATATACAATCGACTTATTAAAATCAGGAGTGCGATATTGAATTTAAATTTAATAAAAGACTTAATGTATGCAATTTTAAAAATGCCGATTAAAAAAAATGCAATACGAATTTTAAAATCTCTCACGTATTCGCAATTGAAATCAAAATTGCCATAAATTTGTTAATTAAATGCGTTATTTTTTTTTTATCGATTGTCACGAAATTGTTTAATTTCACTTATGTGTCCATTGAAGTGAAATGCTTAATTGCCATTTAGTCCGTGTTTCAGAGATACACAGACGCAATTATGTGTATGTATATGATACACACACACACACATGCATACATACACATTCATTGTGTACAAGCCTGGCCAGACATGGTATAGACAGCAATAAATATGGGGCGCGGGGGGACAGTCAACAGGGAGGCGGTTAACTGCCCAAACAGGATGATGATAGGACGATAGAAAGAGGCATTGGGTGGCTGGGCGGGGGGTGGCTGAAAATGTTGCTGTCGGTCTCTGATGTCAGGCTGTCATGGCAACAGCCACAGATACAGATACGTTTGCCCAGGATACATATGCAGAAACGGCGGAGACAAGCGGATATTCGCACACGTGCATGCATAACAAATATCTCCCAACAGCCGTATGTGCACACACACACACACACACACACACATACTTACATATATATATATATTTATATGTAACGGTATTTCTATATACAAACACACATGAAATACGTGGCAGAATAGTTGCCAGACAGGATTTGGAGTGGGCTTGGGTGCAGTGCACTGCTGGACCCTGTGACTGGGACTGCGCACAGCCAACAACAACAACAGCAGCAACAACAACAACAACAACCACAACCAAAACCAAAACCAACACCCAAAAGGCCATTTGGTTTAATGTGCCGTTGGTCGTCTAGTCGAAATATTTCAACGTTCCGAGCGTCGAGCTTTAAACCATTTTGAAGCTTTAATTAAAACCCTGAAACCTCCCAAATAAATGTTGCCAAGGGTTGTTATCGATTTTCTTACATTCGCATTTTCTCCCCACCGCCCGCACCCACCCATCCCTTTGGACGTGCATGGCCCATGCTTTGAACATTTTCGTAATGACTTTGAAAGCTGCTGACGGCGATTATTTATTTATTTTTATATTTTACTTTATTTTATTTACTCTTGTTTTATTTTTCTATGCTAATCAAGGCCCATTGTCACATACAGTGGGACACGCCCACAGCTCAAAGCAAAACGCGGCCTGGAATTGAATTACGCTTAACAAACAAAGAAAGAAAGAAGAGGAAGAAAAAGAGACAAAGAGCGAGCCAAAAAATTGCCGGAACGTGCCTCGCATTACGAATTAGCATAATAAATAAAAATAATGAGAGCCCCAAAATAATAAAACACAGAGAAAGAAGGAGAAGAAGAAGAAGAAATCACTTGAAATTGTTTTTATGTCTCGCACATAAAAATGAGAAGAAATTTAAAACAAAGTCCTTTGGAGCTTTAAGAAAACAAAAATATCTATCAGGTTTCCAAAAGTTAAGGGGAGGGGGAAAGTCGGGGAGCCGTTAAGACAACATTTTTGAAACCAGATTGAAGACCCGGAAATATGATATAATATGATATCATTTTTGGAATAGAATGTCTCTTAACTAAGTAAAAGAGCTTCAGTTGGTCTGCATCGACTGCAGGATACCCTAGGCTATAGAATCATATATTCAGTTCACATCACGGACTCATGGGCCTACACACACACACATACACACTTGCATATGTATGTGAATGGTCGTACTCAAATTGGAACACACATTTAAATATTTTGGTTTCATTTGGTTGAGTGCAGAATATCCTTAAGCTAGGATTACCTTCACATATATGCACATATTCATGCCCGTCTATGTGTATGTGCATGTATGCAAATGTATGCGTACACACGCACAAATGCATCTGAATGCGTTTATGGGAACGTCTTGTTCAAGTTTATTTAACTGTAAAATGCCGAACCTAGAACACGTGCGTATGCTTACACATGCACATACGCATGCATACATCCATTTATGTGTGTGTGTGTGTGTGCTTACACGATTTCACATTAGAACGTTTTAGTTGAGGAAGTTTAGTCAACCGGCGAGTACCATGAACATAGAATACATTAAAATACATACTCATCATTATAATATACAAATGCATAATGCACACACACACACACGCACACAAATACATGCACTCAAATTTATAGCCAAATTCAAAAGGGAATAGACAAAAGACGAAATTATCGTGTTTATATTCTTTTTTTGCTATAAACCTTTGAATCTATAACAATTTTTCTTCTGTAAATGAATTAAAAATATATAGAAGATAAATTGAAACCAAATAATTACTTAAATAAAAATATGGAATTACAGGAAATTATAAATAATTTTAAGATCATTTATCAAAAAAAATAAAAAAAGTAAAAGCAAACTTTTGAATAATAAATTAATAAAAAAATAGTAAAAAAAAGTAATGATAAATAATAATAATAAAAATAATTAATAAAAAATAGTAATAATAAATAATAATTAATAAAAAAATAGTAATAATAAATAATAATTAATAATAGTAATAAAAAAAATAATAGTAAAACTAAATTAATAAAAACAATAATAAATAAGAGTAAACATTTATAATTAATAACACTTGAAAATAATAGTAAAAAATTGTAATTGATAATAATTATTAAAAAAAATAATAAATAATAATTATAAAAATAATAATAAATAATAATTAACAAAAATAATAATATGTAAAAAAAACTTTAATCCGGAATAAACTATTATGTATTTTCTGTGATATGAAGGTTCCACATTGATAGATCGGGTCATTAATATTAGTTGAAAAAATTAAAGGAAAGCGCAAATTACTTATTTTTTTATTTAATAAATTATATTAATTAAATAAAATACACTTGAAGATTCACGATAATCTAGAGATCGATTGCATAAGAACAATATGTTTTACATATAATTTAATTATTATATATCATATTAGGGATAAATATATATATATATCATATTGTATAAATATAAATATCTATATCATATTTAGTATAAATATAAATATATATCATATTTAATATAAATACATCATATTAAAATGAATATATGTATATATTGATATATATATAATATATATTATTTAAAGTGTATAGAGCAAATGTCTTTATTTTTTATAATTTCTTCAATATTTTATAATTTATTAAGTTATTAAAAAGCGAACACCATACGCGGATTATACGATAAGTAAAGTAATGCTTAATATTCAGAACATGTGTTGAACTTGAATCTTTAATAAGGTTCCAAACTGTTTTCGGGCAGAGCTGAGATCTTAAATATGCAAACTTTCTTGAAACTCAGGGACTGACACTTTTATTATAATTTATATGTTGATGAGATGCGCGATGCATGGGCAATGTCTTAATTATAAACTGGGAACTTGGAGACTAGATACTAAGAAGTAATATTAAAATTATTATATCAAAGATTTTAGATTTTAAAAGTGTTGGAGAATAAAGTTGAAATATTTTTATATATTCATCAAACTCAGACATTTTCGCATGGCACTGCATTTGAGGATCAGTTTCTGATTTTCAAACACATAAATTTAATGCACGTTTTTGATTAAAATTCATTTCGATTAATTTCCCCAGATTTAAGTTTTATTAAGTTCGATTTTTGATTATGTTACATTCAATGCATTTTAAAGCCTCGTTTATTTATGTTCTACCATTTCTCTGTTTTTCTCTGTCTTCTTGCAGATCTCCCCCAAAACATAAACCAGACAAAATAAAAACCAAACAAAGTAAAAGACTATTTAAAACACATAAAATAGAAATTTACAAGAAAAGCTGAAACCAGACAGAAACAATAATTATTGAAACTCAAGCGACGTTTTGCAACACTGAAATGAAGCGGGCGCATCATGCGTAACGGTAGTTGCCACAGCGCGTCTGCCGGGGAACGCAGTGAAATTGAACGCAGCTTCTGGAATGCGCGACGTTGAAATGAAACAAATAAAGCAACTGCAATATTTACAACTACAACAACAAGAACAACAAAAAGAAGGAGAAAAAGAGGAAGAGCAAGAGCAAGAGAAAGAGAACGGAAGAGAAGGAGGAGAGCAAGAAGAAGAAGAAGAAAAGAGACAACAAGAGAGGGAATATCATACGATTGGCGAAAATGTTGTCGCACATTGAGGAAAATGCATCGTTTTCTTAACATACAACAAAATATTAAATTACGCAACTATCATCAGTTACTTTTGTATTTTGTTGCTGTTCCATTGGCTGCCACTGCTGCTGGAGGAGGACGACGACGAAGCAGAAGAGGAGGCAGAAGAGACGGAGATCGAGAAATATTTGTGGGTGGGAGAAGTAGAAGTCGAAGCAAGAGCTGCAAAAGCAACAAAGGCGGCAGTAGCAGTGCAGCAACAATAACGTAACGCAAACCAACATATAACGTATCGTAACGGAACGCAACGTAACGTAACATAACATAAGGCTACGTAACGTGACGTGACATACACGAAAAGAATCGAGTAGTCGAAAGATTTGTTTATTTTTTTATAGCCCAATACGCACACACACACACACACACACACACACACACACACATACATACATAACCCAACGCTGCCACTGTTCCTAAGACAACAACAACAACAACAAAAAATAGAACCTATCATCATAATCGTAAATGTAACGTAACCCAAACGTAGACGTAACGTAACGTAAAACCTACAAAGAACGCCTTTACACAGCTCCTCTGCCAACGTTTTGATCATCATTAGCATCAATTATCATTATATATATAAATATATATATACATCTAAATATATATATGCATCTATACATATATACATCTACATCTACATCTACACATACATGCTCATGTGTATGAATGAACCGCAAAGTCACACTTTCATCGCCCATCAATCAACTGACACAGAAAGTGAATAAAATCAAAACAAACAAAAAAATCAACAGCAACAACAACAACAAAAAGAAGAAGAAGATAATTATATAAAAAATATTAAACAAAAAAAAAATAATTTAGAAAATTTGCAAAACATTAAACAATCAAAGCGAAGCATTAAAAAAACAACAACGTTGCCAGCGACGTTGTTTTTTTTAGTGTTTCGTCCGCTCATTGACCTTTTGCCGCTCAACTGGCAAAGGTAAAATATGGCAACACCTCAAGTCAAGGACTTGGTGTTGCGTTCGCCAGCTGGCTCCTCCGAAACGATCATCTTTTCCTGGCCACTGCAAGTTGGTCATGGACAGGATAAGCATGACAATGGCATCGATATCATCGATACCATTAAATTCGTCTGCGATGAGCTGCCATCCATTTCATCCGCATTCGAGGAGATTAACCTCAATCACATTGACACTGCCTGCTATAAGACTATGACAAATCTGGTCGATCGCTTCAATAAGGCCGTCGACAGTATTGTTGCATTGGTAAGTGACCTTCGATGACCTTTCCCTTACCCAATAGTCAGGTGATCCCTCGAGTCCTTTTTAGAATAATACTTTTAATATTAAAAAATATGAGATAATGTCTCGAAAGAGGAAACTGTCTGTGTTAGAAAGTGATAGCTACTTTCAAAGTCCTTTTTAAATTTTCCGAATGTCCTGTATAGTTGATATCCGGAATGTTCTATGTACTAGACTTTCTGAATATCCTGTATAATAGATTTTCTAAATATCCTGTATAATAGATTTTCTCAATATTCTGTGTAATAGATTTTTTAATTATCCTGTATAGTGACATTCGTGAATATCCTGTATAATATATTCTTAATCAGTATAAGTACACAGAAGAAGTCCTTTGAATTCACATTTCTTCTAAGGGTCAGGATTAAATTGGATAAGAAGAAGAAGAAGTATCCCAAAACTCATAAATAGTAATTTTAAAATTCAGTATTTTTTAAGTATTTAAAATATACATTATTTGCATATCCTTTATTGATAAAGGTGTTGAGCTAAAGGACTAAAGAAAAGTTGCAAAATCTTTCAAAATCAATCGTTATGAGAGATTTACTCGAATAAGGATCTTTAACATATAAAAGCTATAAGCCTTTTCTTCATTCAATCGACACTGTTCTAGATGTCTTTATCAATAGAATCCTTTTTCGAAAATATTTCAAATACTTTCCTTAGTTTCCTTGAGTTATACAATTTTCAATATTGAAGTAGCCTAAAAAGGACTCACGTATCTTCTTTCCTGAATTAATCAAACAAAAGGAATCACCTAAAGACAGTTATTCCAATTCCACTGCAAAGGACGAATCTTGTTTACTAATCACTGTTTATTTCTTGTGCCCTACAGGAAAAAGGAACTTCACTGCCCGCCGAGCGCCTGAATAAGTTCGCTCACCCTAGCCTTTTAAGACATATACTGCAATTAGTTTACAATGCTGCGGTCCTGGATCCGGACAAGCTCAACCAGTACGAGCCCTTCTCGCCGGAGGTGTACGGGGAGACGTCGTATGAGCTTGTCCAGCAGATGCTTAAGCATGTTACCGTTAGCAAGGAGGACACGTTCATTGATCTCGGTTCCGGAGTGGGACAGGTTGTACTGCAGATGGCGGGATCGTTCCCGCTCAAGACATGCATTGGCATCGAGAAGGCGGACACGCCCGCCCGCTATGCCGAGCGCATGGACGTCATATTTCGCCAGTACATGAGTTGGTTTGGCAAACGGTACTGCGAGTATAAACTGATCCGTGGGGACTTCCTGGTTGACGAGCATCGCGAGAAGATCACCTCCTCGACGCTTGTGTTTGTCAACAACTTTGCCTTTGGTCCCAACGTCGATCATCAGCTCAAGGAGCGGTTTGCTGACCTGCGCGATGGCGCCCGCGTTGTCTCCTCCAAGTCCTTTTGTCCACTCAACTTTCGCATCACAGACCGGTGAGTGATTGATCCTCAGATTGATTGAAGTCCTTTTGCTTAACTCTTGGTTTGTTATCCATAGAAATCTGAGTGACATTGGGACGATTATGCATGTAAGCGAGATACCGCCTCTGAAAGGATCTGTCTCCTGGACCTGCAAACCGGTTTCATATTATTTGCATGTGATCGATCGCACGATCCTCGAGCGTTACTTCCAGCGCCTGAAGACGAAGGGTGGTGGCGACCACGAGCATGTGGGTAAGTAAATGGACGTAGATGGACGAGAGAAAAGGATAATCTTTGTAAATCAATCGCCTTCAGTCGTTTCAATCATCCACAATCAATCTCAATCCTCATCAGTTATCAATCAGAAATCAAACTCTTATCCTTATCACAATCAATCACGATCAGTCATTTCGAGTCACTTTTCACTTTTATTTCGGTATTCAATGGAATAGCAGTCCTTTTTTGGAATAAATGGGATTTAGAAGGACATGTTGATCCTTATTGCATTCACTTCGAGTAGCTGCTGGCAATGCCATAGAACAAGGAGTTGCTATACATAAGAAACTGTTAGCTTATCAGAAAAATCCTTTAAGCTCGGGATATTTGTTTTTATATAAAAACAGATTAAATATTTTAAATTTATATTTTTTTTTTAAATCTTAAATTTAAAAAAAAATGATCTAAAAAAATAAATCACATTTTTAATGTCGTCCTTCTATTTTTTGCAGGCACTGTACGTACTACGCGCGATCGCGCCAAACGTGAGGCAAACATTGGTCAGCACAACAACAATCACAACAACAACAACAGCCACAACAACAACCACCAGCAACGCGAACAGCCGCGCGAGAAGGAACGGGAGCTGCTCAACGGTCCAAGCCAGCAACGCCATCAGTCGCAGTCGCCGGCAAATGTCAGTGGCGGTGCTGGCATAGCCGCCTCCAAGACGCGTCAACAGTTGGCGAGTGCACAGCAGCTGCAGCAACAGCAACAACAGCTGCAGCAGCGCAGCCTGGACATGGATAGCAGCACGGACAGCGATGGCGATGGAGATGTGACCAATGGCAATGGTGGCAGCGCAGCCACAGCCACCAACGCGACGTCGAATGGCCCCATGACGCGCAAGGTGTGGTCAGATTGGTGCAGTTCCAAGGGCAAGAGCTCGCAGTCCGATGACGAGGAGAACAACAACAGCAATAGCAACAATAGCAACAGTCATCAGGGACGTGCTCCACGAGCTGTCACCACGCTGAAGAAGCGCAAGAAGCTGACGCGTAAAGCGGCGATTGCCAGCAAATCTGCGGCAGCAGCGCAACGCGAGGCGGAGGAGGCGGCTGCAGTGGCGGCATCGGCCACGTCGACGTCCGCAAGCAAGGACTCGAGCAGCAAAGAGGATCAGCCACGTGCGGCCAGTGCTGGACCAGGACGGAAGGGACGCTTGAAGAAGGGTCAACGAGGACGCAAATGCCTCAAGATTGCGGGCTTGGATGTGCTGCATAAGCAGACGGTGCTCAGCACCTCGTTGGACGCCATGACCAAGAAGCTGCCGGCTGCACCGGGCACAGTGGATCAGCAGTTGACGTCGCTGCTTACCGGCGACATGTCTCATCGGGAACTGGACATACCCACCGCGCCCCAGGATACGCCTTATGCCCTGCAAATCCTGCTCGATGTGTTCCGCTCGCAATATATGACTATGATCGAGCATATGCGTTCCAGTGCCTACCTGCCGCACGTGCAGAAGCAAATTGCCCAGGAACAGGAGCGTATGGCGCGCCTCAAAAACCGCACCAATCAGCTGGACAAGCAGATCAAGGTACTGATCGACGACAGTGTGACGCTGCTGAAGGTGCGCATGAACGAGCTGGGAATCAGCGTCAACTCGCCCAATGATCTCATTGCAAAGGCCAAGGAGATTGTGGGACGGCACAAGGATCTGCAGCATGCGGTCAGCAAGATGCGCAACGAGGTGACTGTCTACGAGAGCGAGCAGAAGTTGTTGCTCAGCAAGCAGCTGAAGCATCTCCCCGAATACCAGAAGCTGTGCGGCACCAACGGTGCCAATGGTAAGGTGAAGCTCGAGCTGCCCCAGGAGCTCTCCGAGTCAGCCGCCCAGGAGCTGGTGCTCAAGGAAATAGCCAATACCCTGAGTCAGCGGAAGAAACTCTATGCGCAGGTCTCCACTATCGAGCAGGAGACGAGCTCGTTGCAGAAGACCGCCGAGGAGCGCACAACGGCTGCCGCTCTGCTCGCTCAGGGCACCAATATAAGCCTGGCCAGCAGCGCGCCTGTGGCTGTCACACCTGCACCAACGCCCACGCTGCCCAACAACAACAAACAGATGACGGCGAAGACATCACGTCGCAGCCGCGAACATCGTGCACGATCTCACGAGTGGCCAGAAGTGCCAGAGGTGGGCAAGATACAGGAAAGTAATCCGGAGGTGCTCGCCCAGAAAATACTCGAGACGTGCCGTCAAGTTGAGGCGGGTAAGTTCCAGGCCCACTCCACGCCGCCGCAATCCACAATCAGTGTCAACACCACCGCCACGCCCGTCAACTTGGTCAACGGCAAGCCCAAGACGGAGCCAAAGACCTCTCCAGCGCTCTACAAGGACAGCACCTTGATGCCAGCGCCGAAGCAGCAGGCACAGCAGCAGTCACAGCCACAACAACAACTGCAGCAGCCGACGGTATCTCTGCTACCAAAGTGCGAGTTGCCGGGATTGGGAATGGGACGTAAGCAGGAGTCGCCGAAGGTGGCAAACTTTGAGGATCGGCTGAAGAGCATAATTACGTCAGCGCTGAATGAGGATCAGGAGCAGCGCAGTAAAGCATTGCCCGTCATCGAACCACCGGCACCTCCACCTGCATCACTCCAATCGCCCGTCTCCAAGCGAAGCAAACAAACGGCCCAAACGTCGACCGCCAACAACTTGCACAATATCATCACCGTGTCCACGCAGGGTCTGATGCATCTGAACGCGAACACGACTATATCACCCATAACACCGCCATTGCCAGGACCGCGAGCAGGAGCGGCAGCCTCCACGGCACCACCGCCGCCCGCCAACCTGCCCTATGGCAGTGCCTACATGAGCAACAAGCAGCAGCTCGCGGGGAAGTACAGCCAAACGCCGGTGGTCAAGGAACCGAAGTATTCACCGGTGGCGCGATCATCATCTGTTGGACCTCCACCGCCGCCGCCACCGCCGACCTCATCGTCGTCCTCGGCATCACATATGGCTTCGTTGTACGTCTCACATGGAGCGACGGTGGGAGCTCCTTCGTCGGTCGCTGACTTGGCCTTCCATCGGCGACGCGGCTCCGTCAGCGCGAACAGCTATGAACACTTCCTGGTGCAGCAGCAGCAGCAACAACAACATGCTCTGATGCTGGCCCATGTCGCACAGCAACGACTTCAACATCAACAACAACAACAGCAGCAACAGCAACAACAACAGCAACAGCAGCAACAACAACAACAACCGCATGGACATCATTCACAACTTGGCTCGCATCACCATCACCATCAGGGGACAGGTAGCTCCACGGAGTTTAAGGCGCCGGCAGAGAACCTGCTGCAGCGTTCCAGCAGCCGCGAACAGCTAACTGAACAGCAGCAACAACAGCAGCAGCAGCAACAACAACAACAGCATCCACAGATTAACATGGAGTTAATTCCTCGCGCAAGTTCCGCCAACTCCGAGTATCCGGGCTATCGTGTGGAGCGTCTCTCTGTCCGACCGCCGAGTCGTCCGAGCTCCAACTCCTCGCAGCCCGATTACACGCAAGTGTCGCCAGCAAAGATGGCGCTGCGACGTCACCTGTCGCAGGAGAAGCTCAATCAGCCGCCACAGGCGTTGCCGACACCGACGCCGCCGCCGCTGCCATTGGCGCCACCAGTCACAGCCGGCAAGACCATTGGTGACCTGGTCAACGGTGAGATTGAGCGAACGCTCGAGATCTCGCACCAGAGCATCATCAATGCGGCGGTCAACATGAGCACCGGCAGCGTGAACAGCAACAGTGGCGCACACTTCATGGAGCGCGCCTTCCTGGCGGACCGATCCAACGATCGTCTGCTGATCAATTTGAATGCCCAGAGGCCGGAACGCGTTCACGTGCGACCTATGAACGAGGAGTCGCAGGACTCGCAGCCCACCAACTACAGTCAGGCATCCTCCAGCTCTGGTAACAACCTGGCCACATTGGCCCATGTTGCTTATGTCCACAAATCACAGCCGGGATCACGATCATCGTCCACTTCCTCAGCGCGTGGCGGTCGTGACTATCAGCCTGTTGCGTTGCCACGTGCCGAAATGAAGGGTTGCATTGAAGCCTACTTCCATGAGGAGCAACAGCAACAGCAACAGCAGCAGCAACAACAACAACAACAGCAGCAACAACAACAACATCACAAGCCCAAGAGCACGGCTGGAGGCGCCAGCTCGCTGCGAGTACCTCGTGTAAATGGTGCCAGTCTGCCACTGGAAGGTAAGTAACTCCGAACCTTGGGCCATCGAAGGGATTTGTTATCCTTTGACTCGTTGAATATCCTTTAATTTAGCATTTTGAACTATAAATATGAAGGCATATCCTTCTGTCTCATGATATATGTGAGATTTCTAGGGTTATAGCTTTGAAATCTTCATTATTCCCGCTCAAAAACATGGAGCTCGAGATCTTGGTTATCCTTCCATTCAGTTATCATCCTTTGCTTGGGCGTTTGAATTATTAATTTAAGGCTTTTGTTCTCTCCTTCCTTTTTTTTTTATAATATGTGAGATTTCCACAAGTTTAGCCCCAAAATCTCTAAGATCGTAAAATCTTAGCGAAGACATCAACCAATCGATGCCTTGATTTAGCCAAGGTTTTCGTTGCTGTCTAAATTTAACATCTATACGATTTCAAGTAGTGTTTTACGATCATACACTTTTTCAGTAGTTCAACCTTTTAACTTTTCCAGTAAATTAAATCATCCTCGCTTGGAGATCCTTACAATTATAATCATTTTTAAGGAATTTTCACACAATTTTTTTTTTATTTATATCATTACTTTTATTATTATGTTACTTATATGAAATATGATCTGAAATATTACAAAATATAAATATATATAAAAAAATATCCTTTTACGTCCCAGAACCACAATTAAATATCTTCAAGTAATGAACTTGGCAATCTTCAAAATGTACAAAAATCATTTAGGTATTTTGATACGTATAATGAAATTTATACGATCTACATTTCAACGATCTACTTAAATTTGTTCCAAACCCAAGAGATTTTTACGATCTAAAGTAATGACTTATTACTTAACATTAAGGTTTTTACGTGATTCATAAGATAATAATAGTTTAACGAGTTATTCTATAAACGATCCTATCTGTTGTTTTCCTTAACTTGGGAATACTTTAAAAAATGATTATAGGATCTCCATAACCCTGTCTAATTTTATTCTTAGATCGAAACCTATAGATCTACGCACTCTTTAATAGTGTCTACCAAAAAACACTAATCAGTTGTAAAACTTTACGATCTCTTTAAAAATGTTTACCGTTTTTAAGCTGTTTAAGTTTTGAGTTTTTAAACTTCCAAACAATTATGAATCGAGCTTCGGGATCACAAAAAAAATAATTTATTGGATCTTTATTAAGAGAACTAAATAACTATGATCTCTTCTTAGGAAGAATCTAATAAACCACCCAGAATATTGCTCCTTTGGGAGTCTCTATAGCTTTATCAGAATCATTTCCCCATAAATGAGAACTCGATCCTTGAATTCCTAAGATCTTATAGATGTCCCTTTTCTGACTTATCCAATTGCATTTTTCAGGACTAGCTGCGTCTCTGCAGGATCACGTGCGCGCTCGAAAATACAAGGAGGAGAACGAGGAGCGCCAACGTCGAGCCGCAGCTGCTGCTTCTACTTTGGAGATGGCGCCACATTTCAGTCATCAGGCGCCGCCGGCACATAACTACCATCAACAGTCCCAGCAGCCGCAGCAACAGCCGCCAGTGCAACATCATCACGCGGCTTCCGGGAATCTAAATGGAACGCCGCAACACAAAGTGGAGCGTAAGTTGGAATGGGTTTATTTTAATCTCAGTTAATCATCATCCAAGATTTCTGTACTATTTCCAGTGGGTATAAAGCGCAACTCTCCACTGGCGCCCCATCAGCAGCCGTCGCGACCGGCCAAGTTGCCACACTTCGATCAGCAGCCGTTGCCACATGCGCATCAGCATTTGTTTGTGAACAGCAATGGAGGGCATTCACTTCCGCCGCCAGCACATGATGCGACGACACCCTCGCCCACACCGTCGTCATCGTCGTCGTCCTGTGGCAGACGCAGTAAGCTTTTAGTGGAGCCGCCACTTCTTATGAGTCCCGAAATAAACTCACTGATGGGCGATGAGCGGCCCTTGCAGCTGTCCACAAATCATCAGCCACTGCACCACCACCAGTCGCACCACCAACACTCGCACCAGCAAACGCAGCAGCGTTCATCACACCAGAGCGGTCACAGCCTCACGCCCACCATTGTGGGCAGTCAACGCTCCAACACCGCCGACGATGGTAAGCGATTCGCAAGTCAAGACATTTCACGGGCATCTATTAAAACAGCTAACGCATCTCATCCATCAAATGCACCACATGCACGACATGCACCACATGCATCATCACGTAAAACTCATAGCACATTTGCACCACCAGCAAACGCGGCATTCAATCAACCGCACAAATATAAAACCCGACTAGCCGCCCAATCGGTGGCCCAAGATCTTACCATGAAATCAGGGCAATCCCTTGCCAAAGCTTTATCGGATGATGACTCTGAAACCGACAGTGTCTCATCTTCGAGCTCCAGCTCCAGTTAAAAAAGTGCCTCTGGCTGAAATATAAATGCTTAAAATTCACACACACACCACACATGCATACACACACACCCACACACACACATACTATATACACATTCCACGCATTGTACAATTTTACACATTTTATATTTTTTACTGCAATTGTAAATTCATTTATACACCGTTGCCTATTTGCTACTTTATCCTATTACCTTTCTTATTTTTTTGCTTGCATCTCTTGTCTAACGTTATTTATATTTTCACCTTTTTGTTTAACATTTGAATAACATTATATAATTACGGTACGTTATTCTGTGGCCCGTTAACATAACAGCGACTGTTAATGCGCAACTCGCGAATAAACCAAATACATATCCATATGTAAATAATAATAAATGAAGTGATTTATTTTTACAAAAGCTTAAAAAAAAAAGAAATATTAATTAATGAATTAATTACTTTTAAAAGTACATAAAAAATATAAATATTAATAATAAATATTATTAACTGCGATAATAATCGCTTAAAGCAACACACGCATGGTTAAACCGCCTCTAATCTCATAAATAAATTTGTTTTTATTTTTTTTTTAATTTTTTTTTTTTTTTGTTTTGTTTATTTTTCTAGTACCTCTTATCTGCAAAGTCCCACGAAAATTCTAAAGTACAAATATTTTAACCCTATATCTTATCTAAAACGTGTCATAGAACTTTATATGACCTTCAGCTGTTGGAACTGTCTGTTCTTCTTTATTTAAACATTCAGATACTCTACCATTAGGATCCTATATTTTTTCTATATGTTTAGTTTATTTAAATTCCTTTTATTTCAAATCCTTTCCCTTTTTCCGTTGTTTTTCTGTTTTTTGATTGCTCTGAAATTAATACCAAAGATCAAAGAAAATAAATCTTGGAATTAAACAAAATATATATTAATATTTCAGAGCAATCATATTTAATTTTCTTTAACTAATTTTTAAATAATGAACTTTTTAAATTTATAATAATTCTGAAACTGTTTTTAATAAATCTAATAAATTGTTCGTTGGGATCTTCTAAAGCGCGAATACGACAAGCTTATATAATAAAATGACATAAACTAAAAGTTAAACTGTAGGCAACAATTTTTAAAAATTAACTAAAATATATTTATTTGATCGACGAAATAAAAACCATAAAAAAATAATGAGTTAATAATTTAAAATTTATAAATATAAAAACGCTTTAAGTCATCCTGCATATTGCGATATGCCAAAGATCATTCATTTCATACAATATGACATGCATACATATACACCCCACACACACACATACACACATACACACATACTCTCCATGCATATCTCTCTGTAAAGAACATCCATCAAGACATAATATTTAATTCCTCGAATATTAACAATCTTTACTGGAATGTATACTTTTTCATTGTATTTTTTTTTCTTGCATAAATAATTTTAAAATTTATACTAAAATCAAAGAAATCTATAAAAAAAAAAAAGAATGGACCTGAAACCTAATTCGCTACGCACTTATCCAATACTCGACTCTATATCCCTTCTATTATGCTCTACTCCCATACAGTTACCGATTTGGCAATCCAACAACGAACTATAACGAACTATAATTACGATCCCAGACGTCGACTTGGTCGAACACCGACTTCGACTTCGACATTGTCTGGCGCCACGAAACAAACAAATATCAATAACTGTAATACTCATAACAATGGATTTGTTGTGGCCGATAGTAGTAGTACCCATGATAATTATAATAACAACCATTAATTACCTCTAAATTCTCAATGCCAAACCGAAAGCAAACTGAACTATCAATAAAAATCCAAATCAACAAACATAAATAACCAAACAGAAGAATCTTTTGCCAAAATCCCTATGTCTTTTCAATGAAAAGCAGACAGAGAGAAAGAGAAAGAGAGAGCGAGAGCGAGAGAGACAGACAGAGAGAGAGAGTGTGGGTGTATGTGAGAGAAAGAGAAAGAGAGAGAGAGAAACACATCCTAATGTCCCTATAAAAACAATAAAAAAAAAAAAAAAAAAATTTATATTTAAAAGACAAAACATAATTTATTTTCCGTTCGATAATTTAACCTAACCGAAAAAAAAAGAAATTCAAAAACCAAAAACTTATCTAAAATTTGATATTTTAATACGAAAATAAAACGAGCATGAGGTAAGTTCTGTTGCGCCTAATTGGTTTGATTTTAATTTTTTTATTTTCTAATTCATTTCGATTTCATTATTTATTTTAATTTATTTTCATATTTATTATTTTTGTAACACTTTTATTTATTCTTCATACACACAAGCTCACCCCCACACACACACACTCACACACACACACACCTGCATCACACATAAACACATGCCCATGACATTTGTGTAGACTGTACCGAAAATATTTAGGGCTCAGCCACACGCCATGTTATCAAGACTTTCATCAACATCGCCACTGTTATCACTTCCATGCACACACACATACACGCACACGCACACGCACACACATATATAAGAAGCACGTACACCATACAGTAGCGGAAACCGCAGCTGATTATATGCAATACTTAGCACAAATCAAAACTAATATACATTTTTTATGTCTTCCCATGACAGACGATGTCATAGCCGCAGATGATGAATCCCATTGGCAGCATCGCGTGAGCTCGGGCTTCGATCGATTGGTTGCCTTTGCCAGCACTGAGCTGGACAAGACGCGTCGCTCGATCGATGGCGATACGGTGCCAGCCTCCATTAGCTGCAACACCTCACCGGACTCGGGCATCACGCACAGCAGCAGCAACTCGGATGCGGCACGCACATTTTTGTCCACCTCGTCGAGCTCGTCGCAGCTGGAGCTGCCCATCAACAACAGTAGCAGCAGCAGCAGTAGCAACAGCAACAGCCTCTATGCCAGCCAGGTGCAAAATCTGAGCAATCATCCGTACCAGCAACATGGCCAACAGCACAACAGTCAGCAGCTGCAGCAGCAACCATTGCATCAGCAACAGTCGCAGCAGCCGTTGCAGCAACAGCAACAGCAGCAACACTTGATTGACCATTTGAGCGATAGCAGCATGAAGTCAACGGCATCCTCATCCTTGAATGCGGGTAGCTCCCTGAAGACGATTTCACCCGTGGATCCGGCGGCAATTGAGTCGCCGCCGTTGTCGGATGTGGGCTTGCCTCGTACTCCGAGTCCTAGTACCGTCAGCGTGGCGACTCCACCCTTGGTGAATGCACCTTCTCTGGTTAACGAGCTGCGCATACCGCTCAAGTATCAGCGCAAGTCGAAGAGCGGCTCGGAGAAGCACTACAAGAAGAAGTTCTGCGAGCGTAACTGGGAGTACGACTGTGACGAGCTGTTGGCCTACTCCAACTCCAGTGCACCGCCCACAGCAGCGGATGCAGCTGGCAATGGGCCGCCCACACTGGACACACCCGGCGTCGTGTTGGCAACGGTACAGCCGCTTGTGCTTAGCAAGTCGGGCAAATCACCAAAGGAGAAGTCCTCGCCTCATCATAGTCTCAGTGCGAGTTTAAACTCCAACTCAAATTCCAGCTTTAATCACCACCACAAGTCGTCCAAGTTCCGGCCCAAGGGCAAGGACTGGGACTGGTCGCTGGACAGTAGAAGTAACACTGGCGATGTGACGGCCAATGGAGCGAGTGGAACAGCTGGCGCCACTGCCTCCGTCTCCGCCGCCGCTGCCGCTGCCGCCGTTGCCGCCACCACAACGACAAACTAATCTAAATTAATTTAGTTAAATTACTTAACAGATTGACGAATTGATAGTGTGAATGAGTGAATGATTGGACCTCGAGGAGGATGAATGATATAAGGGGGGGTCCACATGCGCAACAACAAATTATGCAATGTTTCGCTTTATGTTCTATGTTTTAATAATTTTAAGCCATTCTAATTGATTTTTTATCGTATGCATTGGTTTTGTACCTACTTAAGTGTAACTAAATGAATTGTGTTTACGTGTAGTTAACTTATTGTATAGCAGCGACTTTTGCCTTGTTTATGTACCGTATGTTTTTTTATATCTGCAAACTGTAAACTAGACTAGTCTAGCCTATGCATATGTATGGACATATATATATGTGTGCATAAAAATATATATAATATATATTTTAACAGAGAATGTGTACTAGATAGTAAGACAACATCCAAAACTCCCCCTCCCCCCACCAACCTACCCCGGCAAGAATTACCCCAATTACTGATGAACAATGTTACTGACTCTTTTATTTTATTCAAAGTTTACGATTGTAATGTTTATAAATAGAGAAGTTTATTTAATTTTTGTATTGTTTAATTGATTTATATATGTTTTAAGTTTTGTGTGTGTGTTTCGTCCTCACATTTGTAAAGTTGCGTGTTTTTTTATGATTTATAAATAAATTTTTAACTAATTACAAATACATTTTCATTTGTTATTCTTTATTTATATTTATACTCAAAACTTACAGATTACTTTTGCTGACGTATTGGGACCAAGAAAATGAATACAAATTTAATAACATTTAAAGCAGTTTCTTAACAACAATTGGAAAAATGATCGATCACTATTAAAACAATTAACATTTTAAAGCTTGACAAAAGTACAAGTTATTTTCCAACTTCTAAGGATAATATTATTATAATTATTTGCAACGTTTTGCGCTCTAATTAAAGTTTATCTGCACACTGAGTACATAGTATGTAGCTCTCAAAATCTCTTAAAAGACGATACTTTAATCATAACCTCACTTAAACAGACTTAAAAATTATCGAAGCAACAGGCAGCAGAACAACAAGTAACCTTATTAATTAATGAATTTTCCACCTCAGCGAAATAACAACAATTTTATAAATATATATATATATATATATATTATATATATACTCAAATAGCAGTAGCAGCATATACAAAATAAACATATATACAATTATATACACATATATATATATATACATACATATATGTATATATGTCTTTAAGCATATACTATGTATATATAAGTGCTGGTCGATCCGTTCTTAGTCACTCAAATGTGGAGGCAGTCGATTCTGTGGTGAATTTGTAACTGGGAACTAGCCCGAAGGTAACGGTAATAAGCAAGTCAAATATCAGGAACTCAATTTAAACAGTAAACAAACAAATAAAGAAGCATTTAAAAACAGCATAATAATAATATTAATAATAACAACAATAATATTTATTTAGCAAACATATATTAAAAATGATAAAAAAATATATATACGTAAAACATATTTAAAATCTAGTGTTTTTATATGTTGACATAGAGAGGCATATAAATTATTAAGATCTAATTGAAACATAGCAGTTTAATTAGATTCTCAAAATGTGCTATTAGCTTAGTGTAACATTAAAAAATTAACACTGATTAACATGAATATATATATACATATATATATATATATATATATATAACGGCGCATAAATGATTTTTATACGTATACATATGTATTATTATATTTATATATTAATATATATGATATATAATATACAACATGGGCTTAAAATAATTAATAATAAATGAAATCTTAACATTATGTATTATATAAACAAATGCCCTCACAACGCGAAGAAGTTGTAGTAAATGGAATATTGTTTGGCGCTATTTAAATCTAATGTAAATGCATATAAAACAAAACAAAAAATTAGGTAAATTTATATAAATACAGAAAATACAATATTTAACTGATGAGTAAGTAAAATAAATAATTTAAAAATAAATAAAACTCAACGAGAAATATATTAATATTAAACAACAACAAGCGCACGCATATTACAATTAAACGGTATTATTATGTATATTTAAAAAATATTTATTGCATATGAACATTATTATTTTAAACTTAAAAGTTTAATAAAAAAAAAAAACAAAACACTCAATTTAAAATCTTTTAAAATTATTTAACTCTCTTCCTTAATTTTCAGGTTAAAATGACCTCAACTTACGCATAAAAATAAATAATATTTGGTCTTTTAATTTATCTAGAAGTAAAAACTATATTTTTCCTATATTTCCTAGATAATTTTAAATACAATCTAAAAAAAAAAAGGAACCACAAGATGTGGTATATATTTCTTTATCTTTCTGATAAATCCCACAAAAAAAATGCAATTCACCAAAATTTCGGAGAGGCACCCTACTTGTTTTTATAGTAGATAAGGTGTTATAGGAAATGGGGTATTATAGGAGATAGGGTGCTATAGGAAATAGGGTGTTATAGAAGATAGGGTGGTTTGGGAAATGGGGTATTATGGGAGATAGGAAATAGGTGTGAACAAATAAACAAAAACAAACTGTTCGTTACATAATATATTTCTGATGATTAACAGTGAAATTTAATATATATATTTTATTTTAAATATATATATAGACTCACATATTTTAGTCGTTTCTAAAATTTAATTAATAAAACACATCAATTTCAGAGATGATACATTATTATTGTAACCTTTGATCCTCCCAATGAATACTTAGACTATACGTTGTCTTACCTTTAATAAAAAACAAAATAAAATATAATAAATAATATAATAAAATATAAAAGCTTATGGAGGCAGCTGCTCAGCCTGATCCCGTTACATAGTTGGGTGTAATTTAGCTTAAGTATTAAAGCAGTACGACATAGCTCAGGTAACATTTAAATGATACGAAGCCATAGATGTAGGGATAGGGTGTATATATGGCACTATATATTAATTGAATTATTAGAATAAAATTCAATTATTGCCTGGTCATCAATTAAAGCTCTTCTATTACTTAATTACTTCTGCGTATGTAATTTATTTTTAGTTTCTGACCTTCTACTAAAAATATGTTTTCCTGTTATTTTAATCCATGAGCTTCGATTAAGCAAATTTTATCTCTCAAGGTGTTAATAAATATTGCATCAGCGAACTTATCGGTTGATCTGTTGGCGGAATGCTTTCAGCCAAACATACACACACATATGATGCGTAAGAGTTCCTATAGATGAGTATAGAGATTTAAAATAAAAAAAAATTTTAATTTAATTAAAATAAATATTATTTATTGGGACAATTTCACAGCCCCGAGGCACCCATCAGATTGATGAATCAAAGAGAATTTTTATTTCATTTATTTATAAAAATTCTCTTTGTTGGAAATTAAAAACACATCAAAAATCTTTTCCATAAGTTTTTTTTATTGACTTTTATTGGTTTTCTGTATTTGTTTCAAATATCTTATAAAAAGTACAATTTGGTTCGTTTATCTTTATGTAACTATTGTATGTATATATGGTATTCCATTTGTTTATCAAAGTGTTCCCGACGACGATATTGTATGTACTCATATTCCTTATGGTTTGTTTATTGTTAATATTCATGTTTAAAGCGGTTCCTATTGAAAGTGGGAAGTATTTATATCTGGTTTCTTAAGCTGCGGTATGCATATATAGAGATGCGTATGGTTTGTATTGGTCTAGAGTTAAGCCGTCATATCCCATGGGGGCTATGTGATTGTGTTCTTTAATTCTCGGATTCTCGAATTCTCGGATATTTGGGTCTCTGCTAACTGATTAAATGGTTCGTTTCATTTGCTGACTATCTTAGATCTTTGACGAATCTGTATCTGAGGTCTGAGGGTCTCGGGTCTCGGTACAAATTCAAATTCAATTGTTTCCCTAGCTCTATTTTTGCGATTGTAAATGAGTGTATATTTTTATATAATAAGATATATGTATCTTTAATGCAATTTGTATGGTTGTTCTTTGTAAACCTTATATGTTATATGTAAGTATATAATTGTTTTACAATAAAGCCTGAGGCACATTTATGATTCATATTTAACCTTTACATTTCTCTTTTTTTTTTGTTTAAGGTGTACGCAAAGATGTTCGTTCTGTGTGTGTGTGTGTGAGTGTGTTTGTGGGGGAAAGGACTTGGAAAAAATATAATTTTTAAAGTTTGTCCTACAAACAAACGAAACGGAAAGGTTTTTATTTATTTAAATTTAAGTTTAAATTCAAATGAAATAAAGTTAAAGCTAAACTTTGTTCAAAGCCACATATAAAACCTAAGGGATAGTTGCAAAAATCTTGTAGTACATAAAACTAAATACATGTATGTTTATGTTTAAAGTATGATATAACGGGAACTTCTGTTACACACAAAAGATTAAATCTAGAAAACTGGGCACAAGCACAACATGGAAGCGACAGCTCATGCTTTGGGTGCATTACGATTAAACAAAACACTTGCAATAACAAACAAACACTTATTGTTAATTAAAGACCACTGAACGTGGCTAAGCGGTAGGAGGGGGGGAGGGGGGAATATGCATAACAATTAATAAGAATAGAAGTTATATAGGAGTAAGTGTAGATACATATATGTGTAGGTGTAGAAATAGCTAGAAGATACTAAATACATTGTTTTCGTTTTCATTTTCATTTTTGTTTTTGTTTTTGTTTTCTTTGTGTTTAATAAAATCGAAGGAAAGGCGACAAATTTTATACGTCTGTTAAAATAAATCGCGGCTATCATCATGAAATGATTTCAAATCATTGATATTGATAACTTAATAAATTTGGGGAGTTACAAATAGATGTTATAACAAATTCTCTAAGACTACATGACGTTTTACACACATTTAACACACTTGAACTTGATAATTGGTTTGTAGAGTTGAACGATTCGTGTCTCGTTCAGGCCCTCAGGGTTTTTTTTTATTTTTTTTTTGTTATCTTAGAACTATCGTGTATAGTTTGGGTTCTTATCGGGACCGTAAGACGATCGCGACCACCGACGGGACCATTTAAAATGTTACGCTCTTTTACATTATATGTGTATATAATTGTTTTTAAAACCGCTGCACGTTGAATTCATTCAGACTTTAAGTTCGTTTCATTTGTAAGGTTCATTTCTATATATCTTTAAAGTTTTGTTTATCTTCAAATCGAGGGTCAACAGTAAAAACTATGCAACTACGGAAAATGTCAAACACTCATTTTCCCATTTCTCGACACTTAATAACAATATGCAGTATACACGGTACAGACATAAATAATATTACAAATACAACATACGTACATACATACATACATACATACATACATACATACACATATATGTACATAGGTACATATTGATACATACACATAACAAGGACCTAAGGGATAGATTTCACAGGGTCGTTCATTGACATTGAAACCAAATGAAGCTTAGCTTACGATAGTTTTACATGGATAGCAGAAGGTTAAGGGGGGAAGGTAGCAATTGTGGTTATACAATAATCCACTCGAGAGTTGCGAAGAGAAAGCTCCGTACAGAAGCCAACGATTAAATACAACAGCTAGAAAGGTGAACACAACAACTAATTTTTAAGTTAGACACCAACTAAGTTCTAAAAGCTTGCTTGCGATTGTAAATTAATCGAATAAAGTAATTTACAGTCACAACTAAGCTTATCCTTATAGACATGTAGACATAGAAAGAGCTACTTAGGCTTATTCACAACTTATCCACATGCTGCAGCAGGCAGGCCATTCCCAGCTCTGGTTGCGTCTCGTCTTCACTCTTTACCTGTGTTGGGGCTTTCTCTTCGTGCAAATTCTACAAGTTCTCCAGGATGTCCGCGGCTCCGATAATGGCCTCCACATCGCTGCTGTTGGGCGCTGTGTCATCAATTAGGGTATCGCTGCTAAGCGCTAACACCGCATCAGTAGTGCTCCCAACGCCAAAGGCAACTACTGCCGGCGAAGGAAGACTGTCAATGGTGTTGCCATTGATCAGGAAGTCGCGGTGCATCTCAGGACTGTAGCGGAAGGAAGGTGTTGTTATTGGTGTCGTTGGCATCGACTTCGATATATCCATTGTCGTCCGCGAGCTGTATGATTGCCCGCCATATGCCACGTTGTTGTCACCCCAATTGAAGGCTGGTGATATATTGAAGAAGCCACTGGCGGTATTGCAGTTGCCGTTTGTGGTATTTAGGTTGTTGCTGCAACCCTGAAGCTGTGACTGTTGGTGCGGCAACGGGGTGGAGGGCACCGAACGCGAGACAATGCCGCCTGCGCTGCCAGCACTGCTGTAACCGCTGGAAGAGCCAGCCGATGAGCTGCACGTGGTGGTCGTCTGTATGCCACTAAATTTGTTGTTAAAACCTGTCGAGATGAGCGCACTTACATCCACGTCATCGTAAAGCAGACTCGTCGAAACATCCACATCACCTCCACTCAGTTTCAGTGCCGCAACCGAGTGCTGACTGTTGCTGTTCTCCGAAAACAACGCATCGTTTACAATGCTCGTTGTGGGAACCTGATTCATCTGGCGGTTATAGCTTGTGGCCGGTGAGTGGTTGCTACTTCGTTGCAACTGGGACAATGGCACCGATTGCGAGCGCTGCGTTTCGTTCAACTCTATGTTGGCACCAGCCAGTGCCAGACTCGTTTCCAAGTCCATTGAGTTTTGATTAACTAACAGATCCACATTGTTGCTGTTATTGGCGCTCTCACCGAATTGGTTGCTATTGGTTGTACCACTAAATGACCAGTTGGCACCCACACACTGCTGCAGCAGTGAGGGACTGGGCGGTGCCGAGGCGGAGCTGCTACTCGGATAGCTATAAACATAGTTACGTTTTCTTCTATGTGCTCCGATCATTGGATCCCCATTGCCATTGTTATCGAAGTCCAGTGATTGCTGCTTGGTGAGCAGACTAGAACGTTGGCGCATGCGGGTCAATCCTGGACTTGCGAAGCAATTTTGTGTGGAAATCGGTAAGGATATTATCGCCGCTGCAGTGGTGGCTGCGGGTGCAATGCTGTTATTGTTGGTACTGGTGTTCGGCGAAATTGGCAGAAAGATGCAATTCTTGTTGTTCCCGTTGCTGGAGGTGTTTGTTAGACTTATTTTTCGTTTGTTGCTGTTGGGCCGCAACTCTGGTTGATGCGGCTGCTGCTCCTGTTGTTGTTGCTGCTGCTGCTGTTGCTGTTGCTGTTGCTGTTGTTGTTGATGCTTTCTTGACATTAGAGCCAGAGACGCTGAGGCAGAACCCACAACATTTGCCGCCGATGTAGCTGCTGTTGGTAAAGGCATTGAACGACGCATTTGCTGGAGCTGCAACTGTTGTTGTTGTTGTTGTTGCTGCTGCTGTTGTTGCTGTTGCTGTGCTTGTTGTTGCAGCATCGCTGCTGGCACAGCTGTCATAGTAATTTTAGCAGTGGCTATTACCGTCGAATTAGTTGTTGCAGTAGCTGGTGCAACTTGTGGATTTCTGTGTTGTTCTGCATTAGCATCTAAGGAATTAAGTTGTTTTTCCTCAGCGTCTCCCATCTGAAAATATTGAAGCAGCTCGGTATCGGGTCCCTCGGAGTTCTCTTCCTCATCATCGCCAGGCAAAAAGTAATCATCAAGTTCATGCTTATCCATGTTACATATACTAATGACACGTTCACGAGGCAGCCCCAGGTTCTCAGGCAGTCCTGAATCATCCGCTGCAGCGGCCAATGCAGCCGCATTCTCTGCCATGAATCGCTTGGCACGCAGCAAAATCATATTTCGAGATGCAACCTTTGGTGTGCTACTGTTCGTATCCAGGCTGCTGGAAGGACTCACTGAGCTGGGATTGTTTAACTGAGCCGGCGGACCCATCGACAAAGGTGTCACAGTAACAGGCGAGCTTCCGGGAATCTGTACTGGTGGCGGTGTGGCTGCTGTTGTCGTGATTACTGGAGGCACTAGTAGATTAACTGTGTTGGTGGTGCCGCTGCTGGGCGAATTGGCCCAGAATCCTTTGGTTTGCTGCGCCTTGAGCACCTTCTTGCAAAATATATTGGTTGTGTTGTACTCTTCCGCCTCGTCCTTAATAACCAGTCCAGTGGGGGATAAAAGCTGTTGTGTTGAGTGCTGCGATTGTAGACCCATGAGCTTGGGTGTAAGATTGCGCACAGCGTTGCTACGCGGTTCTGTGGCCAGATTCATGGGCAAAAGTTGCTGCTGCATCTGTGGGCCTCCCAGGTATCCGCTGGGTGAGTCTATAATCTCCTGCTTAACCTTTAGTAACTGCTCTGACTTTTGTTCATCGCTAACGGCATCTTGACTGCTACCTGCGTCATGAGCGGTATTTGGTTGGTTGCAGCTCGACTCCGATGATGTGGAACCTTTTCGCTTCTTCTTGCGGCGTTTCTTCAATGGTCCCATGTCCTACAAAGTGGAAAAAATCATATAATAACATAAAAAGTATGTTAATTTAACTTCTCTTTACCGCTAACAACCGCTTCTCTTTGGGCTCCCTTGGCGTGTATTTCTTGGGTGCTAGTCCTGGACTAATGGTAGCATTGTTATTTTTAATGCGTGTGGCAAGCTCCGAGACACTGTCTAGTTTTGTGTTAAGCAACTTTTCCGCCCAGCTCCGAACCACATCCCATGATCGTTCGTTTTCTAAAGTTCCACCAATACTTGATGCAGCTCTAGATGCTTCTTTTGACTGTGTTACACCAACATCATTGGTGTCGCCACACTCCTCTAGTGGTTCATCTTTACACAGTTGTGGTAACTGGGGAGGAGGTAACTTTGTGGTTTTTCGCATTGCCGCGTAGCAGTAACGAGAGTTTCCGCGCGTACCCAAACGGCGTGGCCGGACTCCAGGAAACACTTGCTTCATTACTTTGCCAAAATCAGCTGTTGATAAGGGTTTGATGCTCAGGCGTTCGCAGTAGGCGCTGAAAGTAAAGCATATTAAAAATAAGCAAAAACATAAATAAAAACAAATGAAATAAATAAACAACATTATTGTTTACAGCAAAAATCTTACATGTAATCATTATAAACGTCCTGTTTTGGTATGGAAACCTGAGCATCGTGCTCCAAGTGAGAACGAACCCAGTTGATAGTGTGATTAATCTCAGAGCGCGTGCCCAGCGGATTTTGTGGCTGTCTTAATGGGTCAGTGTCGGCACTTTCCCCAGGCAATCGTAGGTACAAAAATAATTTTTCAATCGGTTTTAAGCCGGCCACGATTTCCAATATCTGCGCGATTTGTAGCTTAGCAGTTTCACTAAAAGTATATTTATATATAAATATATATAAGGATCACATACGTAGTGCGCGATGAGGAGTTTATTTTATGTGCAACTGATACTTACTCGAGGCTAGATTCGATAACCTGTTGAACACGTCTCATTCGTTCCTCGTCACTTGTAAGCGCGTTCATAACATTTTCGGCAATTGTAGAGTTGATAACGCCACTGGACGCTGCAGCAGGCACAGCAACAGTGCTGCTTTCACTGGGATTGGGAGGATGTGGATGTTGGGAGTGTCTTTGTACTGCCGCTCCAGATGTAGAAGGCGGAGCTGTTGACGGAGAGGCATTTGCATTGATTGCATGCATTATCTTGCCTATATCCAATTGTTGGGCGTTACTGAAGTTCAATGCGTTGACAAAGGCCAAACTGGCGTTTCCAGCGGCCGTCGCAAATGGGTTTGGTGTGAGCACAGATGTAGCCCCACTGGCTGCTGCCGGAGCATTGACATTTGGAAAAGTTGACGGAACAAATCCGCCGCTGGGAGCAGGTACATTTGTAGGTGTGGGCGACACTTGGGACTGAGAATGTGGCAGAGTTGGTGTAACAATAGGGGTTATAGTCAAAGGCGATGCTTTAGCAGGATGCATATGAATTGGCGGCGTTTGAAAACGTCCAGTCGGATAGGGCGGAATATCCGAAACAGGTCCCGCACCGGGAATTCCACAAATACCATATGGACTTGTGGGAACTGATGCCGTTGTATCATATATGGAATTAGTATTTGAATTGGGATTGATGTGTTGATGCTTTTGTAGCATCGACGGTGAAGCTGTTGCATTCGGTCCCACTACGGTAGTCACCGCTGTTGCTGATTTCGTCGTCCACTGCGCACCACTAAGCGGGCCATGCTTCTCGGACATGTTAGGTGCTGGGCTGGCTTAAATCAGAAAACCCACCAGCCAGCAGCAACCTATCTTTTAGTTTTGACACTTCACTAACTGCTACAATTGTTGTTGTTTTTCTTGTTTTTCTTTTTGGATGCTAACAAGTTTATTTTGGTCAAAAGGTGTACGCACTATATTACGGTTGGCGCGTGCTTTAGGAGATGAAGATTGCGAAGTCGATAACTGACGCGACGAACATTTTGGCGACGACGAAAGATACGGATGTGAACGATGCAAGATAATAAAACATTTTTTCTGCATTTACTAGGAGAGCAAAGCAAGTGCACAGCTTGATTACGCTTCAAATGCCATTAAACAATTAATTTGTAATTTTAAAAACTACAATGTGTACGCTATTTTCTAATAAGATAATTGCAAAATATTTTGGAATAATCCATTTTCTGCGGAGATAAGAGCTCCGTTCCTTCTGCGTCTCGAAAAATACACACGTTATGTGACCAGATACGATTCTGCAAAAACTACTAAAATATGCTACGAGCTAAAAACTGTAAACACTGTGTGGCATTTCGATTAATTATTCCTGTATGCATTAATAGCTTTTATAGGTTTCAAGCTTTATATGTAACAGATAAAAATGCAATTAATAATGCGATTATTTCCGATATTTTCCTTTATAGGGTTCAATAGCTGAAATCTAACAATCCCAAATTTAACGAAATATTTATTTGGTATATTTTTATATTTGTAAACAGCGTACTGTCAGTCCGATAATAATTACAAAATAATTTTTTAATAGCTCTTAGGCACATGTGATTTTAATAAACATTTTAAATTAGGTTATTTATAAGCAAACTTAATTAAGAAAGTAATTATTTATCAAAAATAAATCTGCGACTTTATTATCAATGTTATCTATTTGAGCAACCCCTCGCTATCGATAAAAAAATGTGGTACTGTAATCGCTACTCAGAGAAAATGGCGATTTCTTAACAAGGCAGACGCTTTACCTTTACACAACACAGTCAAAATTTAAACACTAAAATACTGTATTTTACCGAATAAACTAAAAGATGCGCGCTGAATTTGGACCAAACACTTGCCGTGTGTGCTTAGAGCCTAGTCAGCGTTTGCAACGTATTGATGAATCTCGTGAAGAAGGCGAGGAGACTCCTAACGAAATGCTTATACAGCTACTTGGAATTTCATTCAGTAAAGTGAGTTTTTGTGTACATTATTTATAACAACGGAGCTTCCAATTACTTCATCATCTGTTCTAAACCTTTAGTTAAATGGCAAGGAACAAATACCTGATAAAATTTGCAAGCCATGCAAGGTGGAACTTAACATGGCCTTTCAGTTCCGTGAGAAGGCATTGCGAAAGCAAACCGAAATAGAAGACTATTGTCGAGAGTTGGGTATTTTGGACGAGGTTGATGATTATCTTGTGAAGGAAGAGTTAATCTCACATCAAGATCAACAAATGGAAGATGAAGAAATTCAAGAGTTTGAAAATTTCGATAGTCAAGGTGGGGAAAGACATAGCGCGGATGAAGAACAAGAAAATGATTTCTTAGAAGTTGATCCTACACAAGAACAGCAAGTTATTACTGATGATATTGAGTACTTGGAAGATAACTATACTCTAGAAATAAATCCTGATCAAGATGAAGAAGCTCTTGAAGACACTGCTTCGTCTGATAACATAAAACTACGGCGAGGTCGTTCACGTGTAGGAATAAGTTCTGTTAAGGCTGAACAGGACGAAATGCCCCAGACTTATAGTCTAACTACTAGCGTAGTTGGCTTAAAGTCCAGACGTGGTCGGGCACGACCTGGCCTTAATTCGTTGCGTACTGTAGATGGTACGGAGAAAGGTGGCTATGTTTGCGACATATGTGGCAACTTCTATGAGAAACGTGGACGCATGATGGAGCATCGAAGAAGGCACGATTCTGTATGTCAATATCAGTGCGAGTAAGTCTTAAAAGTACATTCCAACTAGTTAACTTGCTCAACTATTAATTCATTTTCCATTATTTAATGTTAACCTCGTACAATAGATTGTGTGATGCCAAGTTTCAGGTGCGAGAACAGTTGCGCAAACATATGTACTCCCATACAGGTAGCAAGCCTTTTAAGTGCAGCTTCTGCAGCCGTCAATTCTTCTATGAGAGCGTGCTTAAATCGCACGAAAAGTAAGTACCCCCCCGTTGAACTATTTTCTGCGATTATTAATGGTAAATTCTTTAACTAACAGTGTACATCGCGGCATTAAACCATATGTGTGCAAGGTTTGCGACAAAGCTTTTGCTTATGCGCACTCTCTGACAAAACACGAGTTGATTCATTCCGACATAAAATTGTATCGTTGCGATTACTGTCAAAAGGATTTCCGTCTGTTACATCACATGCGTCAGCACGAGGAGACCAAATGTCATCAAAATGCGGTAATGCTTGCAGAAACATTAAAATATGATCGGGAAGAACAAGATGTAGAGCTGCTTGCCGTGGATGACATTAAGGATGTAAAGCCACGTATATCACAGCATAATATATATTAATTTTAATTAACCAATTCATTTAAAAACGTCATCACAGCTAATTATTGGTATAAACCGAACCTACATTAAATTCGATTTACGCATATTTTAATAAACTATTTTATCTATAGATTTATTTGATGCTGTTAGCAAATAACCTATTTCACTTATATATTATATATTATATATAAATATATATGCATAGTTAAAATAGTTTCCCACTGTAAATATAATGAAATGAACCGTTTAAATTATAGCACATACATACATTGGTTTCGTTGCATGGTCTAGAGTCGATATATATGTTTGTGTACCTTTGAATGTTGAAGTAATTGTTTATTGTTTAATATACTCTTAGAATTACATATATGTGCATATACCTTAATATTTTGAGAATTATATAGATACAAGTATATTGAGCATTATTTTATAACTTATTATTTAAGACGCGGAACGAAAATCCCTTCTAAATATCCACATATTCATTGACTAACATCAAATGTAATTTATTTAATTGTATTTATAGATAATGAAATAAAATGTTGCTTGGAAAATAATTTAATTTGAGTTCGTATAACCTTTGTCATTCCTTGATAAAAGCGTAATAATTTCGTCGTACAAGTGTAAGTGACTTGTCAATCGTCCAACTTACATTTCAGGTGCACAAAAAGAATATGGCCAGAGAATAGTAAATTGAATTATTATAAATAATAACAACTATAAACAAATTATAATAAGAAAGGGTTATGATTTTCTTTTTTATGATATTTTGAATTACCCATTTATTATTTATTTATTTATCTCATAATTAAAAAGCTTTTTGATTATTTCAACACGAGAGAACAAATTTTTAAAACAAGTTTGCAAAAGCTTTTAAATCGGCAGAGACGAAACAAACAAAACTGAGTGCGGCTTTTGAGTGGACGCAGCCAATATTTAGAACTCCCGTCCTCGATTTTAAATTATAAAAATCCAGTTTTTATTTTTGTGTATCTTTTAATAACTTATAGATATTATGGAAAAACTTTTATGTTAAGTAAAGAGAGAGCGTGTCATGTTGGATTTGCCTTATATTATTTGTTGAATCAAGTACCGTACCGTAATTTATTGAAATAATAATAATAATAAAAAAATAAATAATTAATGTATACAATTGAAAGCACCATTTATTTATTTTGAATATTAAAAACATTATAACTAAAAGAGATACATAGAGGCTAATATGATCAATTTGGCACGTCAGTAAATTTAAATGTAAGAGGTATATTGGGCACATTTATAAGAATGCTCTTGAATGGTTTTTCCATGGGATGGTTGTACTCCACGTGAAAGTTACGAATCAGACGAGCCAGGCCCAGCTCCAACTCCATCTCCACAATCCGCTTTCCAATGCACATGCGAGTTCCGAAGCCAAAGGGTAAATAGACAAAGGGATTGCTTGCTTTCAGCGAGTGTGGGCACTGCCCACCGGAAGACTCGTCTGTTTCTTGACGTATCCAACGCTCGGGTAGGAACTCGTTACCTCTAGGATAGTGTTCATTGCCGGTAAGAAGACCATAAGAAAGCATCATTATAGCTGTCTCCTTGGGAACTTGGTAGCCGTTCAACAAAAGATCAGTCTTAATAACTCGCATGTTACCGAAAGTAAGTGGGTAAATACGAAGTGACTCCTTTATACAGGCGCGCAAATAAGGCACATGCTTCATTGAGGCTTCTGTGAATTCTGAGTCCTTCTCTGGTAATATTTTTAGTACTTCCTCACGCAGCTTAGCTTGTTTCTCAGGGTTCTTGGCCAAACATAGTAGAACTCCCACGAAAGTGGTTGATGTCTTTGATAAAAAACCAAGCGTTGCATACATTTTTTAAAGTCATTATTTTGATTCTCATTTGACTTACCGTGTCCACTCCTGCCATCAGCATATCCATTGCCATGACGGTGGCAATTTTCTTGTCGATCTTTAAAAGCTTCTCTAATACGCTTCTTTCATGCTCAGGCTTGTCGGATGGCTCTTTCTCCAAACGTTCCAATGCTTCGTTTACGTAGCCAGTTGTCACCTCCTGGACGCTGTCCAAAATCTTGATGGCTTTCTTAAACTTGGGGGTAGGCACTAGACGCCATAATGAAGGCTTAAATTCCAACTCAGCTACTAAGGTTAAGAAATCGGTAAGAAAGTTGAATAGTTTCTTAGCCTGCGGGTTTTCGCGGTTCGTGTTTATGAGGCCCAACTGTTTGTCCAAAGCAACAACTGAGACGGACTCTAGGGTCCAACGATTAATCTCCTCCTCAAACGATGCGGGAACCTCATAAGTTTCCTTGTCGCGTATATCCCTTATTCTAAAAAAGTTGTTATCAATTTAAAAATAATCGTATAATTTAATAATTTTATTATCTCACCGCTGAATAAACTCTCTGTTAACACTCGACATTTTCTGATAATATAGACGTACAGTCTTGGGCTGCATTAACACGGGGTTGACAGCAGTTCGAAATTTGGCCCAGGCCTCACCCTGACTGTAAGAAATTTCTAATTATTTATTAACTGTATTGGATGTAAAATTGAAATTCTACTTACGTTGCTATAACACCTTGGCAGTCTTGGAAAAACTCTTTACGAAGCTCACTTCGGTGATAGTTCATTACTTCATTGCCCGGCCTTTCTGGCCAGGGTCCTTCAACGCGAAATACTTTCTCGAAGTGAAAGGGATCATTGGAAACCAGAATCTCCTTTTTACCCATGACCCGTGGTAGCCGGAAGAGCGATCCATGCTGGCGACGCATGTCTAACATTATGTCCGGGACCTCCAGGTTCTTGTACTTACCACCAGGGAGCATATGACGTACAAAATCAATCATACGCACTCTGGGTATTTCATCAAATGGACGTGCCTGATCCCATTCCGCTGATTTTGGATGTGATCTTTCCACTTGTGCCGCGTTCGCCACTGTTTGCTGACACTTAATAATATTTATAGATAAACAACAATTATTAATAACAAACACTTAACGAACCCGTCGTATCAGTATAACACGTTCAAGCTGACGGATCCTCATACGTTGCCCCAACATCTCTCAGCTGCTTTCGATAGAAAACTGAATTTTTTTGGAAACTTAAATCATACGTTGACTGTTTTTTGATTGTGAGAGCGCGACTTGTATTTGTTTTATAATCGCAGTGGAGAGCGAATTGAGTTAAAAAAGCTTCAACGCATTCAAAGCCCCTGCGGATATTTGAAGCTTTAAAGTGTTTTTATATTTAATATATATTTGTTTCTTTAGTATACTTTCCGGATAGTGGGCTTTTTTTTGTTGTTTGTCTTCTTTATTTTTGAAAGTGTAGAATCCGTAAAGCATGTATAGATTACCTTTACTCAAACTTACTGGCTTCGAGCCTAGCTGAGCCACTAAGATCTCGTAGATTAAAGGGAATACATTCCACCGATCTCTCTACTCGGAAGATTTTATTTTTTTAGATTTTTATTTTAGTATATAAATATTAGGCTAATTAAATATAAGGTCACTTTTGTATCCATACTTCTTTTCCCTATTCTATGCGCCTGGTTGAGCTCAGGAGATACTAAACAGTTTCCGACGTAACAAATAAATAATTGTTGTTTAAAAAAAAATAAAAAAAATAAGATTACCTATTTTATTATTTTTTTCATTTTTATTTTTGGCATATATAAAAAGAAAAAACCAAGTTATGAGGAGATATTATTTTGGAAAGACTAAACTGCCGTCTTAAGGTTTTGACAACGCCAAGCCTTTAAAGTCGCCGCAAAGGTCGCGCTGGTAGTAGGCCCCTTCCAAGGCTGCAGTTGTGGAAATGCTCTGCGTATTATGTACTACCACTTCAGTGTATTTATATAATTGGGTATTTATTGTTTCTGTTTTCTTCTGACTTAAGTTGATAGTTTAGATTAGCATCCTTTGTACGTTGCCGAGGGATTTCTTACTTCTTACTGAAGACTTATGTTCCTTCATAACGCATAATAGCAGCTTACGGCAGTAACGGGAGGTGTGTCTATAGTTTTGGCAGCGACTACATTAGGACACGTTACGCTTGCGCAATGGTTCAATGGTTGTTCTTTGTCCACATAAGGTTCCTTATACTTATTTTTGGAATTATGTTTGTGTACAACTTTATCAGGCTTGCCATTACTTCTCTCATATTATGATGAAGCGTTAAGTAATGTAGCCGGAAAATCATCCTCTTCATTAATCATCCAATCAGCCAGCTTTTCAAGTCAATTATTGGATAATAGATTATCCCTGGTTTTTAGACAAAGATCTATTGTCAGAGTTTATGTTTTTATCTTTCGCTTTCAAGTACCACCCTGTTGTTGACCATTTTTTAAACGGATACCTGCTGTACCACTTGCGTGTTACCTGACAAGGAAAGGCCAACGTATGTCATTTGTCATCTGTCATATACATCATTGCTCATATTACAGGGAGCATTTTTAGAGTAAGTTTTTTTTTTTATTTATTCTGAACATAACATAAAACATAAAATACACAGAAAAGCCACGCTTTAAAGAACTAATTAATATGAATAATAAATATTTATTTTGAAAGCTGTAAAAACTGACTTTTTTTAATTTGGTAATTGTGCAGAGCATTCAGACTTTGATCTGGCCAGCCGGCTTATGTGGTCAAAATATCTTCTGGTATGGCAATTGATTGGAAGCTCCACAGTATCCAACTTCAGATACCGGTAAAGAGTCAATTTGCGGACATACCAGTCACAATTAGTGTTGAGTCGCAAGGCTTTATCATGAAGTGTCTGCCCACGTTTTGCGGCCTGACGCATCAACCATTCCCCAAATCTGGATACCTCTGGGTAGTTCTAGGTTGGCAATACAACGATTTATATTAGGCTCTCTTGCATCTTAGTGGCAATTTGAATCTGCTGCATAGCACCCAATTCAGCCCCTGTTGTTTTTGTCTAGAATGAAGTCCAGATATTAAGCTTAATTGTTCATCTGCAGTGATACAACTTATTATTAAGTTGGCAACTTTATTTGACTTTTCTCATGTATTATTTAAAATTCTTATCAAATTTTCGATTCATATATAAATAAATAAACAAATAAAAATAATGGCAATAATTCAGACAAGACATGTTTTTATAAAACGTAGCATACTTTTTTGGGCTTGGGTTTGACAGATCTCTGGACTCCATAAAATGTCGATAAATTTAAGATTTTCTGATTTATGTCCAAATTAATATTGCACGAGGAGCTTAATGTGTCGAAATTGAAATTATTAATTTGGCCAAGTTATCGACATTAAGTATTTGTAACCTTTTTAATATTGCTTAGTTGATAATTTGGCCAAGAATTGAACCATTCAAGCGTAACTGTAGTTCTTTGTGCTCGACTTAAAGAAAACTTGCATTTTTTATTGTGGTTTTTAATATTTGTCACAAAATGTAAATAAATAACTTAGTCAGATTGGTGTTGAATCTCTTTAAACTATTTCATAATTAATGTTTAAGTTTCAGACACTGTGCTGTCATTTTTTGTACCCTCTATGAAGAGCACCTTTAGAACAGCACCAACATTCAACATTCAACATTCAACTGGCAACAGCTGAACATAACAAAGCTGAGCCAATGTCAAGTACACCCACACACTCACTTTGTCTGGATTGAGCAACGGAAATAAAATAAAAATTCTCAGAACAGGATAGCCACACGACAAAATAACGAGCAGCATGACAGCCAGCGAAGATTTCCTTGAAAAAATTCTACGTATGTCCTTTACTGCTGATACTTACTTATTTCTTAGTCATAAAAGCTATAAAAGGTAAAAAACGTATGTAACTCCGACCAATCGCAATAAAGAATGCAGATTGACTGCGGACTAAACCAGTAGTTTCGAATGGCACTTGGGTTCCATTCGCTTTCGCCAGCGAATATAAAAGTTTTCTGCGTTCTGGAGTCCCCCAAGACTCCTCTACGGATGGACCGTCCGAGTAAACATGCCACACCCGATGAAGTAATTGAAGCTATAGATATTCTTCCCAGGAACGAAGCCCAAGCCATGACATGATTGGCCATACCACTTTATAAGTTCTTTCCCTACATGCAGTTTTATTTATTGTTATGCTTTAAGGCAATAGTAAGGATTCAGCACTTTCCAACCAGATGGAAGGTTACTAAGGTCTATTTGGTTCACAAGGCAGGAAAGTAGGAAAATAATTCCTGGAAAACTTTTAAAAAACTATATCTGATTATCGTTTTAGTTTTTAGAAGGAGGAATGGAACCATTGAGTGAGTTCATGAGATAATCAACCATGTCCTTAAGGACCACAACAACAAGAAATACTGAAAGTGTACAACAAATCTTCGCTGACAACAGATGGATACTTTTGCCACGGGCAAGTGGAGCTCGCTACTTGGGAATCACACTGTACAAAATGTTCTTGCAGACTCAGTATGTTTTTATTTTAAAAATATATATTTATATAGTTATTTAAATTCCAAGTAGCTACTTGGAATTTAAATAACTATATAAATATATATTTTTAAAATAAAAACATACTGAGTCTGCAAGAACATTTTGTACAGTGTGATTCCCAAGTAGCGAGCTCCACTTGCCCGTGGCAAAAGTATCCATCTGTTGTCAGCGAAGATTTGTTGTACACTTTCAGTATTTCTTGTTGTTGTGGTCCTTAAGGACATGGTTGATTATCTCATGAACTCACTCAATGGTTCCATTCCTCCTTCTAAAAACTAAAACGATAATCAGATATAGTTTTTTAAAAGTTTTCCAGGAATTATTTTCCTACTTTCCTGCCTTGTGAACCAAATAGACCTTAGTAACCTTCCATCTGGTTGGAAAGTGCTGAATCCTTACTATTGCCTTAAAGCATAACAATAAATAAAACTGCATGTAGGGACAGAACTCATAAAGTGGTGTGGCCAATCATGTCATGGCTTGGGGCTTCGTTCCTGGGAAGAATATCTATAGCTTCAATTACTTCATCGGGTGTGGCATGTTTACTCGGACGGTCCATCCGTAGAGGAGTCTTGGGGGACTCCAGAACGCAGAAAACTTTTTATATTCGCTGGCGAAAGCGAATGGAACCCAAGTGCCATTCGAAACTACTGGTTTAGTCCGCAGTCAATCTGCATTCTTTATTGCGATTGGTCGGAGTTACATACGTTTTTTACCTTTTATAGCTTTTATGACTAAGAAATAAGTAAGTATCAGCAGTAAAGGACATACGTAGAATTTTTTCAAGGAAATCTTCGCTGGCTGTCATGCTGCTCGTTATTTTGTCGTGTGGCTATCCTGTTCTGAGAATTTTTATTTTATTTCCGTTGCTCAATCCAGACAAAGTGAGTGTGTGGGTGTACTTGACATTGGCTCAGCTTTGTTATGTTCAGCTGTTGCCAGTTGAATGTTGAATGTTGAATGTTGGTGCTGTTCTAAAGGTGCTCTTCATAGAGGGTACAAAAAATGACAGCACAGTGTCTGAAACTTAAACATTAATTATGAAATAGTTTAAAGAGATTCAACACCAATCTGACTAAGTTATTTATTTACATTTTGTGACAAATATTAAAAACCACAATAAAAAATGCAAGTTTTCTTTAAGTCGAGCACAAAGAACTACAGTTACGCTTGAATGGTTCAATTCTTGGCCAAATTATCAACTAAGCAATATTAAAAAGGTTACAAATACTTAATGTCGATAACTTGGCCAAATTAATAATTTCAATTTCGACACATTAAGCTCCTCGTGCAATATTAATTTGGACATAAATCAGAAAATCTTAAATTTATCGACATTTTATGGAGTCCAGAGATCTGTCAAACCCAAGCCCAAAAAAGTATGCTACGTTTTATAAAAACA